>CM076577.1:749070012-749611595 GCA_034641835.2 Pinus albicaulis
AGCGGCGGTTTTCGAAAAGTACAGAGGACGCGTGGTGAAAGACGTGTGGAATCGCTGGCAATCGGTTTGAAACCACCTTCCGCTGAAGAGCGGTGCGGAATAAACCGAGGTTTTTGAAAACAGCATGGGGTATGGCGGGGTCCACAAGGCAGGTCGCGTGCTGCATCGTCTGATTTGCGGAGCAGATCGACGGCCAAGATTGTTTTGAAAATCACGTGGGCAGAAAACCCTTGAAATTTGATTTAAATTTAATTTCCATAGTTTACAAAGGTTTTTGGTGCTTCGGGCGGAGAAAAATAGATAAGCGCCCAATGTTTACAACATTTGGTTTCGGTGCTCGGGCGCATGGAGGAAAAAGAGGAAGGGGGCTTAGCCTGAGGGGCTTAAGTCCAGTGCATAGAAAAAATGTGTTTTCTGTGGCTATTAAAAGGAAATGAAGGCTTCTTATAAGGTCAAGAAGGGGTCTTAGACCTTAGGAAATAAATTTTATGAGGGAGAAAAGAAGAAATGTGGAAATGAAGGATTTCCAGGGGAAATGGGGAAAAAAGGAACTGAGTTAGTTGTGAGGAGAAGAAAAAAGGGAGAAGGGGTCCTTTGCAGCAGTACTCAACTGTGGATTTTTGTAGGGTTTCAGAGCCTTTTGAGATGGGGAAAAGCAGTGAAGGATTCGGACAAAAGGAAAAAGGCAGGAGGCCTTATAGAGACTTCAAGAGCCAACAATTTTTAGTGATAAAATTTGTTCCTTGGAGGCTCCCAAAAGTTTTAGCCAGCTTTTGGTATAACAAAATATTATAGGTGGCTAAAAAAAACTTCTTATGCCTTTCCTCAACCAAAATAGGATCAATCATGCCTTGTGCATGCTTTCCTAAAACCTTCCCTTCATAGCCCATTTTTAACATTAACTTGGACCCTATACCTCTAGTGTGCTTTTGAAATGAACCTACACATCTTTCTGAAGAGGAAATTGAAGACAAATTTCAATGTTTTACCTCTGCTTCACACATGTTCTTGGTTAAGGCCTCTTGGGATTGATGGAGTTGCATCTCCATCTCATGAATTATTTGAATAATTCCTTCTTTCTCTTGCTTCATAGCAACCAATTTCGCACAAATTCTAGTACTTTCCTTTCTATCTTCAAACAGAATTTGCACCCTATCCTTTGTTGAGATTTTGTATTTTATTTTTGGCTAAAAATCTCATAGATAATTCCAACAATAGTTGTTTGTTGCTAATTTGATGGCATCAAATCTTGAAGAGGAGATAATTAGTCCTATTTTGTTATTATAGGATGGAATTGAATTTATTATTCAGTTTCTTCTCTACATCTATAAATTGTAAGCCTGTGAGGAAAAAAGATATGAGTGTGAGGAAGAGGAAGTGCAGATGTGAGAAATCTGCTTTTGCAATCTCCCGTTGAATAATAAGATAGCCGATACCTCTGTTTGATGTATAGCCCATATTGGTTGGGTGAACCACGTTAAATTTGTTGTCTTTGATTTTTCTGTGTTTGTGAATTATTTAATTTCCATTGTGCATACTCTAACAATTGGTATCAGAGCATTTCAGGTTGAAGATGAAGATCTGTGATTGAAATCCATCTTCTGGTATGTGGATTTCCGTCATCGAAGACCTTGGTATTGCTGTTGGCAGATCCATCAGATTGGTATCAAAACTGTGTGAGACCAAGCATTGCATGATTGCGCAAAGGAGGAGAGTGGTATCTGCGTTAACGAGAGGTTGGTTCTGCGGTTCAAGTGGGAGGCGAGTCATGAGCCATGAGATGATTGAAGCTACTGAGCCGTGAGCTGCGGAGCGCCGTGAGTTGGTGAGCCCTACGTTCAGAGCTGAAGATTAGGCCTGAGGATTAGAGCAACGTGGAACAATTTTGGTTTTGTGTTAAAGATGCTCATGGCTTTCACACTGCCCATCATGAAATCAAATAAGCTTGCGTGAAGAAGAATGCGTATGCGTGGTTGACTGCGTATGTGTATGCGTGGTTGACAAGGTTATAAGGTCTGTAATTTTTCACCACTTTGGGTTTTTCCTAGAGTTAATCGGATTGAATGAATGTTTTTCTAAATTTAGCTGAAGGGCTGGAGGACCACTGTGTGTGGGCTGGCTGCTGATGATAGCATCAGAATCTTGAGGCTGTTTTTTGCGAAGAAGTCAACTCTAAAAGATAACTTAGCCTTGCATACACGTCAGAGTGCAAAGGGATTTGGTCGCCTGGCATAAGAAAATCCTGGAAGGATCTTGTCACAGGTAAATCATTGAAACATCTAGATCATTTTGTTTTAGATTGACTACATGTGGTGTTGTTTCTATTGTTAAAAATGGAAAAAAATCAAAGTGCTCGGTTTCAGATCGAGAAGTTTAATGGGAGAAATAACTTCGAAATCTGGAAATTCAAGATGCATGATTTACTCGTACAACAAGGTGTGGCGAAGGCACTTTTGGGAAAATCCAAACAACCTTTCACCATGACAGATGACGAATGGAGTGACATCGATGATAGAGCACTAAGCGGCATATGATTGCGTTTGGCGGATGATGTTTTATTTAACATCGTGTCAGAGAAAACAGCCGCTAGTATATGGACAAAGCTAGAAAAACTGTACATGACTAAATCCTTAAAAAATAGGATTCTTCTGAAAAGAAAGTTGTACAGCTTGTGCATGAAGGAAGGTACAACAATAACCGATCATTTGAATACCTTTAATACTCTCTTGGTGCAGTTAGATAGCATAGAAGTAAAATTTGATTCAGAAGATAAAGCTGTAACTTTATTATGCTCTTTGCCTGAGTCATGGGATCATTTTGTTACTTCTATAAGTCTTAGTTCATCATAAACCCTTGAATTTGATGATGTTGTTGGAGCTATGCTGTCTGAAGAAACCAGAAAAAGGTAAAATTTAGAAACCTCTACATCAGAAGAAATGATGGTTAGAGGTCGATCTAAAGAAAAACACTTTAGTCAGAAAACAACTCTCGATCAAAATCAAAAGGGAAGAAGAGTAAGCTAAAATCATGGTTTTGCGGCAAATCGGGACATTTGAAGAAGGATTGTTGGAAGACACAGCAAACATCTAAAGAAGATTCTTCAACAGGAAATAAAGAAGCAAACACAACAGATACAGGTTCAGGTTCGGCATCCGGTTCAGATATAAGTGATGAAGTTTTATCAGTTAATTTTGCAAATCATGATAAACACTGGTTATTAGATTCTGGTGCATCCAATCACATGTGCATTCATAAAGAGTGGTTTAAATATTATAAGTCAATTAATTATGGATTAGCTTACATGGGCAATGATGTCTCATGTAATGTTGTGGGAATTGGAAGCATCCAGATTAAAATGTTTGATGGGACAAATAAAATCTTAACTGATGTAAGACATATGCTTGAACTCAAATTTTTTTTTTATTTCTCTAGGAGTGTTAGACACAAATGGATATAAAACTTTTATTCAAGGTGGAGTAATGAAAATTTACAAAGGAATCCTATCAGTAATGAAAGAAAAGAAGGTTGGAAATCTTTTTCAGTTAGAAGGAAGAACAAAGTCAGATCATGTTTCAACTGTATCTGAAAATGACAGTGATTCTATTGGACTATGGCATCAACGGTTGGGCCATATGAGCGAAAGAGGATTAAAAATATTATCTGATCATATGTTAATTCCTAGTTTAAAATATTCTAAGTTAGATTTTTGCAAACATTGTATTTATGGGAAACAAAGTAAGCAGAAATTTAAAATTGGAAAACACACTAGTAAAGGCATCCTTGATTAGATCCATTCTGATGTTTGGGGTCCATCTCCTACAACCTCATACAGAGGATCATTATATTTTGTATCTTTTATAGATGATTTCTCTAGAAAACTATGGGTCTACATGTTAAAAAGAAAGTTTTATGTATTCACATTTTTCAAGCAGTTTAGAGCATTAGTAGAAAATATCACTGGAAGAACCATTAAATGTTTAAGAACTGACAATGGTGGTGAGTTTAATTCAAAGGCATTTGATAATTATTGCAAGGAAGTTGGGATCGAAATACATAGAACCATTGCTTATACTCAACAAAATGGAGTTACTGACATGAACATGACTCTCTTAGAAAGAGCAAGAAGTATGCAAAGTAACACCAATTTGCAGAAGGAATTATGGACATAAGCAGTATCTACGACTTGATATTTGATAAATCAATTACCATCAACTGAAATACGATGCAAAATTCCTCAAGAGGTATGGAAGGGTCATCCTTGTGATTATTCTAAACTGAAATTTTTTGGTTGTGATGCATATGCTCTAATTCCAAAACATCAACGTTCTAAATTAGATCCTAAATCAAAAAGATATATCTTTGTTGGATATGGTGATGGGATTAAGGGATATAGGTTGTGGGATCCTACAACTCACAAGATCATCATTAATAGAGATGTTAAATTCAACGAGTCTTCACTCAATAATCCAAATGTAGATATTAAATTGAAACAGGAAAATGTACCTAAATTTCAACATATTCAATTTGAAACCAGTTCAAATGCTGATAATAGTAAAGATGAATAAGTTTCAGATGAAGATCATGAATAAGTTCCTATAGATAATAATCAACAATTTGTGGAAGAACCGGAAACATCTTTAAGAAGGTCCACGAGAATCAGACATCCTCCTAAAAGGTATGATGATTATGTTACTTCAGTTGCTTTAACCACTAATGATGATGAACCTTTATGCTATTAGGAAGCTGTAGAAGGTTCTAACAGTGATAAGTGGAAAGAAGCTATGAAGGATGAGATGAAGGCATTAGACAAGAATGCCACATGGGACCTGGTAGAACTTCCTAAAGATATAAAAATTGTAGGATGTAAATGGGTTTACAAATTGAAAAGTGGTGTTGATGATAATGAAGACAGGTACAAAGCGAGGCTGGTTGCGAAAGGTTTTTCTCAGAAAGAAGCAATTGACTTTCATGAGATATTTTCACCAGTTGTTAAAATTGTTTCAATTCGGATTGTCTTAGCATTAGTTGCTTTACTTGATTTAGAACTACAACAACTAGATGTTAAGACTGCATTCTTACATGGAGATTTAGATGAAGAGATTTATATGGAACAACCTAAAGAGTTTGTTCAAAATCACGACAAGAAATTTGTCTGCAGGCTCAAGAAATCATTGTATGGTCTGAAGCAGTCGCCGAGACAATGGTACAAGAAATTTGATTCTTTCATGATGAGCCAAAATTATATAAGAAGTGAATATGATCATTGTGTTTACTTTAAGAAATTAAGTAATGACATATTCATTATCTTAGTATTATATGTTGACGATATGCTTTTAGCAAGCAAAAGCATAAGTGAGATCAACAGGTTAAAGGCTCATATGGCTAGGACGTTTGATATGAAAGATCTAGGAGCATCAAGACAGATTTTGGGCATGGAGATTTTCAGAGACAGGAGCAATGGTAAGCTGTGGCTATCACAACAAAAGTATATTGAGAAAATACTCTTAAGTTTTGGTATGAACAATGTGAAGCCAGTTTCAGTCCCTTTAGCTTCCCATTTTAAGCTTTCTTCAAGTTTTTGTCCTAATACAAATGAAGAAAAGGAATATATGTCTCAAATACCATATGCCAATGTAGTAGGAAGTTTGATGTATGTGATGGTTTGTATATGACCAGATATTTCACATGCAGTTAGGTTTGTCAGTAGGTATATGGAAAATCTAGGGAAAGAACACTGGGAAGCAGTGAAATGGGTGCTTCGATATTTAAGAGGCACAAGTGATTATTATATCACTTATGACAGAAGTGGTGAATTTGTTTGCGGATATGTTGATTCCGATTTTGCAGGTGATTTGGATAAGAGAAGATCAACTTTAGGATATGTCTTTACTCTTGCAGGTGGAGCTATTAGCTGGATGTCAAAGCTACAAAACATTGTTGCATTATCCACTACAGAAGCAGAATACATAGCTGCTTCACATGCTTGCAAAGAAGCGGTTTGGTTGAAAGGTTTGTTTGGTGAGTTTGGTAGGTTGCAAGACAACATAAAGTTATTTTGTGATAGTCAAAGTGCAATTCATTTGGCTAAAAATTTAGCCTATCATAGTAAATCAAAGCATATACCTATAAAGTACCATTTTGTAAGACAGGTTATCACTGAACGGGGAGTCTCTCTTGAAAAAGTACATACAAAGGAAAACTGTGCAGACATGTTCATGAAACCAGTTTTATTAGAGAAGATACGATGGTTTTTGGCTTCTCTTGGCTTGCAGAAAAAATAAAAATAATAACAGGAACAAGGTATCAGGTTAATTGTTGTCAAGGTGGAGATTGTTGAGATTTTGTATTTTATTTTTGGCTAAAAATCTCATAGATAATGCCAAAAATAGTTGTTTGTTGCTAATTTGATGGCATCAAATCTTGAAGAGGAGATAATTAATCCTATTTTGTTATGATAGGATGGAATTGAATTTATTATTCAATTTCTTCTCTACATCTATAAATTGTAAGCCTGTGAGGCAAAAAGATATGATTGTGAGAAAGAGGAAGTGTAGATGTGAGAAATCTGTTGTTGTAATCTCCTGTTGAATAATAAGATAGCCGATACCTCTGTTTGGTAGATGTAGCCTAGATTGGTTGGGTGAACCACGTTAAATTCGTTGTCTTTGATTTTGCTGTGTTTGTGAATTATTTAATTTCCGCTGTGCATACTTTAACATCCTTCAAGATGTAGAAGTCTCACTTCATGTCTTCATCGAAGAATATTGTGAAGGAGGAGGATTTTGAAACCTCACTTGAAGAAGTTGTCATCATTATATCAATGAACTAAATAAATTCAAAAATAATTCACAAATATTTCAAAAACAATTGACAAAGCTTCTAAACAAAATGGCTGTAGAGTCAAGCTCTTCTTCAAGCAGCCTTTTGCAAACAATTCCTCTTGTGCTTCAAGGGTTGCCTTGAGATCCTTTGGGTAAGGAGAATTCCTTCAGCCTTCTTTCTTTTTATCCTCTTATGGACTTAGCTAACAGTATATTTCCCTTCACCTCTAGCAAACTCAAACTTGTAAGAATTAGTCAATTTGCAAACAGTTAAATTCTTTGCATTGTTAAACACCTTTCAAGTCAAGAAAGCAACCTAGTTCTCTGTCAAGCAAGAAACCTATTGATATGATACCACCTGATCTGAAAATGGGTGGATAGCTTGAAATTATTATACACAAGCACCTCCCACTCAGTTAAACAAATAAAATATCTTACTTATACATGACTATGCATAATTTAATACTTGAAACAAGTTTAATTTTTTTAATTGTTTAAGTTATTTAAAAACATTTGTTTTTTCTAATATTAAGCATGTGAAACAACCATAAAGTGCAACAAATAAGCATCAACACATAACAACAAATTTAATAAATAATTTCACCCGAATATCGTGGGCTACGTCTCCTTGAGCCTTTGTCAACTGACTTGGCTCTTTGGGATTATGATGTGAAATTTATTTTACAAGTATATACTTAAATCAAATGGTTATTTAGGCTATACCATTAGGTTTATAATATCATCACACCCCTGGAATGGTTTTCATCACTTCTGAATATAGAACTAGGTTCCCTTAGACTTGATCTCTGTTGTCGACACCCTTGAGCTTCCCTGAGCTTTTGTGTGGCACTAACTCCTTAAGAAATCCTTTTCTATCCCTGAAATCTCACCTAATATATCCATCACATATCATACCTCCAAAATAGACTGATCATTTTCTCAAAATGAGCTATGGGTCCCCAATCTAGGCCTCCATCCACTGTTGGCCCTAGGCTGCCCAAAACTTCCATGTGGCTTCTTGACCTTTAGAAGTCTCAAAATGTATCTGAAAATACCTTCAATGGATTCATAATGTCAAAAATATTCATAATAGACTATTCATTTTCATAAATTGGCCTCTAGATTCTTCGGTTACACTTCCAACACCTGGTGGCACCCTGTGGCTCTAGGGTCACTGAAAACGTCTCTGAAGCATATCGACCTTCAAAATTCTTCAAAAGGTTCTGAAAATCCTTCCATTGGATTAAAAAGGTTCAAAATAGTCATAATAGACTACTATTTTTTTGAGAATGGATATTGGCTGCTCTGAATAAGCCTCATTCTCCTCCTGGCAACTCGTGGCCCTTGTGGCCCCTAGAACTTCTCTGAAGCCTAATGTCTTTCAGAGGTCCTCTACTAGATCTGAAAACCTCACCATTAGTTCTATAATGTTTGAAACATCCAAAATTGACTATTGGCTTGTTGAGAAAGGCCTTTGGCTACCCTGGCTAGGCCTCAAACTACTGCTGACCCCTCGTGGCCCTGATGGCCCCTAGAACTTCTCTGAAGAAAAACCTCACCCAAAAGTTCTCTAATGGCTCTGATACTCTCACCGATGAGTATAGAATGTCTGAGATAGTCAAAATTGACTAATTACACTCTCAAAGTGGTTGAATCTAGCTCAAGATAGAGCCTAATTGTTTTTTGTCCAGTTACCCCTAAATCAGCTCCACAAAAAATGGAGCAACTACTGTTAGCTGGAGATAATCTTGGAAAAATCCTCAAATTTGGGGCATGCTCCAAATTTTCTGCCAGCCTAACCGTGGCATTAAAAATTGGGTTAGTGGTTGGGCACATGCCACAAACGACACGGTCATATGTGCCCAAACCACGCGGTCATGCCCATAACCATAGGCGGGAATTGCATAAAAAACTTAACCATTGGATTAGTGTTACCATGTGACATGGGATGTAGCGGTGTAACTGCTATTGGTTAGGGCTTAAACCCTTAGCTCGGGGTCATGGGCTAAGGTCGTATGGGGAGGGGTTTCCCCCTCCAACCCCCAACATGGACTTCACAACATGTTAAATAAATCGCGTGACCTTAATGGTTAAGTAACCACTCATAGCGGAAATGGTTAAACCTTCTGTGTACGCGATCGGAAGTCACAGGATCGAAACGGGTGGAGTCCAACCAAAATTGTATTACACCAAATCTGGGCCACATGGCGGCCTCCGGCCCTACCACGTGGCAGTCTCTCATTGGCCAATAAAAAAATGTACACCCAACAGTCCAGTTATATCATGACACTTGTCAGCCCGCTACTAGTTCAAAAGGAATATTTCGGGGTATATTTTGAGGAATATTCCAGGAATATCTGAGGAATATTCTTTTTGCTGACTGCACCCTTGACCAGTCAACCTTGGTAAAATGCCAAAATTTGTAGTTTACTGGACATTTCAAATCACAATAAATTCTTCATACGGTGTCAGTTTTTCGAACCGTTTGCCGTCGTTAGAATCAGGAAGATGAGATCTATTTGATCGCTCAGGTTCGACACACTTTCGAACACTTTGAAATTTGAGCTATCACTTAGGTCCTTGATCCAAATATGATCATCATGTCTCAATTGCAGTTGTCTCCTATTCATACATGATATCAAAATATCATATTAGAACTATATATATATATATATATATATATATATATCAAAAACTATACCATAGTCATCCTCCCTCTTACAGAGGTAGCAATTGCAAGCATAAGTTTGTCTCATACAACAACACTCTCTTAATATATGAAGGAATCTCAGTCCCAACTATATGTAGGATTCTCTACCAATTGGTTCCCACTCTTTGTCATCACAATGTATCCATGTCATATCTAGAACTAGCTCAAACATCTCTCCAAGGAGCTTCTTCCTCCCGCCTTACATCTAGTCATGCTAGCAACTTCATACTCAACCTCGGTCGTGCTTAAAGCTACAAAATTCTCATCCAAAATTATTCATACTAAGGAAATTCCCAAATCTTCTTATCTAATCAACAATAATCCCAAACAACATTAGTATATCCATTTAGTCACATATCATAGGAAAAATGTTCTAGACCAAAAATTGATTGTCCCATGCAAATATCTCAAAGGGTGCTTGGAAACAACTAAATGTGTATGAAGTGGCTCAATCATGAATTCACTTAGGTTCTATGCACACCATATATGTATCAACATATGGGTGTCCACATGGAACATTAATGCTTCAATCAATTGTCATTTTCCAATCCAGGTTCAACAATCTCTCTTCATAATGTATTGAAATTCAATCAAAGTGTCTAAAGATTTGCATTACTTTCCAAATATTATTCAACAACTTCATGATATAGATTTTCTTTTCAAAACTTTAAAAATTAATTCATCATGCCATGATTCTTCATTTTGAACTTCAGAGGCCATATCCCTCTTAATTTGATCATCAGAGGCTTATTACTTGTTAAGAATAGACCATCAATATATAAAACCAAAGGGTAAAAATTTGAATGTGGGTTACACTTTCGTGAGAAACGCGTTTGGAAAATTTTATTTTCGCCATAGTTCGGCCGAAGTTTTGAAAATAATTCGACCGAACTGTTTCTATCGTTAACATTGACAACGTATTGATGGCGTGGGTAAACATATTTTTGCCCGGAGATGGGAAAACTGACAATGAGAGTTCGACCGAACTAATAGGCTGGAACTATTAGTTCGGGCGAACTTTTTGTTATAAATATACCGCCCCCCAGACTGAAACAAGTTTCATTACCGCTGCGTTTCTTTGTTTTTCTTGCTGCTATATTTGGCGAGGAGGGGAGCAAGCGAAGGTGAGAAGGTGTTATGGTTTATGATTTTCTTTTTTTTATGGTTTTTTTTTTTTTAAATTTAATTTTCAGTTGATGCAATGCTATTAATTATCTCCCTTGGAATTTGTCCACAGTTTCTGTTTGCTTGTCTCTATACATTTTACTACAATCGTTTCCTTTTAGTCCAAGTTTTATGATTTATATAGATTGGTTTGGAAAATTATCAATATCCTTTTAGTCCAAGTTTTATGATTTATATGGATGGGTTTGGAAAGTTATCAATATCAACACATAACATGTGGCAGAAAACCATTTTTGAAATATCATTTTATGATTTATATGGATGGGTTTGTAAAATTATCAATATCAACACAAAACGTGTGGCAGAAAACCATTTTTCAAATACCATTGACACCAAAAACATGAGGTAATGTGTCAATATAGACAGTGATAGTTAGCAAGATCAAAATGCTTAGAAATGGAAATTATATTTTCAGATCTGTGTGTTAACAATGATTTATTACCAATACTCACTGTACATGTCATTTCTCCCATAAAATTTGTACATTTCTCCCATAAAATTTAAGGCAATGTGTCATTTCTCCCATTTAAGACATTTTCTAGTGTGTCATTTCTCCTATAAATTTTGTACATTTATCCTATAAACTTTAAGGCATTTGCTAGTGTTTTTAGAACCATGTATATGTCATTTCTATGTCATTTCTCCCATAAAATTTAATCCAAACTTTAAGAAAAACTATGTACATGTCATTTCTCCCATAAAATTAAGGCAAAATTTAAGGCAAACCATGTACATGTCATTTCTCCCATTAACTTTAAGGAAAACCATGTACATGTCATTTCTCCCATAAATTTTAATTTAATATATTTTTAAGGAAAATGTTAGTTTTTTCTAAACCATGTACATGTCATTTCTCTCATAAAATTTAAGACATTTTCTAGTGTTTTGAGAACCATATACATGTCATTTTTATGTCATTACTCCCATAAACTTTAAGAAAACCTTTAAGGAAAACCATGTACATGTCATTTCTCTCATAAACTTAAGATTTTTTTTTTTTTTTTTTAACTGTAACGGATATTTTTATTGATGTAGAAGAATGGCCAAAGCCAGGTCAAGCATTACAATTCACTGTTTCTGTCATTACATTTCTCTGCTTTTGCAAGGACGCCTTGCCCATTTAGGGAATAGATGCCATATTCGGTGCCCCTGCATTTATGCTGATCATGCTCTTTTCTAGTGTGCATCCTGTATTTGCCAATGTGTCTGCTTCTGTGTTTAAATCTCTGAGGATGTGGAAGATTTGAGCTGTGGAGAATTCCTTTAGAAGTCTGTTCACTCTTGTGAGCTGTTTGTTTAGTACTGGATCCTTGAGCGCTTTTTTGTTTATTAAGGATTTTATCAACAACTCAGAGTCTCCAAATACTAAAATGTCTCTTGAGTTTCCTTTTCTGGCCAGTTGACAAGCTTTTAAAAGACTGAGAACTTCGGCCTGATTATTGGTTTTAAACCCAAGACCCCAGCTGAAGTCCTCCTTTCTCCCATTCGGGAGGTATATAACCCCACCTGCTCTAGACCTGCCTGGGTTGCCTTTCGAGGCTCCGTCGAAGAAGATAGTGCATTTACCTTGTGATTTCCACCACTTCTGGAAACTATCCAAGGTGTCTCTAATCTGCCATTTTTCCTTATGATTTGGACGAGTGATTGCTGAAGTTCTCGGCATGGGGGAGAAGCCATCCAGCCATGCCCTTTCTTCCTTTCGAAGGGAGCTATCTTCTTTCAAAATGGAATGTCTTAAGGTTTCTAAAAGTAGATTCTTGGCCTGCTCCGCTGCATTCTCTGCAGTTGTTTCTTTTTGATTGAATACGATATCATTCCTGGCAAGCCACAGCTTCCAGCAAACATATTTTGGAGCTGCAGTCCACACCTTAAGCCAGAGAGATTTTTCAGCGATGTTGAGGGGATATCGAGCTCTCCAAGACGAGAACATGTCAGTGATCGAACAATGAGCAGGAGGTATCACATTCAGACCTGTCAAGAAGCTAGTCCAGGCCTTCTGAGCATACTCACAATCGATGAACATGTGAACTGAGGTTTCCAAGGCATTTTTGCAGAACACACATCGATGAGGACCTGCTATGTTTCTTTTGCATAGGTTATCTCCAGTCAGGATTTTGTTGTGAAATAAGGTCCAGAAAAAGAAATTTATCTTGGGAATGCTGAAATTTTCCCAGATCTGCTTCCACATTGTTTCCGGGTGCTGAGAGGCCTTTTTGCCTTGCATCTGTAAGTATCCTTGCCTGACTGTGTACACTCCTGTTTTTCCCCATCCCCAAGAGTCATCCTCATCCTTGTGCACAGGTGTAAAATCTGTAATGGCATCTGTGAGAGTAGTCAGCAGTTTTTTTAAATGCGCTGGAATGATGGGCAATCTCCAACGCTGCCAATTACCATTGATATCCCACTCAGCGATATCCTCGACTTTTCAGATTCCTCTTGAACTTAACCAGACTCTTAAGTCAACAATTTCATTAATAGTTGAAAGTGGAGGGTGTCCCATGATTCGTTCTCTCCACAGCAAAGTGTTTTTACCGTTCCCTGGAATTTTATACAAATGGGATCTGAAGAATTCAAGCCCTTTACAGCAGAGCCTCCAAGCCTGCGTTCCTCTAGGAGCAAGCGCTGGATTGAAGGAGGAGAACGACTGATTTTTAAGATACTTATGTTTTAAGAGCTGGCTGACTAGGTGCGAAGGCTCTGTTAAAAGCTGCCACAGGAGTTTACAGCCCATGGCTAAATTTGCATGCTGGGGTCACGAATTTGAAGCCCGCCCTCAGCAAAGGGACGCTTCACTGTTTCCCAATTAATGAGGTGAAATAGATTGCTATTTCCCTTCCCACCATTCCATAGAAAATTCCGCATAATACATGAGATTTGATCTGCGATTTGTCTTGGAGCCATCAGCAGAGAGGCTTGAAATGTTGGAATAGCTGATAGCACAGATCGAATTAGAGTAAGCTTGCCGCCTGTAGAAAGCCAAACTCCGCCCCACGCAGCAATATTTTTCTTGAACTTTGAGATCACCTCCTCCCACAGGTGATTGCGATTGGAACCCAACGTCAAAGGGAGACCTAGATACTTAATTTTGTCCCACGCAGAAAAACCTTTGAACCCCAGAACGCTGGCTATCCTATCAATAGAATGCTGGTCTATATTCCATCCATAGACAACACTTTTCCTCTCGCTGATTAACGCTCCTGAGATGCTGCAGAACTTTTGGAGAATGATCTTGAAGGCGTTAGCAATTCTCATAGAAGCTCCCCCGAGGAGGAGGGAATCATCAGCAAAGAGCACGTGATTCACTGGAGCAACACCTTGCACAATTCTTATCCCTGGTATGGAGCCAATTTGCTTCTCCTATGACAGCTTTCTGCTTAATGAATCAGCTAACAAAATGTAAAGAAAGGGGGAAAGAGGGCAGCCCTGCCTCAGACCCCTAGTGGCTAAAAAGAACTCAGATGGTCTACCATTCACCATTGGGGCTATCCAGATGTTTTCAGTGCAAGCTTTGATGAGATTTATAAATTCTTGTTTGAATCCAAAGGCTGCAAGGACCCTAAACAGAAAATAACGATTAACTCTGTCGAAGGCGTTACACATATCCAACTTGATTATCATACCTTGTTCTTTCCTGATTTGGCTGGAGTGCAGGGCTTCTTGGATTTGAATGACATTGTCCAGGAGTTGTCTGCCTTTTACAAATCCTCCTTGGGCCAGAGAGATGAGCTTTTGAAGAAGGGGCTTAATTCTGTTAGCCAGAAGTTTGGCCACAATTTTATAGGATGAATTGCAGAGAGAGATCGGCCTATATCTGTCAAAGGAGCTTGGATTTGATTCCTTGGGGATTAAAGCGAGGAATGTTGAGTTTATACCTCCACCCACTTTTGCCTTCCTCAAGATTCCTCTTATCATTCTGAAGAGATCAGATTTGATTATCTCCCAACATATTCTATAAAAATGTACTGAGAAACCGTCAGGCCCTGGAGCTTTGTCTGGTTCCATGGACCAGACTATATTAGTTATCTCTTCTTCCGTGACTGGGCTCATCAGAGAGTCATTATCTTCCACATTGACCAAATTTGGGATGGTTGAGAGAAACTCTAATGCATCCTCCTCATTCCCATTTCTTTCCACACTAAGAAGGTTCTGAAAATGGTTAACAGCTGCTTCTTTAATTTGAGAAAATCCTTTATACACCTGTCCATTCGAGTTGGTGATCTCTGCTATATGATTGCGTGAGAGGCGTGCCCTACACTTTCTATGGAAGTATGTGGTATTTCTGTCCCCATATTTAAGCCACAGACTTCGAGACTTTAAGCGCCAATGTTCTTCTTCATTCCTAAAAGAACAGTATGTATTCCTTTGGGCAGATTTTTCATTGGCTAAGTCTGTGGGAGAGGGATCCTTCTCCTCCATTTCAAATTGTAATCCTTCCAACAGCAGAACTGCCTCCTTCCTCTGCCTAGTGGGGGTATGCATGGATTGCTTTATCCAATCTTTAAGAGCTTTTTTTTGTGTTTTTCATTTTTTGTTCCCACACATAGCTTGGGGAACCGAATACATCTGCCCTCCAAGCTGTTTGTACTGTTTCAAAAAAGCCTTCCTTGCCTGCCCAGAGAGGATTAAAACGAAATGGGAGGGGACCTAGGTCTTCTTCTTCTTTTAGGCATAAAAGGATTGGCTTGTGATCCGATGTGAGCTTTGGGAGAATCTTGGAAAAGACTATTCTGTTGTCCATCATTAAGGAGCTGCTGATGAGGAATCTATCCAGCCTAGCAGAGATATGATTTACTCCTGTTCTGTTGTTAGTCCAGGTGTATTTTCCTTTCACGGGTTTGAAGTCAACTAAATCCCACTGCAGAATCAAGTTTCCCACTGTATTGAGGAAAGGATCCCTAGAGTAATTCCCTCCTCTTTTTTCTGTGGAATCTAGAATTATATTCAAATCACCACCTATGACCATATTTTTGGGGTTGATCTGCTCTATATATTCCAAGAGTGACCTCCAGCACTCTCTCTTTTCTTCATAATGCACAGGAACATACAAATTGAACAGGGCAAGGGAGAGGTTACTTGCAGTGTGTCGCAGCTCTGTGAAGATCCAATGCTGGGTCTCAGAGAATCGATCTAATGTAAAGGAGTTTTTTGACCAAAATGTACCTATTCCTCCGGCCGAACCCCTTGCACTGACTGCCTTTCCTGAATCGTACTTCCATTTCATGATGCTAGTATTTAGAAGGGTTTCCCCTTCTATTTTGGTCTCTTGGAGCATAAGGATGTCCGCTGTTTCCATCTTCAATAAATCTTTGATAGCCTCTGCCTTATTTGGATTACCCAGACCCCTGCAGTTCCAAGAGACCAGCTGCATCATTTACCACTTGATGGGGTGGGACCACCTCCCTTGGGCGCCCTTGGTCTTGTGTTTCTCCCAATGGACATTTCAATGGTAGTTTGACTGCCTAGGGTTTTCTGCCGTTCTGATTCTTCTTCCCTAGTTTCCTTGTTTGTTCTTCTTCCCACTTTTTTAGATGGCCTTTCGAAGGTTTCCTCATCAGATGAGCCCGTGTTTTCTAGGATCTTCTTCTTTTGTTTTATGATATCAGCATAAGAAGGAGAAGAAGTATTGCTAGAGTTTGGATTTGGAATGTTACCTGTCTCTTGATTGTCTGCATTATTCATCTGTGGAAGATCTTCCTGCTCGACCTCTGGAGGATCTGACGGCGGGGTAAGGGATTCGAAGGGGTTTTTGTCTCCAGCAATACTGTTGTTTTCCCTGCTTCCACTGGTTTGATTACTTACGCCTTCTTGCCCTGTTTTGTTCCCTGTCTCTTTTACTTTGTTTTTGTTGTTTTGCCTGTTGCTTGCTGTTCTCTTTGCTTGCTTCCACTGCTCGCCTTTTTCTTTCTCTGCTATTTCCTCATTTTTTTTTTTACAATATCTTGCAAAGTGCCCATATTCGTGGCAGTGTCGACATTTAAAGGGCAGCTGTTCGTAATCTAGCTCTTGAATGTGCGACCAGTCTGCCACCGAAAGATTGATGGCTTCAGGAAGCCCGACCTCCAGATCAACTTCCACACAGATGCGTGCGCAGGAGAATTGATCCTTTCTCGGGGCCTGGTCAATATACCTGCCAAGGGCATTGCCAATGGATTGCAGAGCGCTCTGACTCCAACAATGGAGAGGGAGGTGCGGGAGGCGTACCCAAACAGGAACGGCTGTGGGCACATCTTGGGCAGGGTCAAAATCTGGAGACCATTTGTTCAGATATAACCCTTGGGGGCCCATGAAATAAGGTCCGCTTCTGAAGATCAAGCTTCGATCTTCCACGTTGTCAAACACGAAAACGAAAAACCCTTTGCCTACAAAGTGACTTTTTATACCTTCCTTAACCAGAGGGATCCAGTTTCGTCTGACCCAATCATCAACTGCCTTCGGGGATGGCCATAGCCCTGTAAACTGGCCGATGAGGCCCCTTTCGGCAAGGTTTAACGCAGATCTGCAAGCATCATCTATCGGTAGAGACACCGTAGGGATGTTGTCCAACCTCTTAACGAACTTTTTTTGCGAGGCCGAGGGCGGCCTCTTATTAGCTGCAGCAACAAGGGAACGGAATGCATCTAAATCTGAAGGCTGAGTGGAATCACCTCCATTCGACATGTTCGGGGGTGGAGGGGCGGGGGTCAAAGCAGGGGCCCCATGCACCAACACAGCAACTCCCAGAGCTATCGAACCACTGGAGCAAAGATAGGCACGAAGGCCTGGACCACACCAATCTAGTTCGCCCCGCACACCAAGGGCCTCCCCAGCGACGAAGAGCACCACGCCCAGGCCAGGCAGAGCAGAGCCGAGCCCAGCAAAATGCAGCATGAGCGCAAAAAATCAAAAACCGGAAGAGAAGAATGGACTTGGAAAAACCAGAACCTCACCAGACCAGAGCGACCTTCTCACCAGAGGCCTCCCCAGCGGCGAAGGGCGCCACGCCCAGCTCGGGCAGGGCAGAGCCGAGCCCAGCAAGAAGCAGAACGAGCGCGAATTTTTTTTTTCAAAAACCAGGTCCGACTTTCTCCTCTTTTCCTCTTTAAAAATATTTAGCTCATAAACTTAAGATTTAAGGATAACCATGCACATATCATTTCTCCCATAAACTTTAAGGAAAACTTTAGGGAAAACCATGTACATGTCATTTCTCCCATAAACTCTAGGCAAGGAAAACTTTAAGGCATGTCATTTCTAGATGTCATTTCTCCCATAAACTTTAAGAAAAACCATGTACATGTCATTTATCCCATAAACTCAAGGAAAAATTTAAGGCAAATCATGTACATGTCATTTCTCCAATAAAATTTAAGACATTTGCTAGTGTTTTGGGAACCATGTACATGTCATTTATTGTAATTTCTCCATAAAATTTAAGGAATTTTCTAGTGTTTTGGGAACTATGTACATGCCATTTCTATGTAATTTTTCCCATAAACTTTAAGGCAACCCATGTACATGTCATTTCTACCATAAACTTAAGGAAATATTTAAGGCAAACCATGTACATGTCATTTCTCCCATAAAATTTAAGGCAAACCATGTACATGTCATTCTCTCATAAAATTTAATTTAATATATTTTTAATGAAAATGATAGTTTTTTTGAAAACCATGTACATGTCATTTCTCCCATGAAATTTAAGGCATTTTCTAGTGTTTTGGGAACCATATACATGGGTGAAAATGTGATGTTGGGTTACACTTTTTGCTCTTTTTTGAGAAAAAAATATCATTTTTTTTCTGTTCTTCAACTTTCTACAAGCCAAAACAATTTTTTTATTTAGAATTTCATTTTACGATAAAAATAAAACTTGAAATAAATTGTATTAGCTTTCTATTACTTATTTTTTGGATTTTTTTTATTCACATTTGATATGTCAACTTAACATTTCTTTGAGTGTGTGTTCTTTAACAATCAATGGATTCATAAAAGGTTATGTTCAAACACGTTGGTGTATTTTTTGAAAACTTTGTTTTTTTTAGAAAAAAATGTGTTACAACAATCTAGATAGAGTCTACTTCGGCTTCATTATATTTATGAAACCAACTGATGCATATCATAATTACTAGAATTTTTTGAACTGATTGAATATGAAAATTGCATATTTTGAATATGTTTCGGCTCGCGCGAAATTTCTCAACATATTAGTTATAGACTAAAAGTCTAAAAACTACCCATTACAAATGATGGACCAATGTAATGCACCATAATTTTTTCAAATTTTTTACAGTGTATTTTGGAAGATACTGAATTTTAATTTCACTAGATCATAATGAACCTTAGAAATTGTCTGCACCCCTTACAAAATTAAATAAAACTATTAAATATATATGGAATTCCATGAAAGTTATATTTCTTGAAAGTAGAATGAATTATGCAAATGTTTGTCTTGTTTTCGACAGTTAATTCATAAATTTTGATGGAGTTTAATCATTCCAAAGTTGAAGAAATGTGTTTAGAGCCGAGCTGCTGCATATTTGTAGACGTGCTAGTTCGGCTGAAATTTTAAAAAAGTTCGGCCGAATTGTTTTTTGCCACATCGTCCCATTAATTCTAACAACACAAAAGTTTGGATGAAGTTTTTGTAGAAGTTCTGCTGAACTTTTGCTCGAAATTACATCAGCCGGAAAATTCGATGAAGCCCCTCCAAAAAAAATTTCGCAGCTATATAAATAGTTGAAAATGGAACATTATTTATGCATAATTTCGCACATTTCTTCATTTGGGCTTATTTTGGAAATGACTTTTTTTGGGCTTAATTTTCAAAGGACTCATTTTGGGCTTAATATTCAAATGACATTTTTTGGAGGTATTTTTTAAAGTGACATTTTTTAGAGGTTTTTGGAGCTTAATTTTCAAAGGACATTTTTTGGAGGTATTTTGTTTAAGTGACATTTTTTAGAGGTTTTTTGGGCCTAATTTTAAAAGGACATTTTTTGGAGGTATTTTTTAAAGTGACATTTTTTAAGTGGTTGGGCTTAATTTTCAATGGACATTTTTTGGAGGTATTTTTTTAAGTGAATTTTTTTTAGAGTAAGTGAATGGGTTGAAGTAAATATTTTATAATGATTTTTTAAAGTGAGTTTTTGTCTAACTTTTTAAATGAAAATTTTTTTGCAGGACTTGGAAGTAAATATTCTGAGCTTCATTTCATTTTTAAAAGACAAATTTTTGGCGGAATTTTTAAAGTAAGTGCTTTGGGTTGAAGTATGTCTTTTCTGCAAAATTTTTAAAATGAGGTTTTTTAAAATTAAATCTTTTGTGATGCTTCTTTTAATTGAGTTTTTGTCTAAATTTTGATGTAGTGAGTTTTTTTTACAGGATTTTGAAGTAATTTTTTTGAGCTTCATACTCAATTATCATGGGAAATCGAAATAATTGCAAGATAAAATATGATCGAACAAGAGACCCTAAGGAACATAGAGAACAGGGGAGAGAATATCGCAAAAAAAAGAGAGAATAATGCTCAAATATTGAAAGGGAAAATCAACCTCATCTAGAAGTTGAAGCATGTATGTAAATGTAAATGTTATAAATTTGACTAGTGTATTGTGAAACTTAATTTTTATTTGATGAACTAATTGGAAAAATATTTTGCAATGTAAACGGAGAGAGATATGCCTCAAAACATTGATGATGAGATATAAAATTTTGAAAGAGAAAGTGAAAGGGATATTGAACCAATGATTGAAGATGTTGAAAATGTTGAAATAAATTCAAGTGAAGAAATTGAATCACCAGGTATGTATATATATATGTTGAATGTGTATTATTGAAATTATACATATTTATTAATTTAATTATTTATTAAATATGTAAACTCATTGTGTACATTTAATTATAATATGTACAGATGAAATCAATATCGATGATGAGATGTTAGAAAATGTTGACACTCACATCTATGGAGATAAACAAGTTGACCATGTTATACGATATTGTGTTAATCACATTATTGATTCGTTCTTCAAAGATTAAATTGTGGCAGTTCAAGCCCAAATGTTGAAAAGTCTCTTAACATAAAAGAAATTAAAAGAAGCTATGACTTTATTGGGTATTCGAAAATCAACAAAAGATAAAAAAATGAAGGAAAATGTGATACAAAATATAAATAGTGCTCTAAAGTCAATTTGAAGATCTAGAAAGAAAAGTGCTTTAGATGCACGTAGAGAAATACAAATGGCAGTGGTTTCATCAAGTACTAAAAAGAACCGCTTGGTAAAATCTATGGCACAAGCATTAGGAACCTCACGAAAAAATTTCACAAACATCAGAAATTTCGATTGAAAATAGATGTAAATGATGAAATCGCTTGTTGGAAAACTATTTGTAGGCAACCATACAAAGATAGACTTGGAGAAGATGTTAAAAAAATAACATATGAATATTGGATGAAAAATTCACGTGTTTCACCAAAAGAAAGGGATGTGATGCAAAGAAGAATAGCACGAAATCAATACGAAGAACATGCAAAACATTTCTTGGACACCACTCAGATAGAGTTGTTCAACAAGTTCGAAGAAGAGAATCGTGAAATTAATATCTCAATCAGTGCTTTTGTGCAACAAAAAGCATGGTATGTTAAACCTATCACTGTACATGACACTTGTTGTTGTCGTTACATGTGTAATTTCAGTTACATTATGACACATTCCTTAATTTTGGTAAAACATTTTAAAAAGATTCACGTCCGCCTTCCACTATCCATGATTTCATATCTCAAATTCTATGTGGAAGAGAAAGCCATGAATTATTTTACCAAAAGAAATGTGTTGGTGGTAAAAAAATGTAACGATTGTGGAAATTTGAATAAATTTCAAAACAAATATCATACTGATATAAATGATCAATCATTATCCAACATAAAAGTGAAACAGAAGAGATATGAGTATATTCATACATCATTTGGTTTAAGTAGTACTACAAGTGTTAAAATAATTGATTTACAAGAAGAAGAAATTTTTGTGATAGAGTTTTTCAGAAAGTTTGAGGCATAAATTTATAAATACACCAAGCATTCCCATAGAGCTCGATGGCAGGACTTGAAATTCAAAAAATCCTGTGAATTTTTTCCACCAGGAACCATTTTGTCAGTAGTTGATTTTGCATAAAACTACACATTTGTTCCAAAAAAATAAATACAGAGTGAATACAATCATTCTAACCAAGTCTCCATGTTTTTCCATATTCTATATATACATGCTGAACAAAATGTTGATAATATAGAAAGCAATAGTGAAAATCAGCATGTTATTAAAGAATATCACTTTTATATCAGTGACGATCGTACACATGATGCATATTTTGTACAACATTGTTTTGAAAAGATTTATGACTCCTTGAAAATTCGTGAAATAAAATTCAATGAACATTGGATATGGTCAGATGGATGCGCGGGTCAATTCAAATCTTCACGATCATTCTTTTGGTTGTGTCGTCTTCATATGAAAATCCACATTAAACATTGTTGGAATTTCTTTGAGACTGGTCATGGAAAAGGAGAACATGACAGTGCAGGGGCATGTATAAAATGAGCACTTTGAAGATATCAAATAGGCCACTCTGCAAACTGACTTGTCTCAGTTGAACAAGTTTAAATGGTGCATCACTGGATTAAGCCATGAGACTAACTGATCAAGGGAAGTACAAAGGTACATGATTTAATTTTTATTGGATTTCTAATTTTAAACATTATTTATCACAATGGTTATTTTTGATGGTATTTTGAATAACATATTTATATTCTTGTTTGAATTTTCCATATAGATTTTTTTTCTTCATATTGGGGTCCAATATGTAAATAGATCGATTGGAGATGATGTTGAAACAATAAAAGGGACTCGAAAAATTCATTCAATTAAAACAAAGCTGTCCAAAAATGTGTTTTCATTGGATAAAAGAAAATATTCTTGTTTTTGTCGTGTTTGCATAGACAACATAGAATCCAATGTTGTTTGTGAAAAAAAATGTATGTAAAATATTGGCAACATACAAAATTGAATACAAAGGGGAAACTATCCGTTTCAAACTTTGAAGAAATGCAATCAGAGGATACTACAATATCGTCCGAAGGTGATCGAGTTTTTGATCTTGTTAGAGAAGGTAATATTTCAATTTCTTTCAAATGATAGAGATCTAGAAATAGATAATAAAATCAAGTACACCTGTTAATTTTAAAGTTAATTTTTCATGTTAATTATGATATAAATTTAAATACATAAGTTTGTTTTATTGTGTAGGAGATGTTTTTGCTGTAGTTGCACTTACTACCAATGATGAAAATGTGAAGTATTATTTGATGTGTTGCACTGAATGAAAGATGAAATTATTGGAAAGCTATGATGATAACGGATTTACATATGATAGAGGGTCTATTATACTGAAAGGTTATTTTTTTTCAACAAACTCATCAAAGTCAAGATTTTTTTTACTTTCAACACTATGAACATGATGTCATAAGTTGTCAATATAGTTACTTGGTGTGTGCAACACACATAAAGTTGATAGAAGTTCAATCAAAGAAAAAATTAAAAATTAAGAAATGGAAAATGTCAAAAGACGATCATGAATGGATCATTGAAGATGGCATTCCATTGGAATTTTTTTTATTGAACTGCCCAACAATTTCTTCTCTTTTGATTAATCTTTTAGAACTTCCAGAACTCAACTAAAAATTGAACTAGCCTTTTTATGTTATATGTACAAGTGTTTGCACATGTACATTGTTTTGGTACATGCACACGAGTAATTTATACACATGTGTACACATACACATTTATATTATCTGGTCTTAAACAATTTCATACATTCTCTAGTACAATTTTTCATAATGTCATTGTTGCAAAATGTACATATATGTGTATCTAACATAGTTGATATAATGAAAATTGTAAGTTGCACAATTTTGTTTTAGATGTATCTATTAAGTAAATTACAAGATTCATTCTTGAATGAAAAATGTGTGGTACGTGTTTTGTAATTTTTAGTTTACTATTAACTGAAAGTAGCTTTTCTATGTACATTAATGAAAATGTTGTGTACTGGATATATGTTTTAATGCCATTTTAAAATTTTGTGATTGTTTAACACATCTAAGAACACCTAGAATTTTATGATTGTTTTTAGATATATGCATCGATATGTATTGTACTTCAATCATTTTTACATACATTCAAACATGTACTTCAATCATTTTTATGTACATATATTCATGTGAACTTAAATATGTAAAACCATCTATGATTGTTTTAAATGACATGTATGATCATGCAAAATGTACTTACATATCTCCTAAATAATAGATGTATCCTAAAATTATATAAAATTCGCACACATGTTCAAATGCATAACATGTACCAATATATGTGTTAAATGTAATTTGAAATTTCCATCTAGATTCATTTTATATTTAACAAATAAAATGAAAACTTGATTTTTAAGAACAAGACATTATATCACAACATGTGAGCACATGCCAAATGTAGTTCAACTATCCAAAATATACACATGTTTTGTAATTTGAAATTTCCATCTAGATTCATTTTATATTTAACAAATATAATGGCAACTTGATTTTTAAGAACAAAACATTATGTCACAACATGTGATCACATGCCAAATGTAGTTCAACTATCCAAAATATACATATGTATACATGTTTTGTAATTTGAAATTTCCATCTAGATTCATTTTATATTTAACAAATAAAATGACAACTTGAGGTTTAAAAACAAAACATTATATCACAACATGTGATCACATGCCAAATGTAGTTCAACTATCCAAAATATACACATTGTGTTTTGTAATTTGAAATTTCCATCTAGAAATTCATTTTATATTTAACAAATAAAATGACAGCTTGAGTTTTAAAAACAAAACATTATATCACAACATGTGATCACATGCCAAATGTAGTTCAACTATCCAAAATATACACATGTATGTGTTTTGTAATTTGAAATTTCCATCTAGATTCATTTTATATTTAACAAATAAAATGACAACTTGAGTTTTAAAAACAAAGCATTATATCACAACATGTGATCACATGCCAAATGCAATTCAAATATCCAAAATATACGCATGTATGTGTAAATTGTAATTTGAAATTTCCATCTAGATTCATTTTATATTTAACAAATAAAATGACAACTTAAGTTAAAAAAAAACATTATATCACAACATGTGATCACATGTCAAATGTAGTTCAACTATCCAAAAAATACACATTGTGTTTTGTAATTTGAAATTTCCATCTAGAGATTCATTTTATATTTAACAAATAAAATGACAACTTGAATTTTAAAAACAAAAACATTATATTACAACATGTGATCACATGCCAAATGTAGTTCAACTATCCAAAATATGTGTTTTGTAATTTGAAATTTCCATCTAGATTCATTTTATATTTAACAAATAAAATGACAACTTGATTTTTAAAAACAAAACATTATATCACAACATGTGATCACATGCCAAATCTAGTTCAACTATCCAAAATATACACATGTATGTGTTTTGTAATTTGAAATTTCCATCTAGATTCATTTTATATTTAACAAATAAAATGACAACTTGAGTTTTAAAAACAAAACAACTTGAGTTTAAAAAAAAAACTATATATCACAACATGTAATCACATGCCAAATGTAACTATCCAAAATTTAAAATCATTCTTGATAAATGTAAATGTAGTTTGAAACTATATCCAAACAATAAAATATGTTCAAAATTTATATCACATGAACAATAAAAGTAAATATATATAACAATGTATAGTGTTACAAGTATCAAGTTATATAGAAAAGTAAATATGACTGCATAGATAAGAATGTATATAGAAAATTAAATTTAAGACTATCTATCAAATAAAATGTTGCACATGTGCATCATCAATAAAATACAAATGGATCCGGTGTCTTTTCTTGCAATGTCCTGAGCCTCGTTGTGCTATCCTCTGAAGAATGGGGAACCTGTACACAACGTGTACAAAAATTAAAATTTAATGTTTTAAAATTGAATGAGAATGTAGAACTTCATCTAAAAAAACAAAATGAAAAAAAAAATCATGCAATACCTCACTTAGTTCCCTCTCCATTGTCTTTTGTTGCTCGTTCATCAATACATCCTCCACAGTAAACTGTACAATATATATATATATATATATATATATATATATATATATATATATATATTAAAAAATTTCAAATGAAAATGTATATAAACTAATTTGCAATAATATTAAAAAAAAAGTTACACAACTTGTTCAAATGGTGTCAATGTTCCTATCTCCATCATACACTCCATCACTAGAGTCCTTGGAGAACTAAAATCATCTCCAAAAACCTAAAATTCAAAAATTTTAAAACTATAAAATAAATCAATATCTAGATCTCATTTTATAATGAAACTTTTGAAACTCAATTTATAACTTAAACATATAAGTGAAAAATTGAATACTTTTGACGGTGGATTTGGCACATCTCCTAACAGGGAAGAAAATGGTGGCTCCAAATGAAAATGATCTCTAGAAACCTAAAATTCAAAAAATTTAAAACTGTAAAATAACTCAAGATCTAGATCTCATTTTTTAATGGAACTTTTGAAATGCAATATGTAACTTAAAAACATAAGTGAAAAAATGAATACTTGTGCTGGTGGATTTGACACATCTCCTAATAGGGAAGAAAAGGGTGGCTCCGTACGAAAATCATCTTCACAAACCTAAAATTCAACAATTTTAAAACTGTAAAATAACTCAAGATCTAGATTTCATTTTTTAATGAAACTTTCACTTCAATTTATAACATAAAAACATATTTAAGTGAAAATTTGCTCATACTTGTGACAGTGGATTTTGCACATCTCCTAACAGGGAAGAATAGGGTACCTCCATCGCAAAAACATCAAACAGAATCAGAATCTGTTAACATTTAATTATATTCATGTACATGTGTACACAATTATTTATTTTAAAAATATGTCATCATGTTCTGATATAATAATAGATTAAAATAAGTGTACATCAACATCATGAACACTTAAAAAACACTAACATTTTCCAACATATCATCTTGATTGTGAGAACTTGAAGCTTCGACCATGATATTAAAATATTCGTTCATCAAGCGTGAGAACTGTAAATGGTGTTCACATAAATGATACATTTTTGTTAGATTAACATATACAAATAAATGTATGTATATGTATTTATTACAAATTTTACCTATGTTAAAATATTCACCCTAACCATTAACACATACTAATCCCATGCCCTCTTCCTCATGAATAATTAAGACCTGTCAACCATTGCGACAATTCTTTGCATATGTTCTGAGCTCTTCAATACTCATGTTGTTTATCTTATCATCTGTATGATACAAAAAGTTAGCACGTGCATTATTTGGTGCTCTTTGTCGATTCAAAAAAACATCAATTCCACCAAGTCCACTCTGAACATTGTCTATGATGACATCCCTTACTTGTCGACTAATTAGAGAAGTGCCATCTACCTCTGACTGCAAAGTTTCCACATGAAGAGGTTGACTTACCAATGGTAGCTCGGGGCAAGGCAACTCAACATCATGCTTAGCGCCCCTACGGTCACATAATCAACTTTTCCCAGGACCAAAAAATTTAGAGGGAAGGTCATTATAATTGGGTTTCATTCCCAAAAATAATTCTGCATAAAATAATTTTGCAAAGTAAAGAGGAACCTCATCATTCCATGGTAGTATTCCATAAGCAGCAAGGTGCCTATCATACAAATGGCAAGCTATATCAGGGTGCTTGAAATATTGCACCTTTAACATCTTTCTTTTCGGCCCTTCTTTGAAATTAAACATAGACTTGGCCATTTCTGTTGTAACTCTATGTTTAACAACCTCCCATGTATCGGGACGCATCACTGTTTCCTTTCTTTTCTTCATCACTTCTACAAAAGTATCAATGGTTGGACCAAGAGTTTTTTACACATCTATAAGCGTGCTTAAAGAGTGAATAACTATTTACAAGCTTTCTCGACTCTCAGCATGGAGTTTCAAAGACACAAGATCTTTCTTCAATTTAGAATAAAGAAGTTGACACCTTTGTAATGTGCATTGATGGATGTTTGTTTCCCAAGGTAAATCAGAAATCTCAGATATAAATTTTAGGGTTTTTAGTTAGTTAGATTTTTTTATTAGTATTTCTAAGTTATTAAAAATTGAATATATTAACCCTATTTAAATCCTAACAAAATTAAACAATGACTAAATTATTCAACTTAAATTAATTAAATTAGTAACCATATAACATAATAAATTAAATTAATATTTATTTATTAAATAAAAATAATTAATTATTTTGATATTTATTTATTAAATAAATGTTATTATTAATTAGGAAGTAGTTTGTTTATTTTATTAATTATTAATTAATTAAGGATAAACAATAATATATAATATTTATTACTAATTATATTAATTATTTATTATTAAAAATAATATTTTAAAATTAAGGTTAGTTTATTTTAAAAATAATTAAAATTAAATTATTTCCTATTAAACATTTTTTGAATTAAATAAAAATATTAAACAATAAAATATAAAAATTATATATATAAAATAAAATGATATATTTTTGAATTAATTAAAAATATTAAAATAATAAAATAAAAATAAATAAACTCTTGTTGGCTCTTTTATTCTTCCTTTTCACTATTAGTAGCCTAAAACCCTTCTTTCAATTCCTTCATCCAAATGTCCTGAATATGGATCCCCGTTGGGATTTGAAACGTCGACAAATGCTCCAAAATACTATGGATAATCCAGGAAGCTTTTCAATAAGTTGTGGTTGGTGTAGAACTTTATTCTTGAATAACGCGTTCTGGCCTATGTATTTTTCGAGCAACATTTTCACCCTCTGCATCAATATATAGAATTTTGTATATATAAAAAAACATGTGAACAAATTTTTAAAAATTGAATGAAAATAATATTCAGATTGATGACCACTTCGAGATGGTTGGACAACATCATGCCCACCCTGAGATTGTTGAGAACTAGAATGACCACCGATTGGTTGAGAACCAACACGACTGCCCATTGATTGGCCTCCAGGGGAATGCATATCACCACCCTCACGCAATTGGCCACCATCTATTGATAGGCCACTAGGGGAATGTGTACCACCACTTGCACACGACGAGAGGGAATCCTCATAAAAAAATATGAATTTATAATCAATTCAAAAATGCATACATACATATAAATACATGTACATATGATTGATTAAATTGCGCGAACCATACAACGATTGTGTGAACCATGGCCATGCTCTATTGATGGAGTGGATACTCTTGTCCTCCTAACTCCTAAAAAATAAACAATGAAATTTATTAAAAACTAATTTAACTCACGAAATTGATAAAAAATCAATTCCATATGTATACATGTATGTACATCGGGATAAAATTATATATATATTCAATAAAAAAATCAATTCCACATGTATACATGTATGTATGGAGATAAGATTATATATTCAAATGTCATTTAAAAACATGAAAATTTTATATAAATACCATAAACATTCCTCGATCCATGATCCCCCTCTCTCGTAGAGGCATGGGATTCTATTGATCTTCGCCTTTACAATTATTTTTAAAATTACTATTTAAAATATTTCAAAAAATTAATGTAATTTAGTACACAAATGTTGAGCAAAAACACAAATTATGTAAAACAAAACTTTCAAAGCACAAATTGATGTGTGAAACTCACTTTAAACAAAAATTTGTTGAAGTCCTCACATTTTACTTTTATAAAACACGAAGTTCACCAAATTGATGTGTGAAACTCACTTTAAACAAAAAATTGTTAAAGTCTTCACATTTTAATTTTATAAAACATGAAGTTCACCAAGTTGCACTTACATGGTGGGAGCACACTTGGTATATAATTGAGAAAAACAAATGGTCATTAAAAATGATGCATTTATAAGTAAAAAACACACACATATTAAATATATGTTACAATGTTCATCAATAAATTTTGTAGGAGAGTGTCTCAACACTAATTCATCTTTAAGAGATGAATATTGAATTGAAATTTCCTTTTATAATACTAATTAATCTATTAATTCATATTTGATATATGAATCTTGAATTGGAATTGCCCCACACAATAGATCACCAGAAATTTTATTAACATTTTCACAATGTATTATATTAAATAATTGAAATTGTCTAACAATATTGTTTGGTTTTCCATGCAGTTGTTTTAGCCTCTCCTTAACTTGGTACAAGTCTTTTATCTGGTTGCACACAAGTTCAGAATTGGTGAAAACTACAATTCCATTTGATCCATATTACCTAGCCGTTCCCAAGCCTTTTATCAATGCAATATAATATGCCTCATTTTTTGTTGTTCTTCCTGGTATATTCATTTTCCTTTGGAGGACCTTATTAGTCGCAATATTTCAATGCACATATGTAATCATTTCTTTCCCTTGATTGAGATGGCAAGAAAAATCTATGCATAATGTCCATTTTTCAACCATGTTTAGTGGGCTTTTTGATCCCTGAAAAAAAAAATTCAATAAAATATATTAAATGAACATTTATAGAAAATGCATGGGAGAAATGACATGTAAATGGTTTGCCTTAAATTTTATGGGTGAAATGAGATGTACATGGTTCCCAAAAACACTAGCAAATGCCTTAACATTTATGGGAGAAATTCCACGTACATGGTTCCCAAAAACACTAGCAACAAAAAACAAATTCAATAAAATATATTAAATGAACATTTATTGCAAATGCATGGGAGAAATGACATGTACATGGTTTGAATTAAAGTTTATGGGTGAAATGAAATGTACATGGTTCCCAAAAACACTAGCAAATGCCTTAAATTTTATGGGAGAAATGACATGTACATGGTTCCCAAAAACACTAGCAAATGCCTTAAAGTTTATGGGAGAAATGGCATGTACATGGTTTCCAAAAACAATAGCATTTTCTTCTTGAAAATGCCTTAAATTTTATTGCAAATGCCTTAAATTTTATGGGATAAATGACATGTACATGGTTGGGAGAAATGACATGTACATGGTTTCCAAAAAAACTAGCATTTTCCTTAAAAATATATTAAAAGAAAACTTATTGCAAATGACTTAATTTTATTGCAAATGCATGGGAGAAATGAAATTTATATGGTTTGCCTTAAATTTTATGGGTGAAATGACATGTGTACATGGTTTGCCTTAAATTTTATGGGAGAAATGACATGTACATGGTTTTCCTTAAAGTTTATGGGAGAAATGACATCTACATGGTTTGCCTTAAAGTTTGCCTTAAGTTTATGTGAGAAATGACATGTACATGGTTTGCTTTAAAATTTATGGGAGTAATGACATAGAAATGACATGTATATGGTTCCCAAAAAACTATCAAATGCCTTAAAGTTCATGGGAGAAATGGCATGTACATGGTTCTCAAAACATTAGCAAATGCCTTAAAGTTTATGGGAGAAATGACATGTACATGGTTTCCAAAAGCACTAGAATTTTCATTAAAAATATATTAAATTAAAGTTTATGGGAGAAATGACATGTACATGGTTTTCCTTAAATTTTATGGTAGTAATTACATATAAATGACACGTGGATGACTTGATGAAGTTTGGTTTGATGTTTCTTAGCAACTGATAACTTGTTGGCATGATAATAGATAAATCCATAACTTGATAATTGGATGAGAACTCTACTTGTCACCTGGTCCATAGAATTAGTTACAGTAAAATTTTTTATATTAGTTTTGATATGGAATCTAATATTTGATAAGCTAAATTAGTTGACTTGATTGCACAATATTGATCTATGTAAGACTGAGCATATTGGTTTGGTAAAGTGTTATGTTTGCAGAAATAATTTTATGAAGCAAGCTCCCCAAGCTGAGTATGTTTGCATTAACAGTTACATGGTGAATCCAAGAAGACGTATCGATCTGAACCTATGCCTCAAAAGGAGTCCAAGGCATGGATTTTATTTTGAATGATCATAATATAAGTTACTAGATGAAAATTCATACACCAAGAATAAGTCATGCAGGTTCCATCCATTTTAATTCATACCGAATCACAACTGTCATTCCTTCAACCATTGTGCTAAAGACAACGAGGCCAATAAAAAACTATTATCGAATACTAATATTAGTCACTAAAAGATGCTACACCCATTTATCATTGTTATCAAGGATAATCATCAGTCGTAAAATAAAATCATTAGTCATCATGTCAAATCCAAATGTGCTGTCATAGAGAGATATATATCCCAAAAAATATCTCAATCAATTCAATGTTCTAAATAATTATCAATCATCATGTCAAATAGGGCTTATATCAATCAACCAAAATCACAATGACATATTGACATGCATGTCTTGGTCACCTTCAAACGCAAGTTTAGTCAACATATTCACATTATAGTAAGTCAAACATTCAAACTTCCCTGCTCATAAAACTTCTCGTTCCATGCTTGTAGGACTGTCATCTTTCAGGAGAACTTCTGATTTTATGCCCAAAAATTCACTTTCTCAACCTATAGGTATAATCACACCCTTGAGATTACTTTTGTGCGACTACGACTTAGAGTAAGGGAAGACTCTCTCTTTATCAGATCATAATTGTGTTGCAGACCAACAATATCAGATATTTGTCTATTCATGCCCATAAATCATACTTCAACAACAAACAATATTTTATGTAAATGATAATAGGAGTAAAGATATTATGGAGAGATTCTCCCTCTGAATGGGAAGCCACTTTATTCATCTTCATTGAAGTCATAGACATGTATATAATACTGGCATGCATTAGCAGATCTGTTAGATTGTAAACTCAAACATATGTCCATCATGGTCATAACATGCTAGCATCATCTATTTCACCATTACATCATGGCATCAATATTTCATTAAGGGTTAGTGTCAAATATCTAATAGGATTATATGCAATATAACTCAATCCATCAAGTTAGGGAATTCAATTTTACCATATTCCATAATTACTAAGCACATTAAATCATAACCACGATCAAAAAAAGAAAGGACTCCTGTATATCAATCTTATTTTCATACTTCTATTATTATGGTACCATGATTTTCATAGACACTATCAATAGTATCTATTATAATCAAGGTGCTAACCCTCTTTATGGGATCAAGATATCCAAAATGATATATGTTAGCCAAACATCAAGTATCAAAGATCAATATTAATTAGCTTTATAGAATCAAGAAATTCATCATGCCTAAAATGAAATATGATTTCCAAATATCAATAGTATCAAAAAGAAATGTCTCTATGTAGCTCTAATATAACTTAATAGAATGTAAGTTACTTAATCAATACTAAATACATCATCTCATCATGAGAATCATGAATCAAACTTTCATATGCATGATCCATTTTTTAAGGTGATATACTTATCATACATTAGGGCTTACCTTGCCATCCAATATTACAACTGAAACATAACATTGAAACAATATACCATTCATACCTTGTAGTATATATATACATATGCACCTTCTCATCGGCAAATTGTACCATTTTTTCACCTTTTTCTTCAAGTACCTCTTTCCATTTTCTAATGTTAGTTCTTCTCTTCCTGCACTAGCCATGATCCTCAAGAAGGATCCACTTATCACAACTCATAAGGTGGTTAGAAACATCCAAATACTTAAATATAAATGCAAGAAGTATAAGTGATGATAAAAAAAGTAATCAGATCATTAAGTCTAGATGAAAGTAAGGACATAAAAGAGCATAAAAAAATACTTATCTTCAATGAGAGGTGATCATGTCCCTCTTGAACTAGACTTCAAGAGCAATCATTTTCCATTCATTAACTTCATCTTCAACTAGGGATAATAGAAAATACCCCATCTAGGGCTTCATAAAATCTGTCACAAGTGATTGAGCATCTTCACATTGACCATGCTAGGGTTTCTAGATTCCATATCTCAATTTTTTTCCATAAACCAGGGTTTCTCCCAAACCTTAACCTCATAATATCCATAAAACCCAATACACAAATTACCTAAGGTTTTCTTCAAACCCTAGATTTATTTTAGGTCTTCACCATCCTCTCTTGCATCCATAAATGGTGTCATCATAGGGATTATCTCCATGACTTTTCTTCAGCCCAACACTGATACCATGTTAAATTGTCTTACGAATATATTGTTCTTTGCTTTGATAATTTCATTTCTTCATTTACACATTAAATTCACCCCATAATATCATTACATTATTCATATTTACATAATTATTCAACAACATACGAAATTATGTAGAAAGAAAAATATCATCATCATAAATGCAACAAAACATAAAGGAATAACATAAGAGAACCATTTACACATAGAGACACCAGTATTGGTCGGGACCAGTGAAAAAACCGATATGGGGAAAACCCTTTCAAATTATTCTTCTTATTAGATTTTCATTGGATGATTCAAAAAAAGAGAGTACAATGATCCATATCTTTATGTATGCAACAATCGAACAAAAATAACTACAAAATCCATGAAATGAACCCATCAATGATCATACTCAAAAACCTTGATTCTGAAGCATGTAATGATCTATCACTGTCTCCGGTCAACTACTGTACACAGTGGTCAATGAGAAAAAACTTTGGATAACATGAAAACCAAAATTTGAGTCTTGGTCTCGTGGAGGAGTCATGCATGTGATTGGAAAGGTCTAGTCACTCCCTTGAGCTTGTAAGCTAGCGACTATGGTCGAATTCAACCTTTGGAGAGCCCACGATTGTGATTCTGGAACCCTAGATGCTAGTTGCATGGAGGACGAGTTATGCATGTGAATGGGATTCTTTGGTCACATGGATGAATAGGTCATTGAGAAAATGTGGTTTAGTTCCTCCTATGTCATGCCTGCAACTGAAACCTAAAACCCTAAAAAAAAATGTGAGCTTTAGACCCTACAATTTCATCTTCAAGCGAACCTATTCCTCTGCGGATCTACCTCAGATCTGTGCGAGCCAAAATCAAGATAGAGAAATATAAGAGTGTCTCGTGATTATTTCCAACTGAGGTAGAGGTTACTTGTATTTATAGTCTTCCAAGGGTGTCCACTTTGCTTTAGGGCCAACCTGATCAAATATGCACATGTGGGCTTATAATTCAAAAATACACTTTCACTTATCCAAATTATATGATCTTTAGGTTGATTTTGGTCCTATTTAAAAGAGGCATTCAATGAAATCATCATCTCTATCAAATGAGCCGTCCAAAGTGGAATTTTATCGTAGTTTCCAATTTTAACAAAAGGAAAGGTCAAAATGCCATTGTAGAATTCATACAATTGAATTCTAGTGTAAAATATAATTTTTTTATTTAATTTGAAAGTTACACACACACACACACACACATATGTGTGTGTGTGTGTGTGTTTTTTTTTTTTTAGGTTGAATTAAAATACATTTAACACCTGCAAAATCACCAATAGTCATAGAATCAAAGTCTCCAGCAAAAAAATCAAGTGAATATTTATTTGGATTAACTCTTCAATGAAAAGTTAAGTATAAAAAATTCAAGGATATAGTATTTTAATTAAATGAGACCAAAAAATATTATAAATGAGTATGTGACTCATTTTTTTTGATAGAATTTTGAAGGAGTTAAATTGTTAAAGTATAAATGCATTGGTTTTTAGATTAAATCAGGTGTTTGAAAGTTTATCTGCCTTCTTGTTTTGTTCCTTATAGTTATGTTGCAAATTATATGTTGGAACTCATTTAGAGTCTTTAACAAGGATGAAAGATGAAATACGTAGTTATTTATCACATAAAACTTATTCTTTATAAAATTTATTTCTTAATAATGAGTTGTTAAAGACTTTCAAACAAATGACTAAAGTTTGAAAAGCAAGATTGAAAACATAAAGAAAAACACTAAATTCGCCAATATTGTTTGTGCCACGACCTCCATTGGATTTAAAATTGTAGTGGTGTGTGCTTGAAAAAAAGAAGAAAAATTCATATGCCCATAACTAAATTTATATGTGCTCAAGCTCCATAAAAAAGTGCATAGGGTTGATGCTTATCCAAGTTTATCTAATTCATAACTTGAGGGGTCTTGGGGATTTATTCAATAAGGAAGTAAGACACCATATATCGATTCTGGGTCATTGTTTAAGTAGGGGGGAAATATATATCTTGGGAAGTAATGAAGTTGCAAGCAATCCAAATACCCATACAACAAGAAAAGGTGAAAATCTCCATTTTTTCAAAATTCGCTTCTCATACCGGGGTTTAAAACAATTCTATAAGGAAGAGCCTGACCATATATTTTGTTGTTCCACTAGAATCTCCAATTCAAACAAAACACTATGTGAATAATATTATTGTATAAATAGGTGCTCATTAGATGTTTCACTTATCTTGTAGAGTAAACAAATGCTAGGAACAACTCGTCCTCTTTTTAACATAAGATCTTAGCTTAATACCTTACCAATAAAAGCATGCACATTAAAATATAAGATTTAATGATCCAGGTGAATATTGGTGGTCACCTGCCTATTCCACTTTGGTCCCCACCATTTTTTCTTTCATTTTTTTAGTTTCCTTAATTGTAGCACAATTTACTATTTTTAGCAGTTTTTTCGGGTCCTAAACTTCTAGAGCCGTTTTGAGGCCCTAAACGAAGTTTTTTTGGAAAAACGAGAGCAACATGGATTTCTTTTAATGTTTCTCACACCAAAATTTGTAGTCCTCGGATAGGTCTTTCTAACAAGATATTGTTCACGTCAAATGAAGATCGTATGCCAAAGTTACGTCCTTAGGAAGATTGATGTACCAATTTACACAAACGGGACCCATAGTTTTGGCGCTTCATCTCCTACGGTTAGGTTTTTGGATTTTTAGGGTTATCCATTGTTTCTAAATATTAGATAGGCCCTCGAGCCTCATTGTAACACAGTTTAGAGGCCTGTAGCCACCACATTTCTTCTAAGAGATAAGCTAACATCGCCCTAGCTAGTTTATTTCCATTCTCTCTGTCATTAGGGGAATTTTGAGGTTTAAAATGGGCCTCATAAGGAAAATGTACAATAAAAATTCACTTTATGAGAACCAATCACATTTTAGGGGATGACATCATCCATAATGGTTGAGGTGGCATTACTTGAGTTAAAGGTACTTACTTGTCATATTATTAATGGTGGATCAGAACTCATAGTTAACCATTGTAGTCCTTTAAATACTTTTAAAGTCATAAAGTAAAGTACTCGTAATAAATGTCATTTCACACTTTTTGAATAAAATATTATTATTGTCATTTCATATTTTTTGAAAGAAACAATGCATATCCATATACAATTTTCATGTATTCACACTTTTCAATAAATATTATATTTTTATATTTTCAAATATTTATTTTTAAATTATATATTCATCTCATTTTATATAATATTACAATTTCAAATTAATTATAAGTTAATATCTATACATATATATTATACATATGAAATCAAAATAAAAAAATGTAACCTTGTAATTTTAGGATAATCAAATCTATAAATAATATCAATATTAAATTAATAGCAATACAAACATATTAAAATTAAAGAAAAAATACATTTTAGTTTTGTAAGATAAAAAAAGGTATATTAGCTTTATATGTTGAAAAAAGATATATTAGATTCAACATAGTTTAGGGCAAAAAAAATACTAAATTTCAATGTATATAAATCATATATTATACTTATAAATATAAATTAAATTCATTACTCAATTTATTTCATTATGATTCTACTAATATTATATATTAGTATATATAATATTATGAAAAATAATCTAAATATTATAGAATATATATTATATTAATTTTTATATTATATATTATTTCTTCTTATGTTATAAATCAAATCAATTCAATATGTCGTATAAAATTCATACATAAAACATTATATTACATATATTATATTATATTATTTTTATATAGTGTATTAATTACATGTTATTATATAATTTTAATTAATAGTATATTCTATCATTAAGAATTTATGAATTTATATGTATATTTTATTTAGAGTTATTTAAGTATAAATGACAAATGCATTAGTAATGGTATTTTCTTGAAAAACTCATTCTTATCTATAGTCACATCAATACAATTTTTTTATTAATTTGATGTTGGTACAAATTTTGAATTTAATTTAACCATGGTTAGATGGATTTTGGTGCAAAAGGTGAATTGCAAATTCATAAATATTATTTTATTGTTTTAGCTATTATTTTATTATTTCCTTAGGAGGCTCATTTTAGACCTAAAAATTCCCCCAATGAAGCATATTTCAGTTATTGGTTATTAATGAAATGAAGTTTTATTTCTGCTGCATCTTTGATTTGATGTGTATTTCTTTATTTCATTGTGTTCCTGCATAAATCTAGATCAGTGGTATCAGAGCAGCCTTCTCTTTCTCGATCCTTCTTTGCATGCCCCCAACAAGGTCGGGGTATAAAGAGTTAGGAATCGATTTGGTTGAACCTTTGCAAGATCAACCTCGTAAACCCCGATGAATGCCCATGGGGGAAGAAAATAAGGATGAGGGAGTAGGATATCTTATCAAAATATTTCTCGAGGAGGCCCTGTTGAACCTCAAAATTGTTCCTATTTTGACATCTTTTTCCACCATCTTTTCTTCCTTTTTCGCAAAATCCATCATACTCAATCAATGATAATTGACATATTTTACATATGAGAAGGCATTTAGATGATATCTATTTTATATGATAATGTTTCTTATTATTTAAATGAATTTTTGTGATTAGCTACATAATTTGTGCAATTATGTATCTAACCTTTGTTTCTATAGCCACCGATATTGTTTGATAGGTTTCAAGAAGAAAATGAAGAAGCGAGTCATGTGGGTAGCATTAAAATGGTTCATATATGGATCATATCCTACTTACCTGTTCAATTTCGAGAAGGATTATGCCTACACTCTTGGTCAAAAATCAGTCAAGATAAGGAACAAGATCAACAGATGAAGATTCTCGATTTGATCTTACGTATCAAATCGAGAAAGATCCATGAAGACTTTGCTTCTGATTAGAATTCTAGTATTAGCTTTATTTTGTTTTCCATTGGCAAAATTGTCTCAGACAGTTAATTTAAAAACTTGTGTAAATACGAGTCTATTGAAATTAGGAATAAGCTTGATTTTGTGATAATACTGCGATACGTTTTTAAACTCTGTTTTGTTAATGAAGAAAACCAGTTCTAGACCATTGATGTGCAAATAGCTTAAGTAGATTCACACTCGTTTTGTTGCAGAGGGCCCCTGCATGGAAAGGAGGTTTTTATAGTCATTTCATAGTTTAATTTATTTTCATTTCATAGTTTAATTTCTTGTCATTTCATTGTTTCAATTCTCATCAACTCGTAGTTTAATTTCTCATCATTCCATAGTTTAATTCCATGTCAATTAGTTTCTAAATGTTTTCTGAATCGGTTGTTTACATTTACGCACAATTTATTGTTATATCTTATGCTCTCATAAATTCGTTACGATGACTCTATCATCTTCCAATTGAAATCATTCAAATATTTGATTACACAACAACCATAGGATTTATATTAGACATTTTGTTTTGCGCAATAGATACTTTGTCATTCTTTGCTTGCCTTAGTTAAATTTGAATTCAATTAACACAGTCAGTTCAATTTCATAGTAGTATATTCTATGCTTTCGTTCCATGGAATGTAGAATAGAGTTAGATTAGAGTTATATTTTGATCATTCTTAGTAGATTTAAAACTAGGACAGAGTTAGATTAAAATATCCTTTGATCATTTCAGATAGATTTAAAATTAGATTAGATGCTCTGTTTTTATAGAATTAATATTTTCAATTGATAAAGCAGAACATGGTTTTATTTTTATTATGTTAATAGATAGAACATAATTCAGAGATCAATAGAATTGAATATAATCTAGAACAATGTTTTGTTTAAATACATAATCTGTTTAATTAGATGTTTTCCATAGATGTTTTTCCGGCATAGAATAGTCTAACATAAATCAGATTTAACCATCCACAGATTGATTTATTTTTTTATGCAAAATAGATTAGTTAAATAACATTTCCTTTTCTTCCTTCTTAAAGATTAAGTTTTCATCATTAAATTTCTTTCAAATTTAGTTATTTCTTTGCATTCAAGGTTTCATTTAAAAACTTCGATTTCATTCCTTAGATCAATTTTAGTTTTTAATATTAGGCATAAAATACAAACCCCCAAAAAAAAAATATAAAATACACAACAAAGTAAGATAGAAGGGAATCTAAGCATATATAGTGCACCACACTTCAATGGATTACTAACCTCGGTTGATAATTTATGATAGAAATTTAAGACATTAAATTAACTAAACATGCCCTCAAGAAACAAAGGAATGCAATGATGAATAAATTTTCCCAGATCCTTCAACAACTGCCCACCGGTGGCACATCTACATCCAACAGTCACTCTAAAGGCACGACTCCTTTTAAGGTACAAGTAAACTTTGACATTCCCATATTTGAGGGGAAAATATATTCAAACATCGTAGATAAATGGTTGAATCTATTAGAAGGATATTTATCAGTTCATGCCTTTTTTGACAAGGAGAAGTTTATTTTTGCACTCCTCAAAGCCCTCCCCCATGTCAAGGATTGGTGGGAAACCTGCCATGAGAAAAAGGACGAGGGGGAACCCTCTCTATTCTTGGTCGTACCCACTTGGAATTCATTCCAAGATTCCATCAAGGAAAAATATTATCCCGTGGGGAACTATGAGGACAAGTACACACAATGGACTATGCTATGGCAGAAAAGGGATCAAGATGTACATGAGATGACAAATATGTTACGTACCCTGTGCACAAAGTTTGGTATCAAATATTCAGAGAAAAATTTGGTGTTAAAGTTCCGCAATTTTCTGCACAGATACATCAGGAGGAAATGGAGTTCCTTGACATCTCCTCTCTTGATATGACATACTATTAGGCTTCCAATATTGAGTAGAAATTCAAACAGAAGAAGCGAGACTTTGTATCTATGAATTAAAAACAAGGGAAAGCTTCCCCCAAACCGCAAAATAAAGGACAAAGCCAAGGAATGATGGCCCAATACAACCTACCAAATCCGCAAGCAAGAACAACACCACGAAGCTGAAGAAGGACATAGGAAAGTGGTGTGAGTTCCATAAGAGCTCCACTCACAACACAAGTGAGTTTCAGGCCAAGAAGTCACTGGTGGTTGAGATGAAGGCTTCTGAATCAGATGCATGCTCCGACTCTGAATCATAACCTATAAATGGGAATGACAAAGGGAAGCAGATTATTGATGCGGAGCCCAACGTTACCGTTTCCACCATGAAGATCTAGAATGAGGAACTAAAAGATCTAGAGGAGGAGGAGCATATCTTCCACTCCCAAATATGGGTAAAGGGTTCCCCGCTACAGTTTATTGTCGACAGTAGGAGCCAAAAGAACCTCATTTCAGTAGAGGTCATGAAAATGTTTGGCTTTCCGACCACAACACACCCAAAATCATACACCATTGGGTGGCTTCACCAAGGACTGGATCTCCACGTTATCTAACAATGTCACCTTCACTACAGCATCAAGCCCTTCACGTATGAGGAATTATGTAACATTTCTCCTCTTGATGTTTGTAATGTATTATTAGGCCAACCATACTTGTGCAAGCCACATGTTGTGTATTAGTCCCGACCTCGCGCTTTTATTGTTACTTTGGGAAATAAGTCGTAAATGATACTAGAGGTACCACCGCTTGTCGCTATCTATTTAGTTACTGCAAAAAAATGCAGTAAGCTCATTTCCAAAACAGGGATTTTTTTTTTTCCTGACGATCTGCCCTTAGGGAAAGAAGAAGATTATGGCCATGACCTCCAGACAGGGCTCCTCCGCATGAAAACAACAAATGAACAAGGTGGTAGAGGAGTACAGGGGCATCTTCACCTCACCTGTAGGGTTGCCTCTACATTGTCAGGTCAAGAAACCCATCGATCTGACCCTAGGTGCGCCACTGCCCAATGGACCAATCTATCGGCGCTTTGTATTGGAGAATGATGAAATCAAGAGGAAGATTCAGGAGTTGCTACAGGAATTTCACATCCGGCCGAGTTCATCACCTTGTGGGAGCTCGATCATGTTGGTGTAGAAGAAGGATGGGACTTGGAGACTCTATTGACTAACGGGCGCTGAAAAAGATCACTGTATGGAATAGGTACCCGATCCCATGGATTGATGACCTTTTGGACCAACTCAAAGGGGAAAAATATTTTAGCGAGATCGACTTGAAGTTCGGGTATCACCAGGTACTAATCAAACCCTCTAATGTGTGGAATACTACCTTTAAAGCCAAGGAGAGGCTTTTCAAATGGCTGGTCATGCCTTTCAGGTTGAAAAATTCTCTTGAAATCTTCATGAGGCTAATGGACGACATCTTGCAGCCATTCACCAACTCATTTGTTGTAGTGTATTTGGATGACATCCTGATCTTCATCTAGACTTTGAAAGAGCACCTCCATCACATCTGACAAGGTCCTCCAAACATTGCGACAACACAAGTTGTGTGCCAATTTGGAGAAGTGCACTTTTGACATGACCAAGGTTCAATATCTGGGATATATGATTAATGAGGGAGGGGTACATGCGGATCCAACCAAGATCCAAGTCATTCAGGATTGGCCAACCCTAACCACTCTAACAGAGCTTTGTAGGTTTTCCGGGTCTTGCTAATTTCTACCATAGGTTCATATTGGGATTCTCTCATATCACTTGGCCCTTGAGTCAAGTCACCAAGGGAGGAGCGAAAGAAAAATTGTTTTCGTCGGAATCTCAAAAAAAGGCATTCATATAATTTAAACATCGCCTTTGCTTTGCCCCAGTGCTCACATTACCAGACTTGAAACAACCATTTGGGATCGAGATAGATGATTTTGACTATGCTATTTGGTCAGTACTTACTAAACAGGGGCATCCAATGGCATATCACAGTGAGACACTATTCGACACAGTTCGCAAGTATCCAACTTATGAAAAAGAAATGTATTCCATCGTGAAGGATTTCCGACAATGGAAGCATTACATTTTGGGGAAGGAAAAAGTCATCCACAGAGACCCCCATCCCCTGCAGTTCATATAGACATAAGGGAAGTTGCAGAATGATTTCCATTAGAAGTGGCCCACATATCTGCAATAGTTTCATTTGAACATAAAGTAAAATAAGGGCAACACCAATAATGTTGTAGATTGCCTCAGCCGACCACCAATCATGGCGATAACCACCATTATAACTCTTGTGGGCACACGAATTCTGATTGGCCACTTCTCTACAAGAGCGATCCGGAATTTGGCCACACATAGTAGACACTCTTGGAGGGTTTGCAAGTTCCAAATTTCCACCTCTAGGCTGCATTGCTATGTCACCTGGGACACCTTTGTGTTCCTTCAAGTGAGTGTGTCAAGATGATTTGGGAAGCGCAATACAGTCAGGTTTCTAGGAATTTTGGGTCAAGAAAAAATTTGCAGTACTGCAAAAGTATTTCTATTGGCCGAACCTTCAACAGGATGTCGGGAAGTACATTAGATCATGCATTGATTGTGCTATTGCGAAACCAACCATCAAGAAGCAAGGTCTATATACTCCGATACCTACCCCTAATCAACCTTAGGAACCCATCTCCATGGATTACACATTAGGCCTTCCTTCTACTAAGCATGGAAATGACTGTGTTTTTGTGGTCGTCGTCAGATTCTCCAAGATGGCCATTATGGAGGTCTGCAAGAAGAATATCACAACAGAAGCCACTGCTAAACTTTTGTTTGAACGACTGTGGGTGAAATTTGGGATCCCATAGTCTATCATCTTAGATCGGGACAACAGGTTCCTCAACACATTTTGGTTTAGCCTCTGGTCAATGCTAAACAACAAGCTCACCAAGTCCACAACTTTCCATCCCCAAGCTGATGGCCAGACCGAGGTCATCAACAGGGTGATCGTACATATTATGCGCATGTACAATTCATATCATCCACGCACATGGGATGAGAGCCTTACCTATGTACAACACAATTATTACCAGCCTCTCCATAGCTCAACCGGCTACAACCCCTTTCAGGTGGGCTTGGGATTCTAGCCACTATGTCCCATTGACGTAGCCATGCCATTTGCGGCTACTCAAGCTGATTCGGCTCATGTCCAATCTGAAGCTGATGAGATGAAAAAAATTATTGAGTGCATTCAACACATTCTCCAACAAGTTCATGACATATTGGACAGGGTTAATGCTAAGTACAAGCAATGACATGATCAACATCGGGTGCCACACAACTTTTGAGGTGGGTGACAAAGTGTGGGTACATTTGCAGAAGGAGCACCTTGCTGGACCCCACCGCAAGATTCATCTGCTCCGATATGGGTCGTACACCATCACCAAGGCTATAGGGGCCAATACCTTTGAGCTCAGTATTCCACCATTCCTTGGTCCGCACCCAGTGTTCAATGTGGACCGCCTTCGGCCCTACTTCCCACCTCTACTAGAGACCTCCGACATTGCAGAAAAACTCACATCAACAGGGTTAAACCTAGAATTCATGGTACATTCCACCCTAGATCGCACCATGGACATGAAAATCAAGAACACTCACCAGTAGAAGATCCAACTGTATCGGGTTGTCAAAGCTGGCTAGCTCCTGCACCAAGGCAAATGGTTCACTAAGGACCAAGTTCAACAGAATTTTCCTCATCTCATGGAGGAAATCAACACAATGGGGACCATTTCTTCCTAAGGGGGGAGGAATGATCCTGGTGGATATTGGTGGTCACCCACCTATTCCACTGGGGCCCCACTATTGTTTCTTTTAGTTTTTTAGTTTTCTTAATTGTAGCACAGTTTACTATTTTTAGCAGTTTTTTGGGTCCTAAAATTCTGGAGCCATTTTGAGGTCCTAAACGACGTTTTTTGGAAAAATCAGGAGAAACATGGAAGTTCATTTGATGTATCTAACATCAAAAGTTGTATTCCTCGAATAAATATTTCTAACTAGGTATTGTGCACATCAAATGGAGATCGTATGCCAAAGTTATGTCCCTGAGAAGATTGATGTACCAATTTACCCCAACGAGACCCATAGTTTTGGCGCTTCATCTCCTAGGGTTAGGTTTTTGGATGTTTAGGGTTATCCATTATTTCTAAATAATAAAAAAGGCCCTCGAGCCTCTTTGTAATATAGTTTAGAGGCCTATATCTGCCACATCTCATCTCAAAGATAAGTTACCAGTGCCCTAGCTAGTTTATTTCCATTTTGTCTGTAAGCATATTTCAATTATTGGTTATTAATGAAATGAAGTTTTATTTTTCCTGCATCTCTGATTTTATGTGTATTTATTTACTTCATTGTGTTCCTGAATAAATCTGGATCATTTAAGTGGGGCCAAGGTCTTCCATATTTTTATCCACCACCACTCATTATCTTCTTCCCTTGGTAACATTGTAGACATATCCTGACTTTGTAGATTCTCCTCCTAATTCATTATAACACCAAACTAGGGTTTTTGGGCCCTATTTAATCTCCACTCTTGATCTATAAATTTAATTAATTAATTATTGCTAAAAATGAGCATGCTTACTAACTAGACCAACCTCTTATGTAGAAATCCCCCCTTGCACTCAAATACTAGTAGATGTCAGGTTTTCCAACTTTCCAATCTTAAATAAGGAAATATCATGGCTTGTCAAGTATCTCATTAGGTAACATAATCCTATGACTACAACCCATAATTGAGTCTATTTCTATCCTCGTTGCCACTCCATTTCCAATTTTCCAAGCTAAGAGCTATCCCACGAATGGAAAATATAGTTTAAGAGCTTTCTAATGTTTTGATCCCCCTTGATGGTTTTTCAACTTCTTTCAAATCCAATCTAGTATAGTGGTAGGTGCTATATACTTACGCAATACAATATTTTTCCATAAACTAGTTGATGTAATGAACCTCCAAATATACTTGGTTTCTAATGCACAATTAATTATGAGAATGTTCTTCAAGCCCTAGCCACCATGTTTTTTTTTATTTGGCCATTATTTCCCAACAAATATAGTAACATCCTTTACACTCCATCCTCCCTTGCTAGATAAAATTATAAAAAAATTTACTTATATTTTCTATAATACCTTTTCAGATTGAAGTGAGTTTATGCCAATAGATCGAAATGGCTTCCAATGCAATTTTCACTTGTACCAATTTTCTACCATGCGAGGGCTACTTGTGACACCAACGACCAATATGGTGCTCCACACTGTCCACTAACTAGTTCCATTCTTGTTTAACATACCCATTTGGTTTGGTATTGTACCTAGAGTATCTAAACCCATACTCTAGGTCTTTTTGTTAGAATGGGAGGAATCTCTCTTCCTCCAACATGGAAATATTATCTGTATTTCATGTATACAATGTTGATTTATCAAAGTTTATTTCCATCCCTATAACCTTTTTGAAAGACAAAACCTCCTTTTATGGTAGGAAATCTCATGTAGAGGCCATGTTGAAATCAAGAACAACATCAATGAATAAAATATAAGAAATTAACAAATATCTTCCATAATTTTCACCTATAAACAGTATGTGTCTCCTGGCATCAACTAGTGGCCAACTTGTCCCTTCAACTAGAAAAAGTAAAAGATATAGTTAGAGAGGGAAACCTTGTCGAAGTCCTCTAGTTGATTTGAAAAAATAAGAGGTTAAATCATTGATCAAAACTATGAAATTTGTACAATTAATACATCCCAAGATACATCAGACTATTGGAAGTGTAAAACCTAGATGCCTTAGTAACATGTGGAGTACAACCATGAAACTCAATCATAAGCCTTTGAAAATTTTACCTTCAAAAAAACAATTAGAAAGTAAATTGTCTCTGTGGAGTGGTTGAACTATTATGCAAAACCTATGGGCTCGTGGATTTGTTGACTTGATAAGAACCCAAATGGTTCCTTTGAGATATATCTTGGTAGAGTAGGATTTAATCTAAGGTCAATGATTTTGGAGGAAAATTTCTAAACACAATTGTGGAGTGAAATCAAATGAAAATACGCAAACGAAGTTTGAAAATCCTTTTTAGGGATATGGGTTATAAAAATCACACTCATATTATTGGGTACTTTCCCTTGTCATTGGATCACTTCCACCACCCATAGCCAATATTCTCACGAAGATCAAAGAAATCGATGAATAATTCATTATCCCACCCAATCAAGACATGAGATCTTGTCCTTTACCATGGATGCTAAAACTTGTAACAAATCCTCCCATTTTATATGACAATATAACTCCTCACAAAGATTATCATCCACCATTTTTTTGGAATATGAGGCTATCTTGAGTATTTTGACAATGTTTACCTTTTAAAACCTCTAGAAAAGGGAACCAAGGTAATCCATCACCATTCCTGATAAACACAAAAATCCCAAACTTTGGTTCTCTCTTGGGAGGGAAGTTCACATATTTTTCTTTCTCTTTCTATGGGCCACATAGCTATGAAATTTTGTGTTCTTGTCTCCTAAAGGGAGCTTAGTGGCCCTAATTTTTAACCACTAATCACTTTTGTGATTTAGAAAAACCTTGACCTTATTTGCCTCCAATTACTTTATATGTACCAACTGCTCTTTGCTCAAGACACTTGTTATTTCCCCAAATGCCACTACCAGTGCTTCTTGAGAAATTTCTTGTTTGCATTGATGTGTGTTGTTGGTTGGCATTGATGTTAACTTGGTAGCATGAGTTGCATGAGAGTTAGCTAGCTCTTGTATGTTTGGTTATAGGTGGCTTGTACATGGTTTATGTGTTCCATTGGTTTTGGCATGTCTACTAGCATGGAGATGTGATTTGTAGGTGCTACATATACAGCATGAGCAGAGGATGTCATGTTCCTCATGATCATGTTGTTATTATCATGACTGTTGCACAGATTTGGATGGTGGTGTGTTGCACTAGTTTGGAGGCTTTTCCACTATGGTTAGTTATGCATAGGTGTTTCATGTTTAATAAAGTTGTTTTGGAGATTTGAGGACCTCCTTGATCATGTTGACTAATCATTTTTTCTACATACTGGTGTTGGTTTTTTCTATATGAATTAGAGTTGAGGAGCTTTGTTGATTAGGTATCCATGCCCCAGATTAGGTTCTCATGTTGATGATATGATACATGGGGTTTGGACATGATCTACAAATGTTGGAGGATGTATGACATGTTCTAGAGTTGAATATTGATGCCAGTGTTATTATTGAGTAGGTTGATGGCCCAGGTGTTAGTATGTTTGTTGGTTTGAATCCAAGTCAACTTATTTTGAATTATGATTATCATGGTGATGTGGATTCGGTAAAGTGTTGTAGAGGTGACAGTGGCTTCCAAAGGTCCTATAGAGGCTTGTCAAGCTCTGAAAGAAGTTTGGGTAGGACCTAGGGCGAATTTATTGGTTTTCCCCCATATTATGCCAAAACCACATGGATCTATGATTGTGCATATGGTTGAAGGGATTCACCCACAGGGAAGAAGGCCTATCCATGCAGTTGCAACCGAGATCCAACAATTTGTGCATGCGGTTGAGGGTTTAGCTTGAATTTATTCCGATTCCTCGCACATCTCAACAAATTTTTGTATTCTGGCAATGTTCTTCATAAAATATTTCCAATATATGGTCAAAAAAGTTAAGGGAGATTCTAGTAGTTGGTTAAACTTGAAAATATCCATCATTTAGTGGAGAGAGTGGCTTGATCAAGTCAAGGAGTTGGATTCGGGAAAAATCAGAAGTGTGAAAATAAATTTTGAGTTCTCCATAACCTGCAACATTTATTGAGTTAAACATCTTATAAAATGATAAATAGAGGAATTTTAGTCTATGTAGTTGGTATTCTTGAGAGTTTGAGAGAATTCCATTGTGAGAGAATTTAGAGTGAGTATATATTGCAACAATTTCTCACATAGTTATGCATTTTTTTTATCAAAGTATTGTATTCATTAATCAGAGATAAAATTGAGATGTAAATTCAGAATTAATGTGTTGTAGGTGTTAGAGAATTGGAAGCTTGTGGTGCGTTAGAGAGAAGAGTTTTTTGTGAGTAGAAGAGAAGAACTAACCCCCTCATGGAAAAGTTTTTGATTCAAATTTTATGTGTAGAACGATGATGTTGTTGGGTTTTTCATGTTGAGAAGATTAGGAACCTAGTATGAGATATTGTGAAACATGGTTTGCATGGAGCAAGTGAAGGTGTGTAGGATTTAGAGTAGATAGTGATACGATCGTTTCAGCATAAGGAACAAAATTATCCATCCAATCGGTGTTGGATAGTCCAATCAGAGTTAGGAAATGATTGTTGGTCCTGGTGGTTGTTGGATTGTATTAATAACTATTAAATGACTAATACGGTACACATAAATTATCAATCTAGGGATGTCTTTTATTTCAATGACAATTGCATTGTTTGTGCCAATACATCAAACCAAAAACAAATCAAATTAAAGAGAAATCGTTGCTAAATCAATTGCTAAAAGAAATCATTCATGCATAAATAAAAACAATCTACAAGAATGTAATCAAGCTTCAATTAACTATACCTAGCATGCCACACACAATTACACCAGCTGGTATTTCTAATTAAATCTGTGTAACAACATAATAATATTGAAATTGAAGCAGATCTACTCATAGCCAGAACAACAACAACAAAACTTCCACCAATACGTAAAGCGAAGAAATACGTACAACTACCTTAACCGCTACAGTCCCTACTAAAGAGGAGGGCCCTTCCTCCCTAGTAGGGTGCAGGAAGAGATATAAAATGAATAGAAATTAAACCAGAAAACGCATGTAACAACAACACAATATTTCTGTATTATGATGATTGAAAGTTAAAGAGTCAAGATGATGATCTCCTCCCCTCTCTCTCTGATTTGCATCCTTTAAATATAAAAGATACAAAAGGGAAATTTTCAAATAACTGATTACAAAATATAAGAGATATTTCCACCATGATTTAGTTGTAACAAGTCGAATCTGATTATTGAAATTGAGGAAATTTGGAAAACGGCCATAACAGAAATATGCAAATATGTCCTTTAAAGAACCTTGTGTTTCTCCTAACAAAGACCAAATTTTAAAAAAATTCTCATACACAAACTAATTTGGTCAGTTCTTCACAAAACCCATGTCTCAAATTTTCAATATTCTTTTTCATTTTCCCAAAATGTCCAACGCAAAATTGTCACTTGTTATCCCATCGAATTTCTAAGTTGGAATATTTAATTATGAACTGAAGATAAAATTTTCAATCTGAAAGAGATCTTGGAAGGTAAAATCGTGAGTTATAAAAAATCATTAATAAACCATCATTTACAAAATAATTCATAATAATATTCAATTTATTAAACATAAAGAAGAATAAATATTACTTATCCATAAGAGCATAAATAATTATGAAATGAGATTAAATGATAAATTATGATAAATAATGTGATAAAAGAATGGTAGGAATGAATGAAATATATGTTAAGAAATGGTAATAAGAATGAAAATTTAGTGGTCCAACATCTCCCCCAAACTGAACATGTTGCATGTCCTCATGCAACCCAATGCCTTTGTATTAACCAAGTTTTAGTACAATAATAAAAATGTCACCCCACCACATGATATTGATGGAAGAGAAGGCTTCTTCCCCAAATGCCTCCTTAAAAATATTTTCATATTTAATTTCAACCATATGTATATGAAGTTGTAAAAAAGTATGATACAAGTAAAAACAAACTTTATTACAAACCATATTTTGCTGAAATTTTGTAAGAAAATGTATACTATATCAATGCTTCTCTAATCCGAAAATCAAATCAATGCAATGAACGAATTTCAATATGTTAAAAAAAAATGGTTGTAGGTAATAATGCATGAATTTTTGGAATTTACAAATTGGTTTAGCTTGAAAATTTCTGGGTTTAATGATACCTCTTTGTTGTCCAAAAATCACAAGAATCCAGTTGATAGTTTTAAGAATATACACAATTCAATTTTGGGATTGTATACCTTAAATGAGGAAGAAATGAGAAATCATTCATCATGCATAGAAACCCTTCCCCCAAGCTAGAGAATTATCATGCCCTCATGCTACGCTAGAAAAAAAATTGAGGTGGTTTCTATAATCATGGCTGAAATATTTGTTTGGTACATAACAACCTGGAATAAAGGATATTTTGAGAATGAATAAGGAGATATATGGATGATAAAGAATATTAATGGCATGTTCATGATAATGAAAGTAATACTCCCCCAAACCAAAATATTTTGTGTCTCTTAAAAATGGGAAGTGGTAAAGAAGGGTAAATAATGGCTGAAAAATATGAGTGAATAATGCTCAATGGTTTTTCATGACATTCTCCTAAAATTTTAATAAATGAAAACCTTATGTTATTTTACCTCAAGTTTTACCTCCATAAAAATGTGGAATGGCATGTATGGATTGATATTTCTTGAAGCTGATGTAAGCTGAGCCGATATTGAAAGTAATGCGCAAGGTGAAAGCCATGCAAGCTGAAAAAAATAAATCAAAAGGTGTAGCACGGTTTCCTTCCACCAAACTGATTAGTTTCCTTGTCATATTTAAAACATCTCATGAGTATCCTTGTCATGTTTAAAAGTGACATAATCATATTGTGAATGGCATGGGATAATAACAGATAATAAGGGAAAAGATGCATTCCCCATAAGCTTTGGTTATTATGAGCACAAATATGATAAGAATTAGTTATCTCAGTATTTTCTTCTCACAGTCTGTCCAATTACTTGGGATTCAAAATCAGAATTAGGCCTCTTTATTCTACTTCAAAATAGTAGTGGCGTTGTTAAGCTATGAATAAATGGTGACTGATTGGGAAAAACAACCATCTTTGGTTAAATATATGATAGTTGTAGAATAAAGGAATGATATATATTAGATGATACAAAATGTCAAATATCAAATATCCTAAAAGTTTCATCCCTGATATGTAAAGTAAATATATATAACTCGATAATAGATATAAACCATATCCATCATCATCTAAGAACTGATTAAATATTACCCCATGAACCATGAGTTATGGAAAACCTTGTATATGCAATAGTCAACTTTATCAAAAATTGGTTTTGAAAAAACAAGGTAACCAAGTATATTATAAATTAAATTCTATACCATAGGCATAGCCACTGCTTCCAGTAGGCATCCATAGCCTCGACAGGGATGCCTTTTTCACCCATTGAGATGCCAATGTCCCATCTATTAGAAATAAGTACATAGTTACAAAATCCCTTTCAATTTACTTAGATGTCAACTGAAGATCATTGTTCTGGCGTGGTAACCAGTTAATAAAAATGCCATTCACAAGAGCTAACAAAGTGAAAAATTCGGCTTGTGATGAGACCTCTTGTCCTTCAGTTTTATGACCGAAGGCCATTACCGTGGCTTGGTGACCAGCAGTGGTAATGTCACTTTATTAGGACCTATGATCATGTTAGGTCGGCTCATGATGAGACATCCTATCCTCTAGTTGATTATTTATGTTTAAAATTCAACTATGGTTATTGTTAATCAAATAAAATATTACTTAATAAATGGGGTGGCAGGTCAGCTCCTTAAGAGCTAGGGATGGCGTAAAAAGTTTTGTAGTAACTATTTCAACTTTGATATTTTTTCTTCTAAAAAACTAATAACCTTCAAATGATTGCTGATAAATATATTTTTCATTGCTAAGATTGGGTTTGAGGAAACTATTCATTAGATAATGGCAGAAATATTAAATAAAATTTTGTGGTCATCATCATAAATTTACAAGATTGGGGACTTGATGAATTAGGAAAGTTGAAAGCTGGCATGATGAAATCATCTTTGCATAATTGTTCCTTAAAAATAATATTATGTTTATAGATAAAAAAAGATAAATTTACTACCCAATCATTATGTCAAAGAGGGCCTAGACCAATAAAAGTATTTCCCATTCACCAAAGAAAAAAGCAAATCAGAAAGACCTACATATGTCTAATTCAACATGAAAATTTGCCAACAAAAATAGTTGTGATTGTGGTAACAAAAACCATGACTTAGGTAATAATAGGGAAAGGGGAAAAAGAATGATGTTATGAAGGTGACATGAAGGAGGATTAGTCACTTTACAAAATAATGAGGAATTAAGAGTGAATCATTCCTGACAAGACTTACCATAATAATCATCCTTATTACTAAATAAGAGACCTCCCCCCAACTAAATTATATTTTCATGAGTAATAGTTGGTCATGTCATAAGTAAAATACAAATTAAATCCACAGAGTCGGTCGAGGACGTACCTGGCAACTTACCTTGGCGGAGTAACAATACTAGAGTAGTATTAGCACCAAATACTTAGAAAAAAATCACCATGGAGTAACATGACCGAAGGAGTAACAGTATCATAGGAGTAACAACACTAGACACTGAGAACATTTCCTGGAGTAACATTTCCGGATACTTAGAAAATTTTTCATAGTAAAAACACCGGAGGAGTAACAACACCGAAGGAGTAACTTCTATGATGGAGTAAAAATAGTGATATAGTAACAACACTGACGGTGTAACAATAGTGACAGATTAACAATAATGACGAAGTCGCAATAGTAATGGAGTAAGAACATTGACGGTGTAACAACAGTGATGGAGTAACAACAGTGATGGAGTAACAATAGTGACAGAGTCACAACATTGACGAAGTAACAACACTGACGAAGTAAGAACAGTAATGAAGTAACAACACTAGTGGTGTAACAGCAGTGACGGAGTCACAACAGTAATGGAGTAACAATACTGACAGTGTAACAACAGTGACGAAATAACAGCAGTGACAGAGTCATAGCACTGACGGAGTGATAACATCCAACACATAAATTTATTTTGGAGTAACAACATCGTGAAATTTAAGAACTCGCTTCTTTTATTTTTAGAACAAAACAAAAAATGTGACCTTGAAGTAAAAAATACCTGAAGCATAAAAACATAAGAGAAATAAGAAAATAAATGACTCTTTATTGAAAACCAATAAATAAATAACTTAAGTTACAATGGTTATGATTTTTGTTGTAGCAATGTTGTTTGTGAATGGTGAATGAATGGAAAAATGATTTTTCGGAAATGGATTGGATCTTCAAATAGAAATCAATTCCTCATTTTTCATGTTATAAATCCATTAATTGATGAAAATAATTCATGTTGTTTTCTTCGTGTGAGGAAACGTCTTTGAAAATGTTCTTATTTCATTATCATTGTCTTCAAAAATCACTTGTTCATAAATTGACCTCATTTATTCTCCTAGGACTTGCAAAAGAATGAGCATCTACCTACAATAAAACATAAAATCATGGAAGAAGAGAGATGCGTGGGCTCTCCTAATTCAAGAAATGCAAAAAAAATAAAAATTATTTACTCTAGAAAACAAATCTACGGAAAGATAAACAAAGAAAATTTACTACCCGCGGGGGAGTGGTGGCCAACCATACTAATCAGTAGTGTTTCAATCATAACTTATTTGTTTTTCATCCGATTTGAGTGATTGAAAAGAAAAATGAAAGTGAATTCAGAGATATGTCTCAAATAGAAACATTCTTAAAAATTCCATGTAATGGTATGTTAAATTTTCTTAGAACAACCTGCATAACATAGTTATTTTCAATTTTCCATCTCAGACCAACAATTGATATTTTAAGCATACATTTTTTGTTTGATGACGGATTGAACTAATTAAAATTGGAGATTTAATTATATTCATGTATTTATCCCCAATAGTAACAGGTTTTTAAGGAAATAATAATTGATGGGTCAAATACGCTAGTGAACAGTCGAGAAAATAGAAGTGCTGATTTACGATAAATAGTCAGTATTTTGGTCATAAATTCCTCATACGATATCATAATAGAGTGATTCAAATTTCCTTTTAAACTATATTCATCGGGAAATATACCATAGAAACATGTTTCCAAAATCTATTCATTTAGGCCTCCAAAAACGAACTATCCCAACTCTGTTCCTCAGCTGCCTACTAGACATTTTGTCGTTGTTTTGGTCATAAATTTTTCGTTTCAAATCAAAATCGAGTGATTAAAATTGGGTTAGAAAGTAGACATAAAGGGATACATAGGATAGAAACAGGTCTTGAAAATATTCTCATTTGGTCCCTCAAAAAATGACTGTCCCGATTGTTTTTCTATAATTTTCAACAAGCCCGCAAGCCATAAGATATGATAATCAAGGAATTTTTCCAAGAAGGTGATAAAAATGAATATGAGTGTTTGTAGAAATTTCATTTTCCAATATAATACATCTACATACATAAATAAATTCGAATATTGATGACCGATGTCAATTTTCACAGCGCGTTGCAACAAAAATAATTATTTTTACATATAAAGAAATTTATTTATTTATGTCTTCATTTATTCTATTTTATACACTACAATATTCTACCTTGAAAAATAAAATATTCTTACGTATAAGAGTACCTCCAATGAAGAAATTTTTGAAATAAAGCTTCAAGTATGCACACACCCATAATTGAAAGATGTATGTTAATAAGTACTAGGGTATGAGAGACAAAATTCCCTATGAAGGATGGTGCCAAGAATTACTGAAGTATGGAGTGATGTTGCGAGAAAACAACAGAGTGACACCAGTATTCAATATAGTCTTGATCTCCCATAGTTTTTATATCGTGAAGTTCTTCAAATGGATTCTAGATTGTGTTGATGCTTTGTTCCTTGACCTCATCCCATGAATTTTGGGGGCTTTCCTGTAGTTAGTTATAGTGGGGCTGTTGTGGATTTCTCTATTTTCCTACTGGCACACATGGACCCTATGTGTATCAATCCTTCCTACAAGTGCTTTAGTTTCTACAGCGGTGAGACCGCCCAAGTATGTTAGAGCGATGCACAGGTTCTTACCTCTCATCTTACGACCCAACAACTGTATAGTTGAAGACACACAGAAGAAAACATCCAAAAACTCACACTTATAAGTGTCCCAATGAAAAAATGGTGAGCCGGCCCAGGTATGTTAGAGCGATGTGCAGGTTCTTACCTCTCATCTTACTGCCCAAAAATTGTGTAGCTGAAGACATGTTAATAAAATAACCCAAAAAATCACACTTCTAAGTGTCCCAGCGAGACAATGGTGAGCTTGCCCAGGTATGTTAGAGAGATGTGTAGGTTCTTACCTCTCTTCTTACCACCCAGCAATTGTGTAGCTGAAGACAGACTAAAAAACACCTAAAATTTGCACCTCTAAGTGCCCTAGTGTAGCAATGGTGAGCCCGCCCAAGTATGTTAAAGCGATGCACAGGTTCTTACCTCTTATCTTACTGCCCAACAGTTGCATAATAGGAACACTATATCATCAAACAAACAATTATGGTTTATTGGATCGTCATTGCCATCCTCGGAAATGGCACCAAAATGTTGGACTTTATTAATCACTATTAAATTACTAATACGGTACACATAAGTTATCAATCCAAGGATGTCTTTTATTTCAATAACAGTCACACTCTCTATGCCGATACATCAAACCAGAAGCAAATCAAGTTAAAGAGAAATTGTTTCTGAATCAATTGCTGAAAGAAATCACTCATGCAGAAATAAAACAATCTACAGGAATGTAATCAAGCCTCAATTAACTATACCTAGCGCGAGACACACAATTACACCAACTGGTATTTCTAATTACAACTCTGTAACAACATAATAATATTGAAATTGAAGCAGATCTACTCACATCCAGAACAAAAAAAACAACACTTCCACCAATACATAAAGTGAAGAAGAAATATGTACAAATACCTTAACTGCTACAGTCCCTGCTAAAGAGGAGGGCCCTTCCTCCCTAGCAGGGCACAGGAAGAGATAGAAACTAAATGGAAATTAAACTAGACAATGCATGTAACAACAACACGATATTTCTGTATTATGATGATTGAAATTTACAGAGTCAAGATGATGATCTCCTCCCCTCTCTCTCTGATTTGTGTCATTTAAATATACAAGTTACAAAAGGGAAATTTCCAACCAACTGATTACAAAATCTAATATATCTTTCCACCATGCTTCAGTTGTAACAAGTGTAATTTGATTATTGCAATTGAGGAAATTTGGAAAACGGCCACAACATAAAATCTTTGAATATTTCCTTCGAAGAACCTTGTGTTTATCCCAAAAAAGATCTAATTTTGGAAAAATGCAATATTTCAAACTAATTTGGTCTGTTCTACACAAAACCCATGTCTCAGATTTTCAATATTCTTCTTCGTTTGCCCGAAATGTCCAACGCAAAATTGTCACTTGTTGTTCCAACGAATTTCTAAGTTGGAATATTTAATTATGAGTTGAAGATTGGATTTGCAATTTGAAAGAGATCTTGGAGGATAAAATTGTGAGTTATAAAAATATTCATTAATAAACCATCATTTACAAAATAATTCATAATAATATTTGATTTATTAAAAATAAAGGAGAATAAATAGTACTTATCCATAAGAGCATAAATAATTATGAAATGAGATCAAATGATAAATTATGATAAATAATGTGACAAAAGAATGGTAGGAATGGATGGAATATATGTTAAGAAATGGTAATAAGAATGACAATTTAGTGGCCCAATAATGGCTTCCAGCGGATAGATTTCTGTAGATCCGTGAGAGAAAAAAACATTCGAATTGAGGGGTGCCAAAATACTATGAAGGAAGCTAAGTATTCTAGATTATGGGTGTACTCTATCCATGTACAATTTTTTTAGAAGAATAATAAAATAATTGAGCAACACAATAGTAGCAAGGTGGTGTTCTCCCGAAAGGGTTTCCACCAAAAATACTTGTGTCTTCATGTGTGCATGTTTGTGTTAATGTTCTTCATGATTACTATGTTTTATATTGTTGTTGTTTTTATGTTTTGATTAGCTAATAATTTTTATGCATATGGATAATTCAGAATATAAAAAAAAGTTTAAAATTGACATAAAGGCCATCATTACTGATTAACCTCCCCCTCTCAGTAGTGATAACATTTCCAACAACTGGTATCATAGTCAGGTTCCCTTCAGTGAAGCTTGACTTATTGGAGAGTATATTGTGGATAATGGCTAGAAACAAGAAGAGTGTGTCTCAAAATTCAAAGGGTTTGAAGAAGGAAAAGTTTTATTCCATTGCAAATTAAGCAACGAATTCTGAAAATCTTAGCCAAAATAGTTGTGTCACGAGGTAATATGTTGAAATAATTTTTGAATTATGATTCTGATGGTTCTATTGAGTTACATAGTAAAAAGGAGAATGATTTTTCTTTTTTTAAGGTTGAACATGAATCAACAATGGTTGTAATAAAATAATTAGTCGTTGAAGTGGATAGACTAACCACTGCATGTAAAGATCACAAAAGAATTTTGTAGGTTTCCGATGAGAAGGAAAATGGGCTAAGAGAAGAAATCAATGGATTGAAAATTCGGCTTGGGGAGGAAAATAATACAGAAGATGATATGAAGAATCAATATAGATAAAAGGAGGAGGAATGTGAGAGATTGGAAGTAGAAGTGGTTTCATTAAGAAGCGATTTGGAAAAGAAAACCACTCAGTTTAAGAGCAACCAAATTTCCTCATCTTGCAAATCATTTTCATCATGCATAAAGGAGAAACTAGTCTAGTTGCAGCCAAAACTATATCATATGATAGCAGTAGAAAAAAAACAAGAAGGAGATCCATCAAAACAACTATAAGTCTAAGAAAGAGCACAAGGAAGATAAGCCAAAGGTTATGCCAAGGAAAACACCAAGAAGGACATTCCCACCTTTGAGATATGTGAGATACTTCAATTGCCAGAAGCTCGAACATATCACAGAAAATTGCAGTAGCGTGCAAAAAAAGAAGAAATTGGATAGAATACTTAATTAAGTGAATAACCAAAGTCTAGCGAAAATCAGGTATAATGTTCATTTTTATGGTTATTGCTACTAATGCAATGATTTTAGCCACAAGGCTATTGAATGCTAGTTGCATTCAAATAGGACTAGAATGAGGATTAAGAGATATGAGCCTTTTCCTCCATTTTCTTTTAACATTAGGTGTTATGTGCATGATAATCTTGGTCATATGGCAAAATATTGCAAGACTTCAAATTACTTGATTCCACCTAATCATGGAATGAAGAATATGAAAAATAGGCCATGTATGAGGACAACTAGACATTTGCGTGCAAGAGAGAAACCACTCAATTTTTGGAAGAAGAAGGACATATAAGGACTTGCAAGAAGAAAATGAGGCTTGCACGGACTCAGTGGGATCTATGGTGCATCATGATTTTACATGGTAGATTATTAAAGGTGTTTCCATAGCAAGAGAAGTTCATATGATTATATTTTCTTGAGGAGAAGCATTGTTGATGATTACAACTATATTTATTGATGTATATAATTTTTGATGGTATTTTATGATGTTATATTTGTGCTACTAATGATATATATGATGAAGCTATTGTGATCAAGAGGTTTTCTATTGTGATGAATAGAGATATCACATGTTCAGGGGGAACAACTTCTCATATGTTTCCAATGTTTTTTCAGTGATATTGATGGCATCATGATTCCATTGGAGGAGTTAGATATGCATTCCATTCTATGTTCTTATCTAAATTTCATCTATTTTAGGAGTGTGTGTTTTGGTTGTGCATGGATTATATGTTTCCTACATAATTTGAAATGCATTTGGCTTGCACTAATATGAGGAAAAACGCATTTTGGTTTGATGATATCATGTACGTGATGGTGCCATGGAGATTAGAATGATGGTAATATATGGTTATAACTGCTTGCATATTTAATGTTTTATAGGTTTGCAGATTATACAGAGAAAATATTGAAGTTGTTCATGATGTATGTTTTTCATGTTGTTTTTGCTACTACTACGTCACTATATGTTTGTTGTTGTTGCTAGTACAATTTATAGTGCAGAGATTCATGCTCCATATTATGATTATTGTTGCTACTATATTATGTTGATTGGTGTGTTATGTTGCTGATATATGATATTGTTGGGACACTATGTATTATTATGTGTTGTTGATTACTGCTCCAGAAATATTGATTTATTGTTGGTAAGTTGGAGAGGCTAACACGTGTATCTTATGTGGTATATATTTGACATCATATTGTTTCTATAAAGAGGACATGTTGTGGATCATATGATATATGTACTTGCATTATGACATTATATTAGACATGCCTTAATGAGAGGATTGTTATGATAACCATGTATGAGAGTTGGTGCAACTATGTGTGGGTTGTTAGTGTTGTTGATACAACCATGTAATTTGTGTATTATCCATACATACTCTCACACTTATCATGGAGGGAAAATTTAGAGAGATAGGTACATGAGTCATGATTCAACCATATATGGGCTTATTGAAATTGTGCAACCATGTATTATCATTTTGGTAGCCATGTAATAGGCTTATGAATCCATGTGCCTTGTTGCATATCATTCAGTTATAATCATTGGTCCATGTGGATTATCCTCTTGCACATGGCAAGGAGGCATTGGTAGGGATATATATATTAGCACACATTCAAATATGGAGATGGTTTCATTCAATGGAGTAATATAGTTGGTCATGTTTTTGTAATCATATCATCATGTATTTGTTGCCACTATGTTTTTCCTCGGGTGATGAAACTGTTGCTCATTGAGATAGGAGAGAGAGATATTGCTTCTAGATAGTCATTGTTGTTGTTGACACATGAGTTTTATACTGTTGGATAGTACATTATTGAGATGAATATATGATTTAGAGAAGATATATATGTTTTTGTTGCCATGTGTAGGTGACTTGATCTGTTTCTACTACTATGGCATGGAATTTTCTACTGCTTCCTTAGGAGAGAGATCATATGACTCAGTTATTTTTGTTGCTGCTTAATATTATGTTTTCATGGATGTGAGAGTGTTTACTCTTGTTGCTGGGAGACACGGGGCTTCACTCACCGAACCTCTAACATATCATGTGATATCATATCACATTAAACAATACCCTTTATTCAAGTGCATATTGTAAAATACCTCTAGAAATCACTTTATATAACCCCCTACAAATATAAACCTAATACACCTTCTCAATTTAAAATGCCCCTACTTTCACTGTATATTGTAGGCATCTATTTTATCATTAATATTTTCTATACCCCTTTGTATTTTTTCATCATCTTTGAGCTCCATTTTTTATACATTCCAATATAAAAACTCTTTACCTGCTATATATCCCCCAATATATTATGTCATTTTTTCCTCATTATATATCCCCCAATGTGAAACCACGTGCTATGGTATTGTTCCAATAGTGAATCCCCCATGCTGAGAGATGTATCTTATTGCATTAGTGTATTGTTGATCAAACCTCGTTTGTGTTGAGGGGGGGTTTATTGGACATCTTTTCTAGTTATGTAGAGGAGTGTTGTTATAATTCTCATCTTTCAGTACTGTATCCCATTGTTCATCACCTACATATGGTTTTTGAGTGGATTTTCTATTTTTGTTGATGGATCCCACTGCATGTAGAGGAGCATCATTGAATTTGTCCTTGACATGTCTAGCCCTTTTACATTAATGTCAAAGGGGGAGAATGTGAGGGTGGATATTAGTTTTCACAGGACATTTTAGATGGTTGTATTAGTTAGGGTTGCCATCAATGCCAAAGGGGGGTATTTTTGGAATTGATACATGTTGCAGATGTGTTGTTGGTTTGAATTAATGTCAACCTGGTATCATGGGTTGCAGGAGAGTTGGTTAGATATTGTATGTTTGGTTACAAATGGATTTTTCTTGGTTGATGCATTGCATTGGTTTTGGCATGTTTACTAGCATGGAGATGTGATTTTCAGGTGCTGCATATACCGTCTGAGAAGAGGATGTCATGTTCCTCATGATCATTTTGTTATGATCATGGTTGTTGCATGGAGTTGGATGGTGGTGTGTTGCAGTGGCTTGGAGGTTTTTCCACTATGGTCAACTGTGCATAGGTGTTGTATGTTTAGCAGAGTTGTGTTAGAGATGTGATGACATCCTTTATCATGTTTATTGATCATGTTGCTACATATAGGTGTTGGTTGCTTCTACAAGAGTTAGATTTAAGGGTATTTGATGATTAGGTTTTCATGTCCCATATTACATCCTCATGTTTATGATACGATACAAAGGGTTTGGAGAGGATATAAAAATGTTGGAGGACAATTGATTTGGTTATACATGTGCTAGAGGATGTATGACATGTTATGGAGCTACATATTGATGGAAAAGTTATTATAGAGTATGTTGATGGCCAATGTGTTAGTATGGTTATTTGTTGGCATCCAAGTCAACTTATTTTGATTTTTTATGATGATGGTGATGTGGAAATGATTTGGTAAAGTGTTGGAGAGGTGAAAATGGCTTCTAGAGGTCCTACAGAGGCTTGTCAAGCTCTGGAAGAATTTGGGGCAGGATCTACAGTGATTTGATTGGTTTTCCTTGATCCTCTACCCAAACCATATGGAGCTAAGCTTGTGCATGTGGTTGAAGGGATCTAACCACTGGGAAGAACGCCTATACAGGCGGTTACAATAGAGATCCAACAATTTTATGCATTGGGTTGAGGGTTTAGCTAGAATTTCTTCAAATTGCTCACACATCTCAACTAATTTTGGTATTGTGGTAATGTTCTTGATCGAAAATTTCTAGTATATGGTTGAAAAAGGTAAGATAAATTATAGAAGTTGGTTAAAATTGAAAATATCCATCATTTGGTGGAGAGAGTGGATTTATAATGTCAATGAAATGGATCTGGGAAAATTTAGAAGTGTGAAAAGAATTGTTGAGTGCTCCATAACCTATAGCATTTCTGAGTTAACCATCTCTGAATATGATAAATAGAGGAAGGTTTTGAGTCTATTTGGTTGTTCTTCTTGAGAGTGTGAGAGTAACACCCTCCTCCCACATTTACCCAAGCTAATCGGTCCACTGGGGTAAACATGTGACGAAGAGTTAGTATGATATGATTCAACTCCCCAAGTACTGTTAAGGAAGTGGAATCAACAAACTGTAACAACCCCAGGTTAAAAGTTCATGTAATAAAGTTAATAAAGGAAAAATAAGACCAAGGTCATGGGACACATATTCCAAGCTAAATTTTAGGAAAAATATCCTAGTGGGTATCATTTGTTGTGTATTATGGCTAAGGGAAATTGGAAAATACAAAGAGGCATTAATTGACATTTTACTTACGAAAATAAAGGAAATGGGAGAAAAGGAAGGTGAAAATTCATAGGTTACATGTGAGGAGGACATTGAATAAAAATTAAGGAAAATGAAGAAATTATAGGCGTTAATAATAAAAAGGATTTAGAGCATCAAGTTGGATCATTTTGTCAATTCAGTTTCAGAATCAGTTTTAGAGAGGATAAGAGCACCAATAGGAGAAGGAAAGTAAGGAAAGCAAACGAATGGTAAGGAAAGAAAATAAATGTCAAGGAAAGAAAAGGAAGGACAGGGAAAGAAAGGATCAATCCAAGAAATTCCAGATATAGTGGCTTCAGTTGGAATACTTACAGGTAATAGGTTGCATCTATGATTTCATAGTTAGTTTTGGCATGCATTGTATGTGCATGTTGGTATTTGGTTTATTTGTTGTCATTGGCACGAGTTTTGTCAGGTTTCAATAGTGGCTTTTAAAATTTCCTTTCCACTTATGGATAGCCATGGTGTGATGGGATTCGTTCTTGGCTGAGCCTTTGATTTTCAGAAGGTTTTGGATTTGGGTGAGGTGGTCCTAGGAAAATCCCAAGGGTTGGGGGTGGAGATGGTTTTCTCCAGGAAGCCCTCAATAGTTGGGTGGAATCTAGAAAACTACTCAATTTAGGATAGTGAAGGAATTCTGACGCATCCAAGCATGGTTTGGTTTTGTGATCTTGGAACTGGTTTAGGTGAGATCAAGGTACGATGAGGGTGGAGGTGGTTTAACCTATGAATTCCCTTAGTTTTTCATGGATTGGTTTATCCCATTAGATCCCACATTCATGCTTGGAATATGGCACAGGGGTGATTGGCTAAAAAAAATATTTGGTTCAGCTCAATCTATGGTTGGGTGGTATGTGGAAGTCCCTGACTTGGTTGAATTTTGAATATCGTTAATAAGAGCTAAGTTTCTCTTGTAATTGATTAGTAATTATACTTTTTATTATGTGGATTTAATGCTTGTTCTATCATTTTTATATATCTGCTTATATGTTGGTTATAAGCATCATTTTATGACAAATCTTAGGCATGGCTCTTATCATGTTTTGATTAGTAGATGAATTAATAATGAATTCACAACCTATTTTTTCTTATGACAACTATTGTGAGAGGGCATCAGTCCTTCTTCTTAAACCTCATATAAGTTTCATATCCCTATGTTCAAATATGCATTCATGATCTATAGGTTGCATGTTCATCACGTGTTTGACGAATTCTAGTCCTAGATGGGAGGGGTCAGGTCAAGTCCTTGTTCAAGTTTTGTTTTAAAAGCTTTATTTCTATATTATTCGTCAGTTCTGGAATTCTCATTGAGTTCTAGGAAGGGGTCTGATTCCTAGCCCTAAAAAAGTGGCTCAAAATTTAGAGTCGCTGGCATAGAACTGACTGTAAAAGTCCATAGTTTCTAGGAAGTAGACCTATGGGAGGTAATGGAGGGTTACAATCACATGGATGCCTTAATAAGGGAGTGATTAAGGCTCTAGGTCAGTGAAAAAGAGAGTTAACTAAGGGATTGGACACCTAGAGGGGTTGGGTAGCCCTTGGAGGTATTGTAGCATTTGACAGGGGTTAGTAAAGTCTTAAGTTATTGAATCCATTTCCTTAAGGTCATATAGGAGGCTGAGTCTTATCTTAGTGACACTCATCTCATGTTTACCTCGAGAAATCCGGTGAAAGTTAGTAAATGTGGGAGGAGACGGTTACACAAACCAAAACCAAAATGACCTTCCTCAGAAGCTACAAGTCACTAAGGGGATAACCAACTACTCTACGTGCCAAACCTATGAGTTAACTTAATTTATAACTAAACTAGAGCCCCATTAGCACTCATGAAAATCCCTCCATGTGGCTAAATCCATCCTATCACATGGAAATCCTGCATCAATGCAACTGGATACTTTTCTAGTAAGTTCTGTGTCAGCGACCTTAGATTCTGAGCCACTTTTTTAGGGCCAGGACTTAGGCCTCTGCCCAAAACTTCATGAAAATATCAGAAATGATAAATAAAAATATGATAAGGTCTCTAATGCAAAACTTGAATAAGGACATGATTCGACAAGGTGTAGCCATTCAAAACATTTCATTGAAGACATCATGAACATGTAATCTATGGATCATTTAAGCACATCTGAGCATAGGGACTCCATACTCATTTGATAATTATCAAGAAGGTCGGATTCCCTCTCATAAAAGATGCAATATCATATGTTAGGTCATGAATTCATTAACATTTTATTTTCTAAACAAAACAAAATGATAGCCATAACTCAAGTTTTCCATGAACCATGCTTATAACCAACATATAACCAACAAAATAACAATGATAGAACAACCATTAAGTTCACATAATTAAAATAAAATCTACACATAATACACAAGAGGAAAATATCTCTTATTATCATATGAAAAATTCAACTAGGTGAGGGACTTCCACACACCACCCAACCATAGATTGGGCTGAACTAAATCTTTCTTTCAGCCAATCACCCCAGTGCCATATTCCAAGCATGAATGTGGGACTCGAAACAAAACCAACTAATGCTTCCTCAGGCTTACTGTGTATCTTTCCAAGGGATTCCTAGACCAAAAAATAAACATACACTACATGCTTTACTGCAATATTGTCATATACCAGTCGAGAGATCACTAGGACCTAAAAAGGCATCGATGCCTCCATATTTATGCACCTAAATCATGAGGAATTTGTCTATTTCCACCCTCTAGGATTTTCCATCTATCCTGCCATTCACCAGTCGAGGATTCCTAGGCCCAATGATGGTATACACCTCTAGACTTTACCATGTATCCCTCCATTCACTGGTCGAGGATTCCTAGGCCCAACGAGGTATACACAACTAGGATTTATCATGTATCCCACCATTAGTAGTCAAGGGATTCCTAGGCTTTGTGTTTCCTCCTAAGACCACCTTCCTCAGTTTCGAAACCATCTGAAAATCCAATTAAGCCAAATAAGAGAAACCCCATCACTCCATGGTTATCCAGAAATGGAAAGGTAAGGTTGAAAACCATTGTCACACCTGGAAAAACCCATGCCAATGAAAACAAGAGAGCCAAATACACACATGCATGTACCATGCATGCCAAAAATAGCAAGGAAACCATACATGCAAATTGATACCTACAAATAATCCTACTATAGCCACTTGATCCAACTCTTCCTTGATTGATCTTCTCTTTCCTTTGAGTTCTTTTCCTTCCTTTGCTTTGCATGCCAAAAATAGCAAGGAAACCATACATGCAAATTGATACCTACAAATAATCCTGTTATAGCCACTTGATCCAACTCTTCCTTGATTGATCTTCTCTTTCCTTTGAGTTCTTTTCCTTCCTTTTCTTTCCTTGATCCAATGCTAGAGTGCTCCAAGAAAACTATGTGTGTAATATTATGAGAGAGAGAGAGAGTAGAGAGAGAGCTACAATATAAAACTAATAAAAAGTGGTGTACTGATCCTCAGAAGCCTTTTTATCATTGAGGCCTCTAATTTCTTCAATTTTCCATTATTTTCCTTCATTTTCCTCCTTAGGTGCAACATGTGACCTTTGTACATTGCGCTAGGCGCAGCAGGGGGGTCACACGGGGGGCGGCAGCGCCCCGGCAAATTTTTTTTTTGGTATGCGGTCCCACTCATAGGCGGACCCACCCATGTTTTGTGCATGAGTTTGCACATGGTTTTGGGGTATGATTGTTTTCAGCCGCTGGTATTTTGTAGATTCGGTCAAGGGAACTACGGTTATGTTCTAATCCAGGGTTAATGGATTGGGGTTTATGTATGCTTTGGCATGTATATATATGTGTTGTAATAGTAAAAGGAATATAATGAAAAATCAAGCTGGTTGTCCTGATTTGGGATCCAGGGGAAAATCTCTGTGTTTATCTGTTTTATGTTTTATGCTCTTGCTATTGTTTATTTTCTGTTATAAGATTCGTGTGTAGATAATTTATGTTCAGGGTTAAAACCTACATTTGGTATCAGAGCTATTTCGGCTTCAAGGGGATGCCTTTGCTACTGATGGTTTTTTGCTCGGGCCTGAGGTAGACCCTATTCAGTGGGAGATTTGCGGGATTGATTCTTGCAGTGAAAGAAGATGGCGAGCGGTGGGAAGATAGAGATCGAGAAATTTAATGGTTAGAGCTTTGAGTTATGTAAGCTCAAGATGGAGGATCTGCTGGTGGATAAAGATCAGTGGATCGTGGTAGATATAGGTACTAAACCAATGGTAATGTCAGATGAAGATTGGAAGAAGTTGGATCGGAAGGCTAAGAGCACAATACGGTTGTGTGTCTCATATTCAGTATTGTTGAATGTATCCGGGGAAGCTACGACGAAGAATTTGTAGGAAAAACTTGGGACTTTGTACCAATCTAAGTCTCTGGTGAATAAGTTGTTCCTGCGGAAAAAGCTGTATAACCTGAGGATGAAGGATGGAGACTCAATGACAGAGCATCTGAATGCCTTCAATACTGTGGTAAGTCAGTTGTCATCTGTTGATATTAAAATCTCAAATGAAGATAAGTGCATCAGTTTGTTGTGTTCTCTACCAGACTCGTGGGACAGTCTGGTTATTGCAATAGGTAGCAATGCAACTACCTTGAATTTTGATGAATTTGTCTCAGCCTTGCTGTCGGAGGAAATGAGACGGAGAAATATGGAGGGTCAAAATGGAGATGCCTTATCTGTACGAGGAAGGTCCCAAAACAGAAACAAGAATAAGGTTTCGAGTGGGAGATCTAAATCTCCTGGAAAGTTTGTAAAGGTATGCTGGAAATGCGGAAAGGAAGGGCACTACAAAAAGTGTAAAATTTGAATAACTAATATATTATTCACCGAGATTCTCCTGATCACACACTATTTTAACTTCATGCAAAATACATAATCTCTTCTACTATTGATCATTAATTGCGGAAATAAAATCAATTGCATGCACACATTAAAACCATAAAAATTCACACATATGAACACAGTATGTAATGGGAAAGCTTAAAGCTGAAAACCCCCAACTATCTGTATATTATATATGTCATAGAGATCATGTAACAATCATTGTACTTAGCTCCTCACAAGCTCTTAGTACAATCTCCAATTTCTACACACTAATCAAGCTAGATCTAGCAAAACACATGCTCCAATCTCTGCCACTTGATAGCCTGCCTCTACTGCGCAATCCCTGCTGAAGAATGCATCTTGATGAGTTCAAATTACCCCAGCCTTGCTCACGCAGTATTTATAGGCATCTCTACTGAGTGTTGGATGCAAACCATGCATCAATTATAGTCACAATTGATAGTCATACTTGCCCTTTCACCTATCTCTGCACTGGTCTCCACTGAAACTATCCATACACTGAAGTTAACTGATGTATTATTTAGTTGATTAATGAGTTTATAATTAGTGAATTAATTAATAATTAATTCACACCACTCTCACTAATTGTATCAATTAGTTAAACTGAATACAAATAGCTCAACTATGTTTATATTAGTTAAACTGAATACAACTCCACTAACTTCCTCAATCAACTCCACCAAACTCTGTCACATGAGTTCTAACTGAAGTATCCATGCAATAGCTCCACTTAATCCTCATGAATAGCGTAATTCCTTATGTCAGCTCTTATGCCACATCTGTGCACTTAACTGAAGTGCTCCAAGAGAATAAGATAATGTTTATAGTCCAAATATTATTAAGAGCTAATAATATTCGACATATCTATTTTTAGACTGGCAATCTAAAAATAGATTCCGCCCAATATGTCTAAAAATAGAAATCCATCTATTTTTCCAACTTGACCAACCATCCAAAAATAGCATCCTACAACTCATAGAATATGATCGACATGTCTAAAAATAGACATATTCTAAAAATAGACTTTGCGACAAAAAATCACTTGTGTGGCCCCCACCTAGTTTTGGTGATCACTTTCCAAATAGGATCAGGAATGATGTTTCAGGATGCCTCCTTCACTATTTCTTGTTGCAATCTTCAACAAAAAGGAGTGCAGATCTAAAGCTCCTTAGAAAGGAAAGGGATCTGATGATGCTCCTTCTGCAGAGGCAAAAACCACCTCGGATGAAGGTGGGGATGTGTATTTGGCTTCTTCTTCAAGTAATCATGTAGATCATGAGTCATGGTTGATTGAATCAGGTGCATCCTTTCATTTAACTCCCCATAGGGAGTGGTTCTACGAGTATGAGAAATATGATGGTGGTGATGTCTTCCTAGGGGATGATAGGAAGGCCAGAATCGTCGGACGTGGAAAGGTCAAGCTGAAGCTGCAAGGTGGAAGGATTAGAACACTTCCTGGTGTTCTGCATATTCCTACATTGGCTAGAAATCTAATTTCTATAAGTAAGATGGATGATGCAGGTGTAAAAATAGTGTTCGAGAAAGATGCCTGCAAGATGGTTCGGGGAGCACTAGTATTAATGTGGGGAGTTCAGATTGGAACTCTGTACAAGCTACAAGGTAGCACTGTTATTGATGGGTGTAATAGTTCTGTGGTTCTTGAAAGTGGAGCGGAAAGCCTAGCTGTATCTGGAGAAAAGACCATGCGATGGCATCAAAGGCTTGGACATATTGGAGAGAAGGGCCTTCGGATACTGCATATAAATGGTATGGTAGAAGGTATGTCTAATTGCTCTCTGGATTTCGATTTCTGTGAACATTGTGTATATGGGAAGAAAAATCGGGTGAGTTTTCCTTCTGGTGCTAAGAAGGTGAACAGGATATTAGAACTTGTGCACAATGATGTGTTTGGACCTATGTCAGTTCCATCACTAGGAAATTTTGTGTACTATGTTTCATTCATAGATGACTTCTCAAGGAATACATGGATATATTTCTTGAGGAAGAAATCTAAAGTCTTTGACAAATTTAAGGAATTTAAGGCTTTGGTGGAAAACAAGACAGAGAAGAAGATAAAGGCGCTGAGGACAGATAATGGTGGGGAGTTCTGCAAGAAGGAATTTGAAGAGTTCTGTAAGAAGTGTGGTATGGCACGACAGAAGACTAATCCATACACACCTCAGCAAAATGGAGTTTCAGAAAGAATGAAAAAAACACTGATGCAAAAGGCAAGAAGCATGCTCAGTGTTACCAGGTTAGGACAAGAATTCTGGGCAGAGGCAGTGGAGACTGCATGCTATCTGGTTAATAGATCACCTTTATTAGTGTTGGAGGATAAGACTCCACATGAGATATGGACTGGTAAGAAACCCTCTCTTTCACATCTAAGGGTATTTGGATGTGATGCATATGTACATGTTCCAAAGGAGGAAAGGACCAAGTTGGATAATAAATCTGAAAGGTGCATCTTTATTGGGTATAAGGATGGTTTAAAGGGTTATAAGCTTTGGAACCCAGAAACAAGGAAGGTTGTGTACAGCCGAGATGTGGTGTTTAGAGAGGTGAAAGATATTGTTACACATGAAGTCATACCAAAGGAACCTGAGAAGATAGAGTTTGAGCTAAAGGAGGATGAATCAGACTCTACAACAGAAGAAGACTCAGAAGAAGAAGAGCCACAAACTCCAGCTTTGAGAAGATCAGTTCGGGAAAGAAGGCAACCATAAAGGTATAGTCCATCTGCTTTCTGTTCAGGTTTTGCCTTAACTATAACTGATGATGATCCCAGAACTGTCAGGGAGGCAGTAGATTCCGAGGATGGAAAACTCTGGAAGGAGGCCATGGTTGATGAAATGGCATCCTTGCACAAAAATAAGGCATGGGATCTGGTGGAGTTGCCGGCTGGAAGGAAGCCCATCGGGAGAAAATGGGTGTTTAAAAAGAAGATGAATGTAGAAGGCAAGGTGGAGAAATACAAAGCTCGGTTGGTAGAAAAAGGTTATTCCCAGGTGCTGGGAATTGATTTTGGTGATATTTTTTCTCCTTTGCCATGGTTACTTCTATTATATTACTTTTATCTGTTGCTGCTGCATTTAATTTTGAGATAGAACAGATGGATGTAAAGACAACATTTCTTCACGGGGATCTAGAAGAGGAGATCTACATGAAGCAACTTGAAGGCTTTATGGTGAAGGGTAAGAAAGAACTAGTATGCAGGTTGAAGAAGTCTCTGTATGGGTTAAAACAGTCACCAAGGATGTGGTATTAGAAATTTGATACCTATATACGTGGACTTGGCTTCACTAGAAGCAAGGAGGATCACTATGTTTATTTTAAATTAATTGGTGACCATGTTATTTATCTGGTCTTTTATGTGGATGATATGTTGTTGATTGGAAATGACAAAGAAATTATCCAATATTTGAAGACCTAACTGTTCTCCAAATTCGACATGAAGGATCTTGGTGCTACAAGCTATATTTTGGGCATGGAAATTAAGAGAGATCGGGCAAAGAGGAAGCTCTGGTTAAACCAGAGGAAGTATGTCGAGACTATATTGCAGAGGTTCAATATGCAGGATAGTAAACCAATGAAAGTTCCTATTCCTGTAGGTGTAAATCTATCTGCTAAACAGTGTCCCAAGACACAAGAAGAAGAGGAGGATATGTCCCGTGTTCCATATGCAAGTGCAGTGGGTAGCCTGATGTATGCAATGGTCTGTACTAGACCAGACATTGCACATGCAGTGGGAGTATTGAGCAGGTTTATGTCAAACCCGGGGAAGGAGCATTGGACAGCAGTGAAGCGGGTTTTCAGATATTTACGTGGCACTAGTGATTATGGCTTGTGCTACCAGGGAAGACCAGGATTGGAAAGAATGTTGGAAATTCGTGGTTTTGTTGATGCAGACTGGGCTGGAGATCTGGACCAAAGAAGATCTACAAGTGGGTATGTGTTTAGCCTATTTGGAGGCGCAGTCAGTTGGATGAGTAAAAGACAGTCTTTAGTGGCTCTTTCAACTACAGAGGCAGAATACATAGCAGCCACTCATGCAAGCAAGGAAGCAATTTGGTTGTAGAGATTGTGTTCAAGTATGGGGTTGGTACAGCAAGCTATAAGGATAGACTGTGATAGCCAAAGTGCAATTTTCTTGGCTAAGAACCCTGCTTATCATTCAAAGACAAAGAAAATTGATGTTCAATATCACTTTGTTAGAGATATGGTTGAGGCTAAAAGGGTGTTGCTGGTAAAGGTGGACACTTTGAAGAATGTTGCAGATGCATTGACGAAGTCTGTAAGCACTCAAAATTTCTCTTGGTGTAGAGAAACAATGGGTGTTGAAGAATTGACCAAATTACTAAGCTCTCCTGTGGCCCCCTGTGGAAAGAAAACAACAAGTGGGAGAATGTTGGGTGTGTGTTATATTCTTTCCACGACTAGTCCCACAAGCTATACGTTGCACCGGGTGTAGCAGGGGGGTCACAGGGGGGGCGGCAGCCCCCCCTGTCAAGGTTCGGGGCAGCGCCCCGACGAAATTTTTTTTTGGTATGTGGTCCCACTCATAGGCGGACCCACCCATGTTTTGTGCATGAGTTTGCACATGGTTTTTTGGGGTACGATGGTTTTCGACCCCTGGTATTTTGTAGATCCAGTCAAGGGAACTACGGTTATGTTCTAATCCAGGGTTAATGGATTGGGGTTTATGTATGCTTCGGCATGTATATATATGTGTTGTAACACTAAAAAGAATATAATGAAAAATCAAGCTGGTAGTCCCAATTTGGGATCCAGGGGAAAATCTCTGTGTTTATCTGTTTTATGTTTTATGCTCTCACTATTGTTTATTTTCTGTTATAAGATTCATGTGTAGATAATTTTTGTTCAGGGTTAAAACCTACAACCTTCAACCTTCCTTTTTTCCTAATTTCCTTTATTTTCATAAATAAAATGCCAATTAATGTTCTTTTCCTTTCTAAAGCCTTTCCATTTCCTTTTCCAATTTCCCTTAGCCATAATAAATCAAATGAAAACCAACACTAGGATGTTTTACCAAAAATTCAACTTGAAATACTTGTCCAATGGCCTTGGTCTTATTTTACCTTTATTAAATTTATTACATGGATTTTTAAACTTGGGTTGTTACTGACCCCTCCCCCTAAGGGGAAAATCATCGTTGGTGTTAAATGACACCTACAACCAGCAAAACCATTGAAAAAGAAAAACATACTGCTTATGGAGCTTGATAACTTAGCTCGTTGCAGTATTTACAATGAACAACCTGTTGAAAATCAAATCAACATGACAGACATAGCAACATACGACCATACCACTTATTGAATATTTACAACACAAATCGATGAGGTATTTACATACATATACATATATACATATATCAAAACTGCTTTGCCTCAACCAACAAACAATGAAGGATACATAGCCTACATTTGATCAGTCATCTCCCATGTAGATTCATTGGGCCGAAAGTGCTTCCATTGCACTTTAACCTGCTCAATTGCTTAATTCTAGAGCATGAGAGTATTTCTCTGCAAAATACACTAAGGTTTCGACTGGAATTCTCCTTCTTATTCCACCTACAATACAAACCAATCAATAACATAATCAACATCCTTTACATATATTTTAAGCAATGAAATATGGAAAACATCATGAAATTTCATTGTCGGAGGCAATGCAAGTTTGTAGGCCACTAGCCCAATCCTCTCAAGGATCTCTAAAGGCCCAAAACACCTAGGTGATAACTTCGCACATGACCCAATCCTCAAGGAGATCTTCTTGGGCTTGATATGCAAGTACACATGTTCCCCAACTTGAAACTCCTTAAATTCCCTGTGCTGATCTACATAAAAAAATTTTCTATCATGTGTTGCCTTTAGATTTTGTTTGATAATATAAATTTCATGTTCCATCTCTGCAAAAATTTATGGTCTTATCAATACCATTTTCACTAGATCACTCCAACCCCCCCAACCCCCCCCCCATAAATTGCCTCAAATGGACTCATCCTCAATGACTCCTAATACCCATTGTTGTAAGAAAAATAAACTAGAGGTAGATACGCTTCCCAATTCAGATGTTGATGCATAACATACATTCTCAAAATGTCCTCTAAAATCCTATCAACCCTCTCTATATGTTTTTGTGTCTGCGAATGATAAGTTATGTTGAAGGCGAACTTTGTACCCAAACCTGCAAATAACTCTTTCCAGAAACCTAGAAGTGAACTTAGTATCTTTGTCCAACACAATCTTCTTAGGTACACTATGAAACCTCACTACATCTTTGATGAAGATCTGTTCTACATCAGTAGCTGAATACGTAGACTTCACCAGAATGAAGTGTGCTATGTTTGTCAACCTGTCCACCAAAACCATGATAGAATCATGTTGTCTAGATGTCCTTGATAGACCTGTAATTAAATCCCTGGAAATTACCTCCCATTTCCATTCCAGAATTAAAACCAGCTATAGTAAACCATCTAGATTCCTACATTCTTCCTTTACCTTTTGACAATCCAAACATCTAGCCTTCTTCATATTTGGCCAATAGTAGAAATTATTCATTACTGTCAATATTTTATGATATGTTGGATGACCTGAATATGTCTTAGCATGAAATTCCCTCAAGATAAGCTTCTCGAGATCACTGTTTTATACATAGATCTTGTCCCTAAATATAACCAAACCATTCACTATGAGATGATAATCAACATCCTGAACACATGTACCCTACTATAACCTATGCCTAAGCTCCATATACCTGTCATCTTGCTGAACTACCTGCAAGATCCGATTTGTAGATATGTTCCATATGAACTTCAAGCTACAATGTGATTCACCTGCACTTTTCTGCTAAGAACATCTGCAACCTTGTTTTCCTTTCCATTAATATACTTGATCTTGAATTCAAACTCACTAATCATCGCCAACCATCTAGCTTTCATAGAATTCATATTCGGTTGATCAAATAAATGAAACTAGCTCCAAAAATATAAGAAAAGAGATATCAATGCCTTAGAAATAAGCCACTTTTAGGGGGAAAAATCCTTTACATCAAATAAATGAAAAATTCTTGGATGATACAAATGAAAAAACCTCCTTTCTATATATAGGAGTCCATGGGGTCACAATATAATCCTAGCCGACCTAACAATAATAATGTAAGGGCATAATAATAACAATATGGGGGTTATAGGGGTACAAAAATAATAATAAGGGGGCTACACTAACAAAAATAAAGGACTAAACTAGTAATATAGGGACGTAACATGCCCCTCTCCTTCAAAAATGTGTTTTCCTCAATTCTTGAGTAGCTTTGGATGCTTCTGTATAAAATTTTCATCCTCCCATGTAGAATCTTTAGTGCGTAAGTTCTACCACTTGATGAGATACTCTGAAATTGATCAATTTCGTAGTTGTCGAGTTATTGTTTCCACGATTTCTTTAGGTTCCAATATGATTTTTCCTTCCTCATAAAATTTTGGCAATATTTTTTGAACTGGAATTTTGTCACCTATAACCTTCTTTAAGCATGAAACATGGAAAACTGGATGCACTCGAGAAGAAGCAACAAGCCACAATTTGTATGCCATAGTAACAATATTTTGCAACACCTTGTAAGGACCATAGTACTTTGGTGATAATTTATCATCCTTCTTAGCTTGCTTGAGGCACATTTGTTTGTATGGTTGTAGCCGTAAAAATACCTTGTCTCCTACATCAAAAATTCTCTCGATATGATGTTGATCTGCTTGTTGTTTCATTCGATTTTGTGCCAAATTTAGGTTATCCTGTAAGAGTTGGAGAAATTATTTTTGATGCTCGATGTGATCTTCCACTACTTGAATATGCTTAGAATTTTATCTTAAAGATGATGTGATGGATGGTGGATGATATCCAAAAGTGCCATAAATGGGGTCATTTTTGTTGCATTATGGAAGGAACTGTTATACCACCATTCAGCCAGAGGTAACCACTTGACCCATTGTGTTTGTTTATCAGATACAAAACAATGAATATATCCTTCCAAACATTTATTCACTATCTCAGTTTTCCCATCGGATTAAGGATGAAAAGATGAGCTATGAGGTAGTTGAGTACCTAAACAAGAAAATAATTCCATCCAAAAATTTCCAGTAAAAATGGGATCTTTGTCACTTACAATAATATTTGGGTTTCCATGTAGCTTTTGAATTGTTTGCATAAATGCAGTAGCAAATGTAATTGCTTTAAATGAATGAGACAATGCACAAAAGTGTGCATACTTGGTAAGTCTATAAACTACAACCATGATGACGCTCTTTCCTTCATACTTAGGTAAAACCAAGAAAAAATCCATTGAAATCTCCTCCCAACGTTGACTTGGAATGGATAAAGGTTGTAGAAGGCATGGGGTATTAATTTTCTCAACTTTATTTTGCTGGAAAAACAAACATTCCACCATAAAATTTTGAATATCAGATATAAATCCATTTCAAAAAAATTCTTTCTTCACCCTGTGGTAAGTTTTTAAAAATATTGAGTGTCCTCCTAAGGGAGAAGTGTTCCATTCCAAAAGAATAATTTGTTTTAGTTGGGAATTATTACAAATATATAAGAGATATTTGTACCATAAGGAATAATTTTTACAACTAAATGTATCAAATGTACTAGGATCTTGCTGCAACTTTTGAATGAGTGTCCACACTTCTTTGTCCTTCTTCCATTCATCCCTTTCTTCGGTTATCCAATCTGTTTGGATAATAGAAATGGAACAAAGCAATGCTTCCACCTCTTCATCCTTTCTTAAGAGTGCATCTACAACAACATTTAGCTTCCCTTCTTTGTATATGATTTAAAAGTCATAACCCAACATCTTTGTGACCCATTTTTGCTGCTATTCTGAAGATAGTCTTTGTTCCAAAAAATATTTAAGACTATCATGATAAGTTTTTACCTTGAAGTGTATTCCCATTAGGTAAGGCCAACATTTCTTTAGTGCATGTAGTATTTCCAAATTTTCCTTCTCATAAATAGCTTTTTGTAAATACTTTCCTTTGATTAAATGATTTTCAAAAGCAATGGGTCTTCCTTCTTGCATTAAAACAACACCAATTCCATTTCCTGAGACATCACATTCCTCAATAAAGGTTTCTGTGAAGTCTGGTGTAGCTAAGACTGGTGCTAGGCACATTTCCTCTTTAAGATGTTCAAAGGCCTTAGTTGCTACAGGAGTCCATGAAAATGCATCTTTCTTCAATAATGTTGTTAGAAGTGCTGCTATTCTCCCATGGTTCTTAAAAAACTTGTGATAATACCCTGTTAACCTGAGAAATACTTGCAATTTCTTTATGGTTGTGGGTACTTTCCATTCCTTAATGGTTTTAATTTGGTTAGGGTCTACCTTAATACCCTAGTGAGATACAATATGACCCAGATATTCCATCTCTTGTACTCCAAAGAAACATTTGTAGGTTTTTGCATATAATTATTTCTCCTCCAATAGTTTGAGAACCCTCTCAACATGTTGACCTACTGTAGATTAGTTTATCATCAAAAAATACTAACACAAATTTTCTAAGGAAGGGTTTGAAAATGGAATTCATCAACCCTTGAAATGTAGAAGGTGCATTGGTAAGGCCAAAAGACATGACCAAAAACTCATAATGAACCTCATGAGTTCGAAATGATATTTTCGGAATATCTCCAGTATTCATCCTAATTTGATGATATCCTGAACAAAGATTCAACTTGGTAAAATAAATTACTCCATGTAATTCATCCAATAATCCATCAATCACAGGAATGGGAAATTTATCTTTAATAGTGAGCTTATTGAGCTCCCTATAATCTGGAAACATGCACCATGATCCATCCTTCTTGTGCACCAATGCTATTGGAGTAGAGAAATAAATTTGACTCAGTTGAATTATACCAACCTCTAAAGTTTCTGCTTTCATACATTCAATTTCGTTCTTTTGGACATAAGGATATATGTAAGGCCTAATGTTTGGAGGAACACTTCCTGGAATCAAATGAATAGCATGGTCACGATCAGGAATAGGTGGGAGTCATTTGGGAGTTTCAAACACCTTAGAATGATTATCCAAGAGTTTTTCATGACATTAGATATTATTATCTTTCCCTGTGATAACCCATAATTCAACTTAATTTCCTTCCAAAAAAAATTCAAGTAAAGTTCTTGAAAATTAAAAGCTACCATCCCCAAAGAATGTAACCATTGTACTCCTAGTACAACATCAACACCTCCCATTGGAATGGAAAGCATTGGACTATTTAATACATATTACCCCATGGTTAGCTTGATATTATGGCATTTTCCAGAGAAATTTATAGTTCCTCCATTTGCAACCATCACTTGACATTCTGGTGCTAGGTATAGGAAGCAATTCAATTCTTTGTCTACCTTGCAGTGAATAAAATTATGGGTACGACCGGAGTCAATCAACACTATTACCTTTGTATTCTTGAAATGTCCTTGTATCTTGAGAGTTTTAGGAGTGATAATTCCTTCCATTGTATTACAGGATATGGCTGGACTCATTTATTATTTCTCTAGGGTTGGTTTCTGGTGTATATCCTCTTCTTTTTAAGTTTATTGTTCATTTTCTTCCTCCTCTTCACAATCTATGTAAAATAATTTCTTCTCAGCACACTTATGACCTTTAGTATATTTTCTATCACAACTGTAGCAAATCCATTTTGCTCTTTTTTCTTCCAATTGTTGTGGTGCCAACCTTGTAGGTTGTTGAAGTCTAGGACTAGCAACACTTCCATCTTTATGGATGTGAGTGGCAGGCTTCCTTCTCGCCATAATTTTACATTCAAATTTTCTTGTCAACTTGAATGCTTTCTCCAATGAATCAAGTTCCCAAAGGTGAACCTCAAGTTGGATGTTATCCTTTAAATTCTCTATGAAGAAATCAATCCTACGTTCCTTTGGAATATCATCTACCCTTATATTCAATTTTTGAAATTCCTCAATGTGCTCCATCACTGAACCCTTTTGTTTGAGATTTATCAATTGGCTAAAGAAGGTGTTGCTCTTTGTATCCTCATAATGTGCTATCATTTCCTCCATAAAAATCGACCACATGACAATTTTTTTACGGGAGCAAAGCCATTGATACCATTAAAATGTATTTTATTCTAAATATAAAGTTTCAAGGCGTAAATTTTATGTGTTTTTCACATTATTTACATCAAAATATTTCTCCATGTGTAGTATCCATGTTACGGGATCCTTGCCATAAAAATTCCCCATATCGATCTTCGGAATATGGTGGTTCTTCAATCCAACATTAGAGATTATGAAAGCATGATTAACATTTATTTTTTTCTCATCATGAGTTTCCTCTACTATCTTTTCACCATTAGGAATAATTTCCTGTATCAACTTTGTCAAACATTCCTTCAAACCTTCCATGTCTACTTTTAGATCATTCTTCATGTCTTCCATGTTGTCTTTCATTTTTTCTTCCATGTAGTCCAAGCCATTCTTCAAACCATCCATATTAGCTTCCATGCCTTTCTTCAAACCATCCATATTAGCTTCCATGTCCTTCTTCAAACCATCCATCTTAGCTTCCACTCCTTTCTTCAAAACTTCCATTTAATTTTTTTTTACTCTTTGCGAGAGCGAAATTTGGTGCACTTTCTCTTGTAATTTTGATATATCATGTTGCAATTATTTGTCTTCATGAGTCATAGTAGAGTATTTTGAGGGCTTAATGGGTGTTGATTTATTTTTAGGGGGAATTTTAGAACCTAATACTAATATCTATGCTTCAGTATGCCTTTGGAATCACTTCAAACTGATTTTTCAAACAAGACTTATGCAATTTGAAAAACACCTTTTTATTTCTTTTGAGGAGATTGATATTGAAATAGAATTATCTCCATGATTTTAGATCTTCAATATCTGAAATTCAATCCTATCGTATCCCTCTTAAGCTTCTCTCGAATTTCATAGATCTGACCTGATTTGGATGCTTCAAGACAAATTTATGCCCAATATCCCACAATGACCTAGTTATGGACTCGTTTAGTGGAGTGCACTTGTACGACGTGCCACGTGTCACTGTTTTCCTCCTTTGGATCTGAAATAGATACACAGGAAACTAAATTCCATGTTCTTTCAACAAATGTTTACATAATTCCAATCCGATGCTCAAAGAGAGAGTTATGATGATTTTCCCAAGGTCAGCTCTTTTAGATGAAATTTGGGAGCCTACGAAAACCCTAACTTCCACAGATCATATCTCCGAAAATATTGTGAACCAAGATCAGAAATATTTACACAAAGTTCCACATGATTTAGGCTTCTCATGGTAAAAATTTCAGCTTCTGATCCTTCGTAGAAAAAACGTTATAGTGAAAATTCCATGATGACCTGTTTGGAGCAGTGAAACCCTAGAATCTAAAGCTCTGATACTATATGTTATGAAACCAACTCCAAAAATAGAAGAAAGGAGAGATCAATGCCTTAGAAATAAGCCACTTCAAGGGGGAAACCTCCTTTACATTACATAAATGAACACTTCTTGGATGATACAAATAAAAAAACCTCCTCTCTATATATAGGAGTCCATGGGGTCACAATATAATCCTAGCCGACCTAACAATAATAATTTAAAGGCACAATAATAATAATATGGGGGTTACAGGGGTACAAAAATAACAATAAGGGGGCTACACTAACAAAAATAAGGGACTACACAAGTAATATAGTGACCTAACACTGGATGACCTAAATATTTCTTAGCGTAAAATTCCCTCAAGTGTTGAACCCTTGGTTAAACTGAGAGGGGTGTGAATCAGTTTAATGCAGTCATGGTCTTGTAAACTTTCTTTTACACTTATTTACATCTTCAATTCGTGATCAACTTAATATACAATGGAAAAAAAATCTTAATAAGTGAGCAGCAGGTATTAAGCAGATTAAATGCAGAATATCAACACATAATCATCATGCACATACACAACAGATATAAGTGGAAACCTATAAGGGAGAAAACCACATATTATTATTGTTGTGATGCAAAGGCAAGCTCAAACTCCCTCCCACCACTATTTTTCTGTAGGCTCCAACCTACAGGAGGCTGCTACCTCAATTCTGCAAGCTACAACTTGCAAGGAAGCTCCAACTCCCATCTATTTTCTGCAGGCTACAACCTACAGGAGGCTCCTACCTCAGCTAGCTACAACTGGACATCTATCAAGCTACAAATTGATATGGAAGCACCAACTTCCTCACTCTACAATAAAATCATATGCTGATTTATGTGGATATTAGCTCTGTTTTTCTCCTTCTTTACTGTTGTCCTTCTAGCCTTTAAATTTGCTTTATATCATCTTTGGATCTTCATAACTCCTCTCTCTGCTCCTTCTTCTTCTTACATTCTCTCACCTCTTTCTCTATTCTCTACTCCTTATGCATATGCTGGTAAAATTATTTATAGAGATCACATCATAACTATTTTCATTCCACAAGGAATTCGAATTGAACAGGTATGACTCTTTGCCTTCCCCCTTCTCATTTTCTTGTCCAGCCCATTCAGAATAATATAGCAGTATGTATACATTTTAGTATTACATAGGAGTTTTTCTTTGCCTTTGGAGACTTTCCTTTGCATCACATACAATAAAAATAATTAATACATTTACAGTTACAGTTACAACAAAAATATTTCACTCAGTATTTTCATCTCTTTGCTCGTTGTGCATTTGTCTTTTCTGTTGCTATCAGAGTCATTTTGGTTCCTGCTATTATATTCAACACAATTCTACATAACTATCATTTTGGCCTAACTTGACCAAGCTGTTTGTTTTCAATAGTGCCACTATATTCTTCTTTTCCCGATTCTACCTCTTTTTCTCGTGCCCACAACGTTCAGCCTTCACTGCTCTTCTAAACACTTGATTCTGCCTTTTTCTCTATTTTGGGTCCTTACCTGAGCCCTTCTACTTGCGTTCATACTTTCCTTTTTGTTTTATGTTATAGTCCTCCTTTTTCTCTCCGGAACGATTTACAAAAGCAAATCCACATACTGCTAGACTTGAAATGCTTTAGGCTTCGACTTTGTTCTTTATCGCATCCGCTCTCTTTATCGCACTTCAAAGATTCAAGTATCACATGTGCCTTCTTCTATCTGATCTCCTGATATGCGATGTGCGAAGGGTCCCACCAGGCCGTATTATCGCTTTATGGTACTTCGGCGTTTAAAACGTTCTTTGCTATATGGCTCCTTTTCTTTCCGATGCGATTTACAAAGGAAAATCTCATACGCCCGAACTTGAAATATCTTTAAATAATGGTTTTGAGTTGCATCGCATCTGGATCCTTTATCACACTTTGTCCTGAGATTGCGATGAGTGATATGCGATTGGATCCCACTTGACTTTATCTCTACTTCCCATCGCAACTCACATGACTTCTAAGATTGTGCAATATCTCTCCTGAGCATTGCGATCTGCGATATGCAATGAAATTCGCATCGCCGATTCACATCGCCACTTCTCATTGCATCGCATCTCATTTCCACTTCGCGGTATGCAATGAACTTCACATTGCCAATGCGCGATATTGCGTTGTGCCACCACGTTTCGCTTCACATAGGCACATTGCATCGCTTCTTTACTAATACGATCTTTACCCCTCCGATCTTGCGATTTGCGATATGCGGGCTAGGTCTACGTCATCTCCATATCATCGTGCCACATAATCTTGCCACGTTAGCTTGATTTATTTGCAATTTGTGCGGTTAGGTCCACGTCAGCTGCCACGTCACTTGCCATGTCTTCCCCACGTCATCACATCGCACTTCGCATTTCCTGTGACCACTATGTTTGTGCGATTTTTCTCCTGCCCTGATTGCGATATGCGATCACATCGCATCTCCTTTAATCTCGTCTGTTTGTTTATGCTGTCCCGCTCTGTGACACTAGTCCCACACCTTTTATCATTCCGCTCTTTATCTACTATTTTCTTTAAAACAAAGCATGTCAACAAAATTATTAGCCCCACATTATATATGGCACCAGACCTCAAAAGGCGCTCGCATTATTAACTTAGATTCCTGGTACGGTGAAGGCATTCCTCGGTACGAAAAGATCATCGGCCTTGTGCTACCGTAGTGAATGACAACCGTCGATCTGTGGTCAACGCTCGATGGGCGGGTCAACTACGGAGGCACCCCCTTGGGTTAACTATCAGGCTATTTGTGCCCCCGCGGTACCGTTGATCCCAAATCAACATTAACCGCGCTCATTCCTCCTCTTAACTCACAAATTCATTATGTCAAATATTTTTGAGTCTCCGCCGTTGATCCTACAATGATCCAACGGTCATCGCGTTATCGTGTGCCAACCAGGCCCAATGAATAAAGTTTTTGATCCTACACGTAATAGGCGATTTTGTGTTGCTACGTGTCAACTCCTTAATGCTATCGCATTCATTTCAATTTTTACCACTTACCACTCTAAAGCTGCGTGAAAACCATCTGTTGTTTTCTAAAACTATCCACTGTTCTCCTTTGTCGTTGACTCCCAATTCCACATCCAATTTCTTTCTTTACAGTTCCTCCGTATTCTTTGTTCAAACAAACCATCGATTTCTATTCACTACACTATGACTTCTCCTTTACTCCATCATTCTGTTTTGATGATATAAACCAGTCTTTAGACCCACTCTGGCATTCATTCCACACATGATTTAACCTCCATTATTCATTTTCTGTGGTTTCATAATCGTTTGTAAATACAAAAACCCCAAAATGTAACTTCAAACTTTGGATCTCACTTCACTGTGTATACACAATAGAATGTGTAATATTTCCTTGAAATGCTTTATACGAAGTCAGCTTCAGTAATTCCATAGCTCAAAAATGACGGAAATTCTTTGGTTTTTGCCAATTTTTAATGTAGTTCCTTTGCTTCCTTCACTATTCAACTGCCCTCATTACATCTGCTGCCTTTGCTGCCTATGTTGCCTCTACTATTACTGGAAATTCTAGTGTTACTCCTTTCTGCTCCTTTTCCATCAATGACAATATTTCCAATAGTCTCCCCCTTTGGCATTGATGGAAATACTCTCCAAGACTTCCTCTGCTTGTTTTTCAGAAGCCCCTTTCTTCTTTTGCTTGATTTTCCTCCCCCTTTGACATTAATGACAAAAGGTTGCACATATGCCAATGTAGTTTGTATCTTTTCATTTCCTCTGATCTTCAGGACTTGTTCCATACACTGATCCATTGTTATAGCTCTTTGATAATAATTTATTGACTTCTCTCCCCATGGAATGATGCTTTCTTGTCTGATATTGTCTTCTGCTCTGATCATGTTTCTTGTATGCAACCCCTTTTTTTTTCTTATTTTTGATCATGTTAGAGAGTAACATCTGTAGACACCACCCCTAGTTTGTCTCTTAGATATTCGAATGGTTCTTTAGCAAGAGGTTTTGTGAATATGTCTGTTGTTTGTTCCTTATTTGGTACATATTCCAACTCCACTAATTTCTGTGCTACTTGTTCTCTGAGGAATTGGTACTTTATTGGGATGTGCTTTGTTTTTTAATGAAGTACAAGATTTTTTGATATAATTATTGCACTTGTATTGTCACATTTGATATAAATGGGTTCATCAATGCTTACCTTCATGTATTGGAGAGTTTTTTTCATCCACATTACTTGTGTGCAACATGCAACTGCTGCTATGTATTCTGCTTCTGCTGTAGATAGAGAGATAGAAGTTTGCTTCTTGCTTATCCATGCCACCAGACTTTTTCCAAAATAAAATGCACCTCCACTTGTGCTTTTCCTGTCATCCACACAGCTGGCCCAATGTGCATTTGTGTATGCTGTCAATGTGAAGCTTTTTCCTTTTGGATACCATAGGCCATAATGTGAAGTTCCTTGTAGATATCTAAATATTCTCTTGATTGCAAGTAAATTATTTTGTTTTGGTGCTTCTTGATATCTTGCCACAAGTCCTACTACCAACATAATGTCTGGTCTAGAAGCAGTTAGGTATAGCAAACTTCCTATCATGGATCTATAAAGTTTTTGATCTACATCTGCAGATCCATCATTAGCACAAACTTTGCATTCAGTGGTCATGGGAGTTGACACAAGTTTGCAGTCTTCCATTTGAAACCTTTTCAACATTTCTCTTAAGTATTTTTCTTGCGAAATGAATATTCCTATGTTATTTTGTTGACTTTAAGACCTAAATAGAAGGTGGGCTCTCCAATCATAGACATCTCAAATTTTGATTTCATTTCCTCAGCAAATCCTTTTTCTAACTCATATTTGTTGCTACCAAACATTATGTCATCTACATACACTACTACAATCAAGATTTCATTATCATTAGCATTTATGTATAAATTTCTGTCTACTCCTCCTTTCTTGAACCCTTGTTTTTGCAAGTATTTGTCAAGCCTTGAATACCATGCACGAAGCGCTTGTTTCAGACCATATAATGCTTTCTTTAATCTGCACACATAGTCATGTTTATATGTTAAGGAGAATCCCTTAGGTTGTTCCATGTAGACTTCTTCCTCTAAGTCTCCATTCAGGAAGGTAGACTTCACATCCATTTGGTATACCCTGAAATCATGATAGCATGCAAAGGCCAAAAATATTCTGATTACTTCCATTCTGGATACGGGGGCAAAGGTTTCATCATAGTCAAGTCCTTCAATTTGAGAATTCCCCTTGCATACAAGTCTGGCTTTATTTTTGATTACCTGCCCTTGTTCATTCATCTTATTCTTGAATATCCATTTTGTGCCAATAACATTTTTCCCAGTGGGTCTTGGAATTAACTCCCAGGTATTGTTCTTCTCAATTTGTTCTAGTTCTTCATTCATAGCATTTACCCAGTTTTTGTCTTTGCTAGCTTCTTCGAACTTCTTTGGCTCTATTTGAGATAGCATGGCTAGGTATACTTCTTTTGTCTTTTCAGAAAGCTGTCTTCTTGACTGGATTCCCACACTCTTGTCCCCAATGATTTGATCTTTTGGATGGTTATTTTGAGTGTGTCTTGAGGGACCTTTTGATTTTAATTCAATATCTTCTGTTGTCTTGCTATGTTCTTCATTATCTTGGTTCTCAGCTTCATGATCATTTGGAGGATTGGTGCAGCTTGTGATTGTTGTTCTGTTTGGTAGATCTTCATCAAATCTTACATCAATGCTTTCCACAATTTTGTGCAGTATTTTGTTGTAGCACCTGTAACCCTTACTCTTGGATGAATATCCTAAAAATATTCCTTCATCAACTCTTGCATCGAAATTTCCCAGTTTTTCATCATTATTTTTTATGTAACACTTGCTTCCAAAGAATCTAAAGTGGTTGATTGATGCTGATTTACCATGCCATAATTCGTAAGGAGTCTTGTCACAATTTGGTCTTAGATGAGATTTGTTGAGAATGTGAATAGCTGTGTGTACTGTTTCTTCCCAGTAGGTTTGGATAATGTTCCTTTCTTGCATCATAGCTCTGGAAATCTGTTGTACTAACATGTTTTGCCTCTGTGCCACTGTATTCTATTGAGGTGTACCTGCAATTGTAAACTGTTGTTTTATCCCATGCTCATTGCATAGGTCTGCAAAATCATAGTCTGTGAATTCACCTCCTCTGTCTGATCTGATGCACTTTAGCTTGCATCTTGTTTGATTTTCTACCAATGCCTTGAATATCTTGAATTTCTCAAGTGATTCAGATTTATATTTGAGAAATTCTACCCACTTCATTCTGGAAAAATCATCTATTATCAGCATGAAATAATATTCTCCGCTTGGTGCTTTAGTTCTTGAAGGTCCATGTGTACAAGCTGAAGAGGCTGACTTGTTGATAGTATCTCTTTGGTCTTGAAAGATATGCGGGTCTTCTTGCCCAGTTGGCAGGATTTACATATGGTATTTGAAGGCTTCTTTATTGCTAGAATATCTCTGACTGCATTCTTCTTGGTTAGACTGATGATGTGGTCAAAGTTTAGGTGTCCCAATCTTCTATGCCATAACCATGATTCATCAAGTTTTCTTATGTGGCATGCTTCATTCTCTTCTTCCACTATATAGACATTACTTTATGTTCTAATACCTTTGATCAAGGTCTTTCCTATGGAGCTTCATCTTACCTCACAATCTTGAGCTCTTAAAAGGACCTCACAACCTTTATCACACATTTGACTGATGCTTAGCAGATTGGCTTTCAGCCCATCCACAAATAGTACATATTGAGCCTTTCCTCTTCCATTATTCAGACTGACTAAGCCTTTTCCCTTGATTTTCCTTGCTTTATCATTGCCGAATGTTACATTTCTAGATTTATTTTCATAAAAAATTACAAACTTTCTTCTATCTCCAGTCATATGCTTTGAGCATCCACTATCTAAATACCATTGGATTTTCTGATCTTGGGCTATCGGAGCCAGGTCACACTTATTCAACTTCTTTTTCCACTGTAGGCAGCTATTTGTTTGGCACCTTTTCTGAGAAGATGGACCACATTCTTTGAGAGGACATTTGGAAGACATGTGCTCGATTTGATGGCATAGAAAGAATTTTATCATATTTTTAAATGTATTTTGTGTACGAGTGAGCTCTCCATTGTTCATAAATCTCCTTGGGTTTTTGTTTTGAAACCAGCTCCAAAAAGAGAAGAAAAGAGATATCAACGCCTTAGAAATAAGCCACTTCGAGGGGGCAACCTCCAATACATTACATGAATGAACAATTCTTGGATGATACAATTTACAAAACCTCCTTTCTATATATAGGAGTCCATGGGGCCATAATGTAATCCTAGTGGGCCACAATGTAATCCTAGCCGACCTAACAATATTAATTTAAGGGCACAATAATAACAAAATGGGGGTTACAAGGGTACAATAATAACAATAAGGGGGTTACACTAATAACAATAAGGGACTATACTAGTAATATAGGGACCTAACATGCCCCTCTCCTTCAAAAAGTGTTGTCCTCAACGCTTGAGTAGCTCTGGGTGCTTCTGTATAAACTTCTCATCCTCCCATGTAGAATCTTCAGTGGGTAAGTTCTTCCACTTGATGAGATACTCTGAAATTGATCGATTCCGTAGCTGTCGAGTTCTTGTTTCCGCGACCGCTTCAAGTTCCAATATGATTTTTCCTTCCTCATCAAGTTCTGGCAATATTGTTTGAACTGGAAGATTTTCACCTATAACCTACTTTAAGCATGAAACATGGAAAATTGGATGCACTCGCGAAGAAGCAGGAAGCTCCAATTTGTATGCCATAGTACCAATCTTTTGCAACACCTTGTAAGGACCATAGTACTTTGGCGATAATTTATTATCCTTCTTAGCTTGCTTGAGGGACATTTGTTTGTATGGTTGTAGCCGTAAAAATACCCAATCTCCTACATCAAAACTTCTCTCGATGCGATGTTGATCTGCCTGTTGTTTCATTCGATTTTGTGCCAAATTCAGGTTATCCTTTAAGAGTTGGAGAACTTCTTGCTGATGCTCGATGTGATCTTCCAATGCTTGAACCTTCGAATTTTCCCTTAAAGATGATGTGATGGATGGTGGATGATATCCATAAAGTGCCATAAATGGGGTCATTTTTGCTGCAGTATGGAAGGAAGTGTTATACCACCATTCGGCGAGAGGTAACCACTTGACCCATTGTGTTTGTTTATCAGATACAAAACAACGAAGATATCCTTCCAAACATTTATTTACTATCTCATTTTGACCATCGGATTGAGGATGATAAGATGAGCTATGAGCTAATTGAGTACCCAAACAAGAAAATAACTCCGTCCAAAAATTTCCAGTAAAAATGGGATCTCTGTCGCTCACAATAACCCTTGAGCTTCCATGTAGCTTTTGAATTTTGTCCATAAATGTAGTAGCAACTGTACTTGTTTTAAATGGATGAGATAATGCACAAAAGTGTGCATATTTGGTAAGTCTATCAACTACCACCATGATGACACTCTTTCCTTCAGACTTAGGTAAACCTGTGATAAAATCCATTGAAATCTCCTCCCAACGTTGACTTGGAATGGATAAAGGTTGTAGAAGTCATGGGGTCTTAATTGTCTCAACTTTATTCTGCTGGCAAACCAAACATTCCGCCACAAACTTTTGAATATCAGATTTAAGGCCATCCCAAAAAAATTCTTTCTTCACCCTGTGGTAAGTTTTTAAAATCCTGAGTGTCCTCCTAAAGGAGAAGTGTGCAATTCCAGAAGAATCTTTTGTTTTAGTTGGGAATTATTACAAAGATATAAGCGATCTTTGTACCATAAGGAATCATTTTTCCAACTAAATGTATCGGATGTACTAGGATCTTGCTGCAACTTTTGAATGAGTATCCATACATCTTTGTCCTTATTCCATTCATCTCTTGCTTCAGTTATCCAATCTGGTTGGATAATAGAAATGGCACAAAGCAATACTTCCACCTCTTCATTCTTTCTTGAGAGTGCATCTGCAACAACATTAAGCTTTCCTTTTTTGTAGATTATTTCAAAGTCATAACCAAACATCTTTGTGACCCATTTTTGCTGCTCTTCTGAAGATAGTCTTTGTTCCAAAAAGTGTTTAAGACTATCATGATCAATTTTTACCTTGAAGTGTCTTCCCATTAGGTAAGTTCACCATTTCTTTAGTGCATGCAGTATTGCTAACATTTTCTTCTCATAAATAGGTTTCTATAAATAATTTCCTTTTATTGGACGACTTTCAAAAGCAATGGGTCTTCCTTCCTGCATTAAAATAGCACCAATTCCATTTCCTAAGGCATCACATTCCACAATAAAGGGTTTTGTGAAGTCTGGCGTAGCTAAGACAGGCGCTAGGCACATTGCCTCTTTAAGATGTTCAAAGGCCTTAGTTGCTTCAGGAGTCCATGAAAATGCATATTTCTTCAATAACATTGTTAGAGGTGCTGCTATTCTCCCATAATTCTTAACGAACTTGCGATAATACCCTGTTAACCCGAGAAATCCTCGCAACGTCTTTATGGTTGTGGGGACTTTCCATTCCTTAATGGCTTTAATTTTATTAGGGTCTACTTTAACACCATTGTGAGATACAATATGACCCAGATATTCCACCTCTTGTACTCCAAAGAAACATTTGGATGTTTTTGCATATAATTGTTTCTCCTGCAATAGTTTGAGCACCCTGTCAACATGTTCAACATGATCCTTCCAAGACCTGCTGTAGATTAGTATATCATCAAAAATACTAGCACAAATTTTCTAAGGAAGGGTTTCAAAATGGAATTCATCAACCCTTGAAATGTAGAAGGTGCATTGGTAAGGCCAAAAGGCATGACCAAAAATTCATAATGACCCTCATGAGTTCAAAATGTTGTTTTTGGAATATCTTCAGTCTTCATTCTAGTTTGATGATATCCTAAACGAAGATCCAACTTGGTAAAATAATTTTCTCCATGTAATTCATCCAATAATTCATCAATCACGGGAATGGGAAATTTATCTTTAATGGTGAGCTTATTGAGCTCCCTATAATTTGGACACATTCGCCATGATCCATCCTTCTTGTGTACCAATACTACAGGAGCAGAGAAAGACATTTGACTTGGTTGAATTATACCCGCCTCTAACATTTCTGCAATCATACGTTCAATTTCGCTCTTTTGGACGTAAGGATATCTATAAGGCCTGATGTTTGGAGGAACACTTCCTGGAATCAAATGAATAGCATGATCATGATCACGAATAGGTGGGAGTCCTTTGGGAGTTTCAAACACCTTGGAATGATTGTCCAAGACTTGTTGGAGATGTGCAGAAATAGATGATTTTGATGTTGGAACTTCTAGTGAGCATAATTGTGCAATTACGCCTCGCTGTTCTTTCTTTAGAAGCTTTGTCATGACATTAGAGCTTATTATCCTTCCTTGCTTCCCTGCGATACCCCGTAATTCGACTTCCTTTCCTTATGAAAAAAATTTCAAGAAAAGTTCTTGAAAATTAAAAGCTACCGTCCCCAAAGATTGTAACCATTGTACTCCTAGTACAACATCAACACCTCCAATAGGAATGGAAAGCATTGGACTAGTCAATACATATTCCCCCATGGTTAGCTTGATATTATGGCATTTTCCAGAGAAATTTATAGTTCCTCCATTTGCAACCATCACTTGACATTCTGGTGCTGGGTATAGGAAACAATTTAATTACTTAGCTACCTTACAATGAATAAAATTATGGGTGCTACCTGAATCAATCAACACTATTACCTTTTTCTTCTTGATTTGTCCTTCTATCTTGAGAGTTTGAGGAGTGGTAATTCCTGCCAGTGCATTACACGATATGGTCAAATTCATTTCTTCCTCTTCTAGGGCTGGTTCCTGGTGTATATCCTCTTCTTGTTCATTTTCTTCTTCCTCTTCACAATCTATGTAAAATAATTTCTTCTCAGCACACTTATGACCTTTAGTGTGTTTGCTATCACAACTGTAGCAAAGCCCTTTTGCTCTTTTTTCTTCCAATTGTTGTGGTGTCAACCTTGTAGGTTGTGGAAATCTAGGCGTAGCAACACTTCCTTCTTTATAGAATTGAGTGGTAGGCTTCCTTGTCGCCATAATTTTACATTTAACTTTTCTTGCCAACCTGAATGCCTTCTCCAATGAATCAGGTTCCAAAACACGAACTTCATGTTGGATGTTATCCTTTAGAGTACCTATGAAGAGATCAATCCTTTGTTCCTCCGGAATATCAGTTACCCTTATATTCAATTTTGGAAGTACTCAATGTGCTGCCCCACTAAACCCTTTTGTTTGAGATTTATCAATTGGCTAAAGAAGGTGTTGCTCTTTGTATCCTCATAATGTGCTATCATTTCCTCAGTAAAAATTGACCAAGTGACAATTTTTTTACGGGAGCAAAGCCATCGATACCATACAAATGTATTTTGTTCTAAATGTAAAGTTGCAATGTGTACCTTTTGTGTGTTTTGCACGTTGTGGAGATCAAAATATTGCTCCATCTGTAGTATCCATGTTACAGGATCCTTTCCATCAAACTTCCTCATATCCATCTTTGTAATATGGTGGTTCTTCCCACCAACATTAGAGTTTATAAAATCACGATTAACATTTATTTTTTTCTCATAATGAGGTTCTTATACTATCTTTTCACCATTAGAAAACATTTCTTGTATCAACTTTGTCAAACCTTCCATGTCTGCTTTTAGAACATTCTTCATATTTTCCATTTTCTCATCGATCTTAGCTTCCATGTCATCCATCTTAGATTCCATGCCAGCCTCCATGCCATATATCTTAGATTCCACGCCTTTCTTCAAACCATCCATCTTAGTTTCCACACCTTTCTTCAAAACTTCCATGTCAATTTTTGTTGCTCTTTGCGAGAGCGAAATTTGTTGCACTTGCTCTTGTAATTTTGATATGTCATGTTGCCATTCTTCGTCTTCATGAGTCATAGTAGAGCTTTCCAAAGGCTTAATGGGTGTTGAATTATTTCTAGGGGCCATTTTATAATCCAATACTGATATCTATTCTACAATATGCCCTTGAAATCAATTCAACTTGATTCTTCAAACAAGACTTATGCAATTCGGGAAAAAAAATACACACCTTTTACTTGCTTTTGAGGAGCTCGATATTGAAATTGGATTATCTCTGTGATTGTGGCTCTTCAATATCTGAAATTTAGCACTGAAGTAGCCCTCCAAATTCTCTTTTGAATTCCATAGGTCTGACTTGATTTGGATTCTCCAAGACAAAGTTATGTCCAATCTCCTACAATGACCTAATTATGGACTGGTTTAGTATAGCAAACTTGTACAACTTGCCACGTGTCACTGTTTCATCCTTCGCCTCTGAAATTGATAGCCAAGAAACTACAGTCTGTTTAATTGCAACCAATTTTTATGGCACTCCAATCCGATGCTCAAAGAGAGAGTTATTGAAATTTTCCCACGATCACCTCTTTGAGATGAAATTCAGGAGCTTGAAAAAGCACTACCTTCCACAGATCATATCTCCAAAAATATTGCGAACCAAGCTCTGAAATGTTTTGACGAGTTTCCTCAGGATTTCAGCTGTGTACCATAAAAATTTTAGATTCTGAACCTCAGCAAAAACAAAGTTATAGCGCAAATTCCACGATGACCTGTTTAGGAGCTTGAAAAAAGACCTAACTTCCACAGATCATATCTCCGAAAATATTGCGAACCAAGCTCTGAAATTTAAAAAAAATCTTCCTCAAGATTTCGGCTTCACACCCTAAAAATTTCAGCTTCTGAAACTTCGTAGAAAAACATTTATAGCGAAAATTCCACGATGACCTGTTTGGAGCAGCGAAACCCTAGAATCCAAAGCTCTGATACCAAATGTTGTGAAACCAGCTCCAAAAAGAGAAGAAAAGAGATATCAACTCCTTAGAAATAAGCCACTTCGAGGGGGTAACCTCCAATACATTACATGAATGAACAATTCTTGGATGATACAATTTACAAAACCTCCTTTCTATATATAGGATTCCATGGGGCCATAATGTAATCCTAGTGGGCCACAATGTAATCCTAGCCAACCTAACAATAATAATTTATGGGCACAATAATAACAAAATGTTGGTTACAAGGGTACAATAATAAAAATAAGGGGTTTACACTAACAATAATAAGGGACTATACTAGTGCTATAGGGACCTAATAGGTTTTAAGCATCAATCTTTGTCGATACGTTCTGCACTCCATGGCTTTATGGCCGAACCTCTTACAATAAAAACAATACCCATGGAAATGATTAGTGTACCTGATGTAGGGTTTTCCTCTCCATTTGTTTGCTTGAGGTATTCTTTTCAATTTCTGCATCTTTTGCTGGTTGAAATCAATTATCTTTGTCTGACAGTATGCAGCAATATGTCCCAGTTTGTGACAAGAAAAACAAGTAACATTTATCATAGGAGGAAATAATTTCCTTTGAGATCTTCCAAAATTGTTCAATTGATCTTCAGGGACAATTGAGTTTTTTTCAATTGCTAGCTTATTCCTCTCATTCTTTGTCTCTTGATGTTGCTAATTTTTTCTATTTGTTTCATCATATATCAAGTTCTTGTTGGATTCTGCTTCTGTGGTTCCTTTTTGAGTTGTTTCATTATCCTTTACAGCTTTTACAAAAATGATATTCTTGTTATTGTCTACCTTGGACTTATTGGTTTCTCCTTCATATCCTATCCCAGCCTTTATGAGAGGAGACCTTTGAGCATTTATAATCTTGTCCAACTGTTCAGTGTTTGTCATTCGAGGAGTGTTCATTGACAATTCCCTTTGGGTGTTTTCTAGTTTCTTTCTCAGGCATACCACTTCTTCTTCCAATTTCTCTTGCTCCTGATGTTTATGTTTAATTTTCTTTAGCAGAATATCTTCCACCTTCTTAGCTTCTTCAAGTTCTACTTTCAATTGAATGAGATCTTCTGAATTTGGTACCTCTTTTACACATTTGAGGAGAATGTATTTCTGTTTTCTGCACTTGAGTTTAAGTCTGTCTATTTCCTCCAGGGCACTTCTTAGCTCCCCCTCAAGATCTACCTCGCCTTCTTCCTCATCTTCTAGAAGGAATCCTTCAAAATATTCCTTGGCCATCAACACAAATTCAGAGGTTCCTTCTTCATTTGAGGATTCTTCTGAGTTTTTAGATGCACTGCTATCTTGCTGAGCATAAAATGATCTTCTATTGAATCTCTTCCCTTTCTGCCAGTTATTTGTTTTGGTTTTCTCTGTCTCTTCAGTCTGATTCTTTGTTTTATTAAGAGGACACTTAGATGCATAGTGCCCAACTCTTCCATAGTTAAAGCATTTAAAGGGAAGTTTACCTTTATACTTGCCTGAGCCTCTATCCAATATTCTGACAAATTTGGCCTCTTCTTCATCAGAGCAGGAGCATGTATCTTATTTTTCTTCTTTGCTCTTCTCTGTCTTAAAGGCTGCCTCCCTCACATTTGACTTCCTTTGTGGAAATCTCATCTCATAGGATGTTAAGTTTCCAAGTAATTGGTTCATGGTCAAATTTTCCCAATCAACTATTTCTTCTATGGCAGACACCTTGGGGTTAAACCTGGATGGTAAAGATCTCAATATATTTTGTACAATTACACATTCTCTAATGGTTTCTCCTAGAGCTTTCATGTTATTTACAATTTCTGCAACCCTTAAGAAGAGGCTGGAAACATCTTCTTCTTCATTCATTTTTATATTTTCAAACGGGGCTCTATAGACTTGTAGCTTGGTAGCCTTCACCTTTTTATCTCCCTCATGGATACTTTCTAATGTATCCCATATTTCTTTGGTAGTGTTGTTGTGCATTACTTTGATAAATTTTTCCTCACACAAACCACTTAAGTGTGCATTCATGGCTTTTGAATTAGCTATAAAATCTTGTTTGGCTTCTTTCTCTGTGTCAGAATCCTTTGGGGAATATCCTAATTCCACAGTAGCCCAAACTTATATTCCTAGAGACATTATGTATGTCCTCATTCTTATTTTCTAGAAGGAATAATTTGTGCCAGTAAACAAAGGGGATTTATTTGTTGAGCATCCTTCTAGAATTGTCATCTTGGGGACCAAGGATCTCCTTTCAGTTGTTAAACTGATACAGAAGGAACCTGCTCTGATACCAAGTGTTGAACCCTTGGTTAAACTGAGAGGGGGGGGGGAGGGTGAATCAGTTTAATGTAGTCATGGTCTTGTAAACTTTCTTTTACACTTATTTACATCTTCAATTTGTGATCAACTTAATATACAATGGAACAAAAATATTAATAAGTGAGCAGTAGGTATTAAGCAGATTAAATGCAGAATATCAACACACAATCATCATGCACATAGACAAAAGATATAAGTGGAAACCCATAAGGGAGAAAAACACATCTTATTATTGTTGTGATGCAAAGGCAAGCTCCAACTCCCTCTCACCACTAATTTTTTGTAGGCTCCAACCTACAGGAGGCTACTACCTCAATTCTGCAAGCTCCAACTTGCAAGGAAGCTCCAACTCCCATATATTTCTGTAGGCTACAACCTACAGGAGGCTCTTACCTTAGCTAGCTACAACTGGACATCTATCAAGCTAAAACTTGATATGGAAGCACCAACTTCCTCACTCTACAATAAAATCATGTGCTAATTTACTTGGATATCAACTCTATTTTTATCCTTCTTTACTGTTGTCCTTCCATCCTTCAAATTTTCTTTATATCATCTCTGGATCTTCACAACTCCTCTCTCTGCTCCTTCTTCTTCTTACATTCTCTCACCTCTTTCTCTATTCTCTACTCCTTATGCATATGCTGGTAACACTATTTATATAGATCACCTCAAAACTGTTTGCATTCCACAGGGAATTCGAAATGAACATGTATGACGCTTTACCTTCCCCCTTCTCATTTTCTTGTCCAGCCCATTCAGAATAATATAACAGTATGTATACATTTTAGTATTACAGAGGATTTTTTCTTTGTCTTTGGAGACTTGCCTTTGCATCACACAAAATAAAAATAATTAATACATTTACATTTATAGTTACAAAAAAAATATTTCACTCAGTCTTTTCATCTCTTTACCTGTTGTGCATTTGTCTTTTCTGCTGCTGTCAGAGTTGTTTCACTTCCTGCTATTATATTCAACACAATTCTCCATAACTGTCATTTTGGCCTAACTTGACCCAGTTTTTTATTTTCAATAGTGCCACTATATTCTTCTTTTCCCGACTCTGCCTCTTTTTCTCGTGCCCACAGCATTCAAACTTCACTGCTCTTATAAAAACTCGGTTTTTCCTTTTTCTCTGTGTCAGGTCCTTACTCGAGCCTTTCTACCCACGTTCATACTTTCCCTTTTGTTTCACGTTATAGTCCTCCTTTTTCTTTCCGAAACGATTTAAAAAATAAAATCCACATACTGCCGGACTTGAAATGCTTTAGGCTTCGGCTTTGTTCTTTATCGCGTCCGCTCTCTTTATCGCACTTCAGCGATTCAAGTATCCCATGTGCCTTCGTCCATATGATCTCCCGATATGCGATGTGCAAAGGGTCCCACCAGGCTGTATTATCACTTTATCGCACTTCGACGTTTCAAATTTTATTTGCTATATGGATCCTTTTCTTTCCGATGCGATTTACAAAGGAAAATATCATACACCTGAACTTGAAATCTCTTTAAATAATGGTTATGAGTTGCATCGCATTCGACTCCTTTATCGCACTTTGTCCTAAGCTTGCGATGAGCGATATGCAATCGGATCCCACTTGAATTTATCGCTACTTCGCATCGCAACTCACATGACTTCTAAGATTGTGCAATATCTCTCCTGAGCTTTGGAGTTTGTGATATGTGATGAACTTTGCATCACTGATTTGCATCGCCACTTCTCATCGCATCGCATCTCATTGCCACTTCACGGTATGTTATGAAATTTGCATCGCTAATGTGTGATATTGTGTTGTGCTGCCACGTGTCTCTTCGCATCAGCACATCACATCGCTTCTTTGCTCTTACAATCTTCACCACTTCGATCTTGCGATTTTTGATATGTAGGCCAGGTCCATGTCATCTCCATGTCATCGTGCCACGTCACCTTGCCACGTCATCACCACGTCACTGCCACGTCATCTTGCAATGTCATCTTGATTTATTTGCGATTTGTGGGGTCAGGTCCACGTCAGCTACCACGTCACTTGCCACGTCATCCCCACATCATCACATCGCACTTCGCATTTCCTGTGACCATTGTGTTTGTGCGATTTTTCTCCTGCCCCGATTGCGATATGCAATTGCATTGCATCTCCTTTAATCTCGCCCGTTTGTTTACGTTGTCCCGCTCTGTGACACTGGTCCCACACCTTTTATCATTTCGCTCTTTATCTACTATTTTCTTTAAAACAAAGCATGTCAACGAAAGTATTTTCCCCACATTATATATGGCACCAGACTTCAAAAGGCGCTCGCATTATTAACTTAGATTCATGGTACTGCAGAGGCACTCCTCGGTATGGAAAGATCATCGTGCTTGTGCTACCGCAGTGAGTGGCAACCGTTGATCTGCTGTCAACGCTCGATGGGCAGGTCAACTGCAGAGGCACCCCCTTGGGTTAACTGTTGGGCTGTTTGTGCCCCCACGGTACCGTTGATCCCAGATCAATGTTAACTGCGCTAATTCCTCCTCTTAACTCACAAATTCATTATGTCAAAGACTGTTGAGTCTCCACCGTTGATCCTACAATGATCCAACGATCATCGTGTTATCTTGTGCCAACTAGCCGCAAAGAATAAATTTTTTGATCCTACGCGAAATAGGCAGTTTTGTGTTGCTACGTGTCAACTCCTTAATGCTATCGCGTTCATTTCAAATTTTACCACTTACCACTCTAAAGTTGCACGAAAACCATCTGTTGTTTTCTAAAACCGTTCACTGTTCTCCTTTTCCATTGACTCCCAATTCCACATCCAATTTCTTTCGTTACAATTCCTCTGTATGCTTTGTTCAAACAAACCATCGATTTCTATTCATTGCACTATGACTTCTCCTTTACTCCATCGTTCTGTTTTAATGATGTCAACTAGTCTTCAGACCCACTCTGGAATTTATTCCACGCACGATTTAACCTCTATTATTCATTTTCTATGGTTTTATAATCATTTGTAAATACAAAAACCCCAAAATGTAACTTCAAACTCTGGATCTCACTTCACTGTGTATACACAACAGAATGTGTAATATTTCCTTGAAATGCTTTATACGAAGTCAGCTTTAGTAATCCGATAGCTCAAAAATGATGGAACTTCTTTGGTTTCTACAAATTTTTAATGTAGTTCCTCTGCTGCCTTCGCTATTCAACTGCCCTTGCTACCTCTGCTGCCTTTGCTGCCTCTACTACCTATGCTGCCTCTACTATTACTGGAAATTCTAGTGTTACTCCTTTCTGCTCCTTTGCCATCAATGCTAATATTTCCAACAAGCCGATCTAACAATAATAATTTAAGGGCACAATAATAATAATATGGGGGTTACAGGGGTATAAAAATAACAATAAGGGGGCTACACTAACAAAAATAAGGGATTACACTAGTAATATAGGGACCTAAAACTGGATGACCTAAATATTTATTAGCATGAAATTCCCTCAAGGTAAGATTCTCGAGCTCACTATTGTCTGACACATAGATATTGTCCCTAAATCTAACCAAACCATTCGCTGTGAGACGATAGTCCACATCCTGAACACTTGTACCCTACTGTAACCTGTGCCTAATCTCCCTATACCTATCAACCCGTTGACCTACCTGTAAGATCCCATCTTGTAGATATTTTCCATATGAACTCTTGGCTATAATGTGATTCACTTGCACTCTTCTGCTAAGAACATATGCAACCATGTTTTCCTTTCCCTTAATATAATTGATCTTGAATTCAAACTCATTGATCGTCACCAACCATATATCTTTCATATAATTCATATTTGGTTGATCAAATAAGTGCCTCAATCCACTATGATCACTCATCAAAATGAATCATGTGCCAATAAGATATTGCCTCCACATATTCAAGGCATGAGTGATAACTTCCAACTCAATATTATGTGTCACATAATTTTTCTCGCGCTCATTCAATTTCCTTGATTCGTAACATACCACCTATCCATTCTACAAAATGACTCCACTGAGCCCTCTCTTGCAAGCATCTGTACACAACAAAAAAATTTATCCATATCTTCAATCTTGAGAACTAGAGCATTTTTTAACATCTTCTTCAACTGCTCAAAACTTGTTGCATATTCCTCTGTCCATTCAAGTTTCTTTCCTTTTATATGAAATGATGTGATATGATAAGAATTCTGTAAGAAGAACCTAATGAACCTCCTGTAGTAACCTGTCAACCCCATAAATGACCTTACCTCATCCACATTCCTAGGAGCTACCCATTCCATGATATATTTTATCTTTTCTGGGTCCACTATAATACCTTCCTTGTAGACAACATGCACCAAGTAATGTACCTCCGTATGAGAGAAACTGCATTTTCTAGGCTTGGCATATAATTTATGTTCTCTTAGAAATCTCTATACTGCTGCTAAATGTTCGACATGCTTTTCCTCATTATTTGAGTATATCGATATCATCAATGAACACAATAAAAAACTTGTCAAGATAAGGAAACAACACATTATTCATCAAGCACATAAAATTAGCTAGACCATTAGTCAAAACAAATGGAACTACAACAAACTCATAATGTCCATGCCTTTTTTGGAAAATTGTTGTAATATTCCCAAATGGAAAAAGCAGGAATATAGTGCAAAATGATGGAATAATAGTGTAAAACATCATATAAAAGCATGATACCAATATGGAGCTTATTTATACATCATAACAACATCAAATATGTATATAATAATGGGCCACAAAGCATAAATAAAGATACAATAAGCCTCCAACGAAGAAATCCATCTATAAGAGGTGTTGCTACTATATTCAAAATGGCGGAGACACTACTACAACACAGTTTTAAAACCACTGCTATAGAAAATGAGTACACAAAATATAAAGTGTTGATATATGCCACAAAAAATAACCTCCAGAAAAGAACCCAAAAGGGTCTCCGGGAAAAACACCCAATAATACAATATGAGTTGCAACCCTATGGCTGAAAGTATGCTGCAACAAATGACTTAAGAGAAAATGGTTGAATATCATAGAAGAATGAATGTTCTATCTTCCAATGGATCCTCTATATGAAAGGTTGACCACTTCACTGAAGAAATCACCCTCCAAATCACCTAAAACAAATACCACTGCAACTCCTCCCTAAAATAACGTAGATCCAGACTGATACTACGCTGTAGGGGATAAAAAAACTGTGGCCTGATGCCAAATGTACCAATGATGCTCCAAGGCCTTCTTTAATAACCTCCAAAGAGAAAGAAACCTCCCTCTAATGAGATTTAGCTCAGAAATCTCCCAAATCAAACCTCCACAACTTTTTCCCTGCAACACAACACAAAATCCTCAAAAGAAACTGCATTATACATTAAGATGGAAGCCTTGGCCAAATTCCTGATAGTGGAATGTAGTGCAAACTCTTCCAAGAGGCCTCTCAAGGAAAGAGGTGGGATTCCCGATCAGGAACACCCTGTGCTAAACAACACTGCAATCTTAGCTAAACAGCTGAAGAAAGCTTATATGTCTAAACAGACCATATAATCAAGTATCAAAATACATAAACATAACATAATGAATATGGCTGCCATCCTCTTCCTTATATAAGTGATGATCTTTCTAACCCTAAACCCCATTCATTTATGACACTACTTCCATGCAAGGTGTCTTATTCATTTATTCATTTCATTTATGCCACTACTCCATGACAGTGCTATTGATTTGGTCAAAGTTGACCCAGTCAAGGTGTTCCAACCCCTTTTCACACACAAGGGTGCTCAATTAAGCTGCCAAGATGTCCTCCTTTCACATTGGGATTATTTTTATTCTTATTTAAGGAGATTTATGGATCTCCATATCCTCTTATTCATTAAACAAGAAATAAAAAACAAAAATTAATATTCCAACTAGCTCATGGCTAATTGGGAATATTACAGTCCTCCTCTCCCAAATGTTTCTTGTCCTCAAGCAACTGATAAGGTGAGTGCTACAACACTTCTCCTCCATCATTGGTGACACATTCATGTGATAAGCTTCCCTCATAACCTGAGTGTCTCCCAATCCATCCCTCCATGAAATTCTCCCCCCAAGTTCTCATGAGATGCAAATGACTCATCCCACAAGGAAGCAATAGATCTAATGAAACAATCATGGTTTTCCCAATGTCCTCCTTGAAACATGTAGCATAATGAACATGGGTAATCTCTCTCCCAAAGGGCACATCCAGTCCTCCCATCCTCCCTCCAATCATTCCCATAAAAATAATAAGTACATCATCAATATATGGGATCAAAACCAAGTACATATAAATAGAAATATGCAAAAATGGAGGTGGGTCATAGTCCCACATGTGGAACCAGTGCAGTACATCTCCTGACTACATCTGATAATGATATGGTAATTGGTTTCCCCACCACTTACTTTCTTCCCACGTTTTCTCACAAGTTTTTAAAAGGTGAGAAATGTTTGGTGCCTTTGGAGTGCACCCAAAGTGGTAAATCATCTCCCTATATCCTCCTAGGGAGTGACCATATTCAACAATGTTTATGTCCCAAAGTTGGCCATGAAGTTTATAAGGAAGAATTCTCCTCCTTGGAGAAATGGCCTGCATATACATGGTAAAGGAATGCAAATAATCATAAAGTAAAACATCATGCACATAAACATGTTCCTTACCATAATTTCTGCTTATACAAATGGAGCGGTCCATAGATAGATCCCCTCTCATTCCAAAAGAGGAAATAGGTGGCTATGATAACTCCTACATAGAGTTATGTATCTCTCCCATCTCCACATGGTCCACACATCTTTTCAAATGTTGATATATTTCGTCTTCAAAGCATTCCCAAGTATATCCCTCCATGATGGTGTTGTAGGCTCTCATGGAATAAGTGTGGCTGAAAATAAAATCTTCATGAGCTCTTTGTAGTAAATTCTCCTTGAGATTGGAAGCTCTAGATAAGAATATCCTACCATGATAGTAGATGACTTCATCTAGGACTGAATAGCCCTCCTCTTGAAGCTGGTCATCAAGTATCATGCATGTAAAAATATCCTTGGAATAATCCACCAACAACTGGGATTTATAATATGGATCTATTCTTAAAAGTGACAACGTTGATGATATATCATATAAAGCGCTTGTCATATGGCTTTCCTCCTCTTTGACATCTCCCGTGCCAAAGGTACATGTTGGAAGGCTTCTATCCTCTCCATGCTTCTCCCTTCTCAGTGCAGAATCTGAAATGAGTGTGGGTAATGATGATTTTGGGAGAATGTCTCCCTCCTCCTTGAGTCTACCCAAGACTCTCTACGTTGTATCATAACCTCCCAATGGTCCCACTCCTCTTGAATTTTTGAGTGGTGCAACATGTTGAGATAACTCTTTGATTATCTCCCAATTAGGGGGTCTCCCTGTTGGAATTCCTCCATGTAATGAAACATCAAGGCCTAGAGCAGGTTGTGAGTGGACTGATTTGTCCCTACCCTCACTGTGAAAATCATCCTCCTTCTTCTGTGCATAAATCTCTTGAAAAGGATGGGTGTGTATGTCTCCAATCACTTGATGATGGCCCTCCTTCTCATCTCCTCATACCTCCTTTAAGATCTCACAGTCTAAGGTGTCTTCTTCAAATGTAATCAACCCATGTACACCCAACATCTCATTGGTGTCAAAAGTATTGATCACAAGGGAATGGCCTATCATAGCGAGTGTCCCCATGATTGTATTCAATTTTGGAACACACTTCCTCCATTTTTTTGTCTCATTTCCTATCAACATAGACACATGTTTCTCCTGATCTTCATATGTAAGATCCTTTGGAACTTTTTGTATAGATACAAGAGCTCCTCTAGTTGAAGCAATTGCTTCATCTCCATCCCCAAATAGAAGTAGATCTCCTCCTGTTGTCACAACGCTGGAGGATATTTCCCGTTCTTCCTCTTCCTTCTCCTAGTCAATGGATAATACCTCATCATTAAGAGATCCTTTGTCTTGATCTCCTTTTGAAAGAGGAATCCTCATGTCTTCTTCTTGAGAAGAAAGTTCTTACTAAAGTGGGGATTTTTTTCCTAGAAAAATATGTTGCATATCTTTAACCCCCTCAACAATGTTTAGAAATGGAGTTGGTTTCATGGATCCTTCCAACTCATGCAGAGGTTCATATTTCTTAGGTTTGGCTAGCTCACTTAAGAAGTTACAGAATATCTTTGATCAATATGCATCGCTGATACTCTAATGGATTCCTCTTCTGAAACTTTATGCAACTGGAAATATGTGTCTAGATTCCTTACCCAAACCCTGGTTGTGCTCTTGGGTGACCCATCAAAAGTAGGTAGAAATAATATACCAAAAGTGTGATGCATGCACCCTCTTCTTCTATTACAGTTACTGGGTCTTCTATCTTATTTGATTTGATAAAACCCTTAGAAGCTTAGATGCTCTTTGAATCTTCTAGACTAAGATTCATATTCTTGGAGATAGTCACCAAGATTCTCCTCCTTTGGTGTTTCTCCTTCCTCTTCTTCACATGCCAAGAATTTAGGCAAGGTACCACATTGTAGATATGGTTGTGTAGCTGAAGGCTCACACCCATAATATGAAGAACTGGAGATTTTTTCATGTGCAAGTCTTCTTGAGGGACCTTCCTGCCTTTCCCTCCTAATTCCCTTGATTTATCTTTAATCTCATGCATAGTTTGGAGAAGAAGTTTTGAAAACTTATTTCCCACAATTTCTCTAAATAATGGAACTTAACTATGTCTCTTATGTGAGTCTTCTCCTTTCTGTGAGAATATTATTCTTCTTCTAATAACATAGATGCAATATCATCACAGGCTTAGCCAAGATTATGCTCTGATACCACTGTAATATTCCCAAATGGGAAAAGCAGGAATATAGTGCAAAATGCTAGAATAAAAGTGTAAAACATCATATAAAATAATGAGACCAATATGGAGCTTATTTATACATCATAACAGCAGAAAATATGTATAGAATAATAGGCCAAAAAGCATAAATCAAGATACAATAAGCCTCCAATGAAGAAATCCCTCTATAAGAGGTGCTGCTACTATATTCAAAATGTCAGAGACATTGCTACAACGCATATTTAAAACCATTTCTACAACAAATGAGTACACAAATATAAAGGGATTATATATGCCACAATAGATATAAAAATGAAGATTTGGGCTCTATACAACCTCCAAAAGGGTTTCCGAGAAAAACACCGAATAATACAATATGAGCTGCATCCCTATGGCTGAAAGTATGCTGCAATAAATGACTATAGAGTAAAATGGCTGAAGCTAATAGAAGAATGAATGTGCTCTCATCCAATGGATCCTCCGGATGAAAGGCTGGCCCCTTCACTGAAGAAATAACCCTCCAAATCACCTACTACAGGTACCCTTGCAACTCCTCCCTAAAATAATGCAGATCCAGACTGATACTACATTGTAGGGGATAAAAACACTATGGCCTGATGCCAAATGTATCAATGATGCTCCATGGCCTTCTTTACTAACCTCCAAAGAGAAATAAACCTCCCTCCAATGAGATTTAGCTCAGAAATCTCCCAAATCAAACCTCCACAACTTTTGCCTTGCAACACAACACAAATTCCTCAACAGGAACTGTGTTGTACATTAAGACTGAAGCCTTGGCCAAATGCCTGATAGTGGAATGTAGTGCAGACTCTTCCAAGAGGCCTCTCAAGGAAAGAGGTAGGATTCCCGATTAGGAACACCCTGTGCTAAACAACACTGCAATCTTAGCTAAACAACTGAAGAAAGCTTATATGTCTAAACAGATCATTTAATCAAGTATCAAAATACATAAACATAACATAATGAATATGGCTTCCATTCTCTTCCTTATATAAGTGATGAGCTTTATAACCCTAAACCCCATTCATTTATGACACTACTTCCATGCAAGGTGTCTCCATCTAAAACTGTGTTGTCCCACAATGGATGCCACTACTCCATGACATTGTTGTTGATTTGGTCAAAGTTGACCCAGTCAAGGTGTTCCATCCCCTTTTCACACACAAGGGTGCTCAATTAAGCTACCAAGATGTCCTCCTTTATTGGAATTGGTTTTTTTATTATTTAAGGAGATTTACGGATCTCCATATCCTCTTATTCATTAAACAAGAAAGAAAAAACAAAAATTAATATTCCAACTAGCACATGTCTAATTGGGAATATTACATTCCTCCCCTCCCAAATGTTACTTGTCCTCAAGAAAATGATAAGGTGAGTTTTGAAACTCTTATCCTCCATCATTGGTGACACCTTCATGTGATAAGCTTCCCTCATAAGCTAAGTGTCTCCCAATCCATCCCTCCATGAAATGATCCCCCCAAGTTCTCATGAGATGAAAATGACTCATTCCACAAGGAAGAAATAGATCCAATGAAAAAATCATGGTTTTCCCAATGTCCTCCCTAAAACATGTAGTGTAATGAACATGGGGAATCTCTCTCCCAAAGGGAACATCTAGTCCTCCCATCCTCCCTCCAATCATTCCCATAAAAAGAATAAGTACATCATCAATATATGGGATAAAAAAAAAGTACATATAAATAGAAATATGCAAAAATGGAGGTGTGTCATAGTCCCACATGTGGAACCAGCGCAGTACATCTCCTGACTACATCAGATAATGTTATGGTAAGTGGTTTCCCCACCACTTACTTTTTTCCCACATTTTCTCACAAGTTTTGAAAAGGTGAGAAATTTTTGGTGCCTTTGGAGTGCACCCAGAGTGGTAAATCATCTCCCTATATCCTCCTAGGGAGTGGCCATGTTCAACAATGTTTATGTCCTAAAGTCGGCCATGAAGTTTATAAGGAAGAATGCTCTTCCTTGGAGCAATGACCTGCATATACATGGTAAATGAATGGAAATAATCATCAAGTAAAACATCATGCACATAAACATGTTCCTTACCATAATTTCTGCTCATACAAATGGATCGGTCCATAGATAGATCCCCTCTCATTCCAAAAGAGGAAAGAGGTTGCTGTGATAACTCCTCCATATAGTTATGTATCTCTCCCATCTCCACATGTTCCATGCATATTTTCAAATGCTGATATATTTCCTCTTCAAAACCTTCCCAAGTATATCCCTCCATGATGGTGTTGTAGGCTCTCATGGAATAAGTGTGGCTGAAAATAAAATCTTCATGAGCTCTTTGTAGTAACTTCTCCTTGAGATTGGAAGCTCTAGATAAGAATATCCTACCATTATAGTAGATGACTTCATATTGGAATGAATATCCCTCCTCCTGAAGTTGGTCATAAATTATCATGCAAGTAAAAAGATCCTTGGAATAATCCACCAACAGCTGGGATTTCCAATATGGATCTATTCTCCAAAGTGACAACGCTAATGATCTATCATATAAAGAATATTTCATATGGTTTCCCTCCTATTTTACATCTCCCATGCCAAATTTACATGTTGGAAGGCTGCTATCCTCCCCATGTTGCTCCCTCCTCAGCGCAGAATCTGAAATGAGAGTGGGCAATGATGATTTTGGGAAAATGTCTCCCTCCTCCTTGATTCTACCCAAGACTCTATGTGTTGTATCATAACCTCCCAATGCTCCCACTCCTCCCGGATCTATGAGTGGTGCAACATGTTGAGAGAACTATTTTATTATCTCCTAATCAGGGGATCTCCCTGGTGGAATGCCTCCATGTAATGAAACATCAAGGCCTAGAGCAGGCTGTGAGTGGACTAATTTGTCCCTGCCCTCACTATACAAATAATTCTCCTGCTTCTATGCATAAATATCCTGAAATAGATGGGTGTGTATGTCCCCAATCACTTGATGTTGGCCCTCCTTCTCATCTCCTCCTACCTCCTACAATATCTCACAGTCTAAGGTGTCTTCTTCAAATGTAATCAACCCATCTACACCCAACATCTCATTGGTGTCAAAAGTCTTGATCACAAGGGAATGATCTATCATAGTGTGTGTTCCCATGACTGTATTCAGAGTTGGAACATACTTCCTCCATTGTTTTGTCTCATTTCCTATCAACATAGACACATGCTACTCCTGATCTTCATATGTAATATCCTTTGGAACTTTTTGTAAAGATACAAGAGCTCCTCTAGTTGAAGCAATTGCTTCATCTCCATCTCCAAATAGAAGTAGATCTCCTCCTGCTGTCACAGTGCTGGGGGATATTTCCCACTCTTCCTCTTCCTTGTCCTCATCAATGGAGAATACCTCATCATTAAGAGATAATTTTTCTTGACCTCCTTTTGAAAGAGGAATCCTCATGTCTTCTTCTTGAGAAGAAAGTTCTTGTTGAAGTGGGGATTTTTCCCCTGGAAAAATATGTTGTAGATATTTAACCCCCTCAACGATGTTCTGAAATGGATTTGGTTTCATGGATCCTTCCAACTCATGTAGAGGTTCAGATTTCTTAGGTTTGGCTAGCTCACCCAAAGAATTTATAGAATATCTTTGATCAAATCATTTCACTAATCCCCTAGTGAAATTTGCATAAGTATATATATCTCATTATTCAATGAAGTAGATTCATAAAACCACCAGGCATAAGCCTTACCTTCAAGATGCAGCGTTGCTACTCTAATGTTTTCCCCTTTTGAAACTTTATGCAGTTGTAAATATGTGGCTAGCTTCCTTACCCAAGCCTTGGCTCTACTCTTGGGTGACCCATAAAAAGTAGGTAGAAAGAATCTACCCAAAGTGTGCTACATGCACCCTCTTCTTCTATTGCAGTTATTGGGTATTCTATCTTCTTTGATTTGAAAAAACCCTTGGAAGCTTATATGCTCCTTGAATCTTCTAGATTGAGATTCATATTCTTGGAGATAGTCACCAAGAGTCTCATCCTTTGGTGTTTCTCCTTCCTCTTCTTCCCTCACCAAGAATGTAGGCATGGTACCACATTGTAGATCTGATTATGTGGCTGAAGGCTCATACCCATAATATGAAGAACTGGAGCTTTCTTCATGTGCAAATATTCTTGAGGGACTTTCCTGTATTTCCCTCCTAATTCCCTTGATTTCTCTTTTAAGATCATGCATAGTTTGGAGAAGACTTTTTGAAAACTTATTTCCCTCAATTTCTCCAAATAATGGAGAATTTCCTTTGTATCTTCCATGATTCTTCTCCTTTCTGTGAGAAGCTTCTTCTTCTTCTGATAATATAGATACAATATCTTCACAAGCTGAGCCAAGATTATGCTCTGATACCATTGTAATATTCCCAAATGGGGAAAGCAGGAATATAGTGCAAAATGATGGAATAACAGTGTAAAAAATCATATAAAATCATGAGACCAATATGGGGCTTATTTATACATCATAACAGTAGCAAATATGTATAGAGTATTAGCCACAAAGCATAAAGAAAGATACAATAAACCTCTAATGAAGAAAACCCTCTATAAGAGGTGCTGCTACTATATTCAAAATGCCGGAGACACTGCTACAACGCAGTTTTAAAACCACTACTATAGAAAATGAGTACAAATAATATAAAGGGCTAATATATGCCATAATATATATAAAAATGAAGATCTGGGCTCTATACAACCTCTAGAAAAGAACCCAAAAGGGTCTCCAGGAAAAACACCCAATAAAACAATATGAGTTGCAACCCTATGGTAAGAAGTATGCTGCAAAAAATGACTGAAGAGAAAATGGTTGAAGCTGATAAAAGAATGAATGTGATCTCCTCCAATGGATCCTTCAGATGAAAGGCTAGCCCCTTCACTAAAGAAATCACCCTCCAAATCACCTACTACAAACACCCCTGCTACTCCTCCCTAAAATAACGCAAATCCAGACTGATACTACACTGTAGGGGATAAAAACACTGTGGCCTAATGCCAAATGTATCAATGATTCTCCAAGGCCTTCTTTACTAACCTCCAAAGAGAAAGAAACCTCCCTCTAATGAGATTTAGCTAAAAAATCTCCCAAATAAAACCTCCACAACTTCTGCCCTGCAATGCAACACAAAATCCTCAACAGGAACTGCGATGTACATTAAGACTGAAGCCTTGGCCAAATTCCTGATAGTGAAATGTAGTGCAAACTCTTCCAAGAGGCCTCTTAAGGAAAGAGGTGGGATTCCTGATCACGAACACCCTGTGCTAAACATCATTGCAATCTTAGCTAAACAGTTGAAGAAAGCTTATATGTCTAAACAGACCATATAATCAAGTATCAAAATACATAAACATAACATAATGAATATGGCTAACATCCTCTTCCTTATATAAGTGATGAGCTTTCTAAGCCTAAACCCCATTCATTTGTGACACTACCTCCATGAAAGGTGCCTCCATATAAAACTGTGATGTCCCACAATGAATGCCACTACTCCATGACAACGTTGTTGATAATTTGGTCAAAGTTGACCCAGCCAAAGTGTTCCAACCCCTTTTCACACACAAGGGTGCTCAATTAAGCTGCCAAGATGTCCTCATTTCACATTGGCATTGGTTTTATTCGTATTTAAGGAGATTTATGGATCTCCACATCCTCTTATTCATTAAACAAGAAATAAAAAACAAAAATTACTATTCCAACTAGCTCATGGCTAATTGGGAATATTACAGTTGTCTTATAAATGACCACTTATTTGATGCATACTTGATGGTAGCCTGATCTCAAATCAATCTTCAAGAACATTATTGTTCCCTTCAGATGATAAAAAAATCATCAATCCTCGACAATGGATACCTTTTCTTGATTGCTACATTATTCAAGTTCCTATAATCAATGCATAGCCTAAGAGTGTCATCCTTCTTATTCATGAACAATACTAGTGTGCCTCACGAAGATACACTTGGAATAATATATCACTTTTCAAGAATTTACTTCAACTGCAACTTCAATTCCACAACTCTGGTGTGCTCATCCTATAAAGTGTCTTCGATATTGGTGCTACCCCTATTATCAACTCAATAGAAAATTTTACTTCTCTATGAGGTGATAAATCTGATATCTATGTAGGGAATACATATTGAAACTATTGTAAAAATGGGTACCCCTTCAATACCTCTACATCCTCAACATCCTTACCTTTATCACTAGAAATACGTACTGCAAATAACACACACCCTTTTTTGCGACTATACTTTTCCTGCACATATGTCACCATTCTAATTGACAGTTCCTTCTTCTTTCCCTGCAATATTATTTATTCACCATTATCCTACAAGCACTCAATAGCCTTATCATAACAATCCACCTTGGTGTTATGAAGATACAACTAGTCCATACCCAACAACATACTATAGGATCCGAACGGAAGTACATTTAGATGTGTTGATGTAGGCATAACATTCAAGTAAAATGCACAAGATCTTACTCAATTATGAACTCTCTTTTTTGTACCTATAGCCAATTTCACTAACCAAATATCTGCATGCACTTATCTATTCAAACCACACTTACCCACCAAGTCAGCATTAACATAACTATAATTAGATCCAAAGTCAATCAAAATAGAAACTAATTTATCACAAATATTACCGTCCATCTTGATAATGGATGCCTGGTGATCCTCCTGCATGTTATCCAATGGTGCATAGATACAAGGAATTCTTTTCCCAACATCCCCAAAATTTTGCGCCTCCTATGCATTGTATATCTAAGGCCTACCACCTTGATATGACATAAAATCCCTCTTGAGATTCTCCTTGCCACATATCAACATTGCACTGTATCTTACCATCACCTCTATTCTACTTCCCTCCAAACTGTGACACATGTCCCTATCCAACTGCATTGAAATTATTTTAAGGAGCCACATTCTCCTTCTCACATGCATCCTGAGGTCTTGTTTGCTTCGAATTCCATTTAAACCTTTATTCTTTTATTTCACTTTCCAACCTTGCTAAGACTTTGTCTTGCGCTTTGATTTCTCGTAATAGTGATTCAACTTACCAATGACTTCTTCAAGTGACCGAGGCTCATCATACTTAATACAATCTATAAATTCTAATGGTAATCCACTAAGAAATATTTAAACTTTGTCTTTCTCATCCTTAAGGTAAGTTACATACCTCAATAACTCCAAAAAATTAATCGTGTAATCCTCATCTGTCATCAATCCCATCTTTGGCTCATAGAAATACTTGGCCTTACTGTCATAGTACCTCTCTCACAAGTACTTATTCTTGAAGAGTCTCTTGAATTCATGCCAATTCAACTCCTTTGTCCTAATGTATCTAAAACACTTCACATCTTCCTAATAGATGTCTACTTTCCCTTTAAGGATGAAGATAGTTATTCTGGCCTTCATGTTCTCTGTGTATTCATGAAACTCAAAGAATTTCTTCATCCAAAATAACCATGCCTATGAATCTTCTGGCTTCTTCTAATATCCATCAAATTCAGGTGTCTTGGATTTTTGAAATCATCTGGAAAATATCCCCTGTCACTCCTCCTTTAAGGATGATAGCGATGATGATCATTATACCTGTCAGAATTGAAACTAGAATAGAACCTGTGTCCATCACATCTCCTATCGGGTGTATCCATGAACCTTCCATCTTTGATCGTGTCATCTCTATCTGACTTGTGACCACCGTGAGACCACCTGCCATATTTTCCATTAGTCATGTCCTCCTGTCCATGAGTGATCCTAAGTAGTCCTTGTGTCTGCAAATCTAACAAACTCTGAAGGATGATTGCATTAACTTCTGCTTGTTTCTCCTATGCCTGAATGATCCTATCAATATCTGCCTTACAACTTCTTATTTTTTCCTTCAAACTTCTCAAAGTGTTTGCTATATCTGGAGAGTACCTATGACCATGTCGCTCATTGTATATATAGGGAGAATCTTGCAACCTATAGTCTACCATATTTCTAGTCATATTTTATATTCTTCCTTAAAGTATACCATGTCACCTAAACCAAAATATAAACATAACCAACATACCTCAGTGTAGTTCAGTGGAGGATATACCATCTGCAAGACCAACTAGATTAGCACGATACATGTATAATCATAATCACAACAACATATCAATATCATGAATTACAACAACAACTACATACCATGACCTCATGCATGATAGTCATAACCATAACACTACACGAATATATCCATATAGACAACATTCATGCACAATAATGCATATTCAACCAACATGCATTCACAGAGAACACATCTTGACAAAAACATCATAACCTTCTATAGGAAAACACAATTGAAATAATTACCATCATCGTGTATACATAACAAGAACATGTAGAAGCATGTATGCATGACAATCACATTTTTCCCAACCAGTTGAAGGGGTGAGCCATGCTTTGATACCACTCTATAACACCCTCCTCTCACATTTACCCAAGATAACTAGTCCATCAGGGTAAACATGTGACAAAGAGTTACTATGATATGACTCAACTTCTGAAGTATAGTTAAGAAAGTGGAGTCGACAAACCAAAACCAAATTGACCTTCCTTAAAAGTTACAGGATCCCCATGGGCTAACTAACCACTTCAAGTGATAAACTCCTGATTTAAATTGCTTTCTAACTGAACTAGAGCCCTAATTACACTCATGAAAATCCTTCCATTCAGCTGAAACTCTCCATTCACATGCACAAGTCTACATCCATGCGATTGTAGAATTTTCTAGGAATTTTTGTGCCATAGACCCTAGATTCTGAGCCACTTTTTCAGGGCCAAGACTCATGCCTTTGCCTAAAATTTCATGAAACTCTTAGAAATGATAAATAACAAGATGACAAGGCCTCTAATGAAAAAATTGAACACAAACCTAAATTGATAAGGCCTAGCCATGATAGAAATTCCATCGAACACATCATGAACATGTAATCTACGAGTCATATAAACAAATATGAGCATAAAGATTTCATATTTATCTGGGAATTGTCAAGAAGGTAAAATCCCTCTTATAATAGCTACAATATCATGTATTACGTAATGCATTCATTAAAATTTCATTGACTAAACAAAGCATGATGAGAGCCATAACTCAAGTCTACCATAACTCAAGTCTGCCATAACTCAAGCCTGCCATAAACCATGCTTATAGCTAGCATATAAACAACATAATAAAAAATATATAACATCCATTAAGATCACATAATAATAAGAACATTTAAAAATAATACACAAGATGAAAACAACTCTACATATGCAAAATGAAACTAGTTCAGGGACTTCCACGTACCACTCGACCATAGATTAGGTTGAACCAAATATTTCTTTTAGCCAATCATCCACGTGCAATATTCCAAGCATGAATGTGGGATTCACAACAAGACCAACTAGGGCTTCCTTAAGATTTACCATGCATCCTACCAAGGGATTCCTAGAACAAACAATAAACATACACTACACGCTTTACTGCAACCCCACCATATACCAGTTAAGGGATCACTAGGCCCTAAATAAGTATGGATGCCTCCATATTTCTCCACCTAAGCCATGAGGAATTTGTATGTATCCACCCTCTAGGCTTTATCATGTATCCCACCATTCACCGATCGAGGATTCCTAGGCCCAATGAGGTATACACAACCAACATTTACTATGTGTCCCACCATTACCAGTCAAGGGATTCCTAGGCCTTGTGTTTCCTGATGAGACCAACCCACTCAGTTTCAAAACCGTCTGACAATCCAACTCAACCAAATAATAGAAATCCCATTACACCATGGCTATCTAGAAATGGAAAGGCAAGGATGAAAATCACTATAACACCTGGTAAAACTCATGCCAATGATAACAAAAGAACCAAATACACACGTGCATGTACCATGAATGAAAAAACTAGTAAGGAAACCGTACATGCAACCTAATATTTGCAACTAATCCCACTGTAGCCACTTGATCCAACTATTCCATGCTTGATTTTTTATTTACTTTGCCTTCTTTTTACTTCCTTTGCTTTCCTTAATCCAATGCTAGAGTGCTCCAAGAAAATCCTAAGTGTGCAAGAGTACGAGAGAGAGAGAGAGAGAGAGAGAGAGAGAGAGAGAGCTTCAATGTAAAACTAAGAAAAATTTATGTAGTGATCCTCATAAGACCTTTTATCATTAAGGCCTCTAATTTCTTCAATTTTCCATTATTTTCCTTCACTTTCCTCCTCACATGAAACCTGTGACCTTTCACCTTCCATTTCTCCTAATTTCCTTTATTTTCATAAATAAAATGCCAATTCATGTACTTTTCCTCCAAATCCTTTTCCATTGCCTTTGCCAATTTACCTTATCCATAATAAACTAAATGAACACCCACACTAGGATGTTTTTCCCAACATTCAAATTGGAATACGTTTCCCATGACCTTTGCCTTATTTTTCCTTTATTAACTTTATTGGATGGAATTTTAACCTGAGGTTGTTATAGTGAGAGCATGCCATTATGAGGGTATTGAGAGTGAGTAGAGATTGCAGCAGTTGCTTACATAGTTTTTTTGTGTTTTATCAGAGTATTTTATGCAGAAATGAGAGATAAAATTGAGACGTAAATTGATAATTGATGTGTTGTACGTGGTAGAGAATTGGAAGCTTGTAGTGTGTTAGAGAGAGTATTTTTTTGTGAGTATAAGAGAAGAGGTAACCCCCTCCAGGTAGAGTTTTTTATTCAAATTTGATGTGCAGAACGATGGTGTTGTTGGGTTGCTCATGTTGAGAAGATTGGGAACCCAATATGAAATATTGTGAAACTTACTTCACATGCAGGAAGTGAAGGCATGGAGGCTTCAGAGTAGATAGTGACACAAAATTTTTAGCACAAGGAAAAAAATTCTCCATCCAATCGGTGTTGCATATTCCAATCAAAGTTGGGAAAGGATCATTGGTCATGGTAGCTTCTAGTAGATAGATTTCCGTAGATCCAAGAGAGAAAAAAAATTCCTAACTAATAGGTGCTAACATATTGTGAAGGAATCAAAATATTTTAGCTTATGGTGGCTTCCAGTGGATAGATTTATGTAGACCCATGAGAGAAACACACTTCCTAACTTATAGGTGCCAACATACTATGAAGGAATCCAAGTCTTTCGGCTTATGGGTGTAAGCTAATCCAAGTAAAATTTGTTTAGCAGAATAACAAAAGAATTGAGTAGAAAAATAGCAGTAGGTTGGTTTTCTCCCAAAACGGTTTCCAACAAAAATACTTTTGTATTAATGTGTGCATGTTTGTGTTGATGTTTTTCATGATTACCATGTTTTATATTGTTGTTGCTTTTATGTTTTGGTCAAATAATAATGGTTATGTATGTGGCTAATTGAGAATCCGGAAAAAAAAATAAAACTAACATAAAGGCCATCACTATTGATTCATCCTCCCCGTCCCTCAGTGGTGAGCACATTTCCAACATTTCCTTCAATTTGGTATCCCTAAGCTACCTTTCGAATGAACATTTCATTTCTTTCTCTTTTACTTGTTTTAAATACCTAGATAATTGATCACATGTTGAAATCTCTAAATGAGGGTTGAAATTTATCCATTGAGCTTTGACTAGTTGTATGAAGTCCCATTCCTTGCCCCAACTAGAGCTATATTCAAATGGATCCACCTATTTGGCCATACTTGACTCAAATTATAAGTGGATTGGGAAATGGTCCAAGAATATGGCCACATGAACCTTGATGATTATTTTAATCATATTTATAATTCTTCAATAAGACAAGAAAGATATTGTACATTTAATTGTCAACCTCGAGCTCATATTGGAACTTGTGAATTTCCATGCACTATATATTCTAGGAAAACATATTGAAAATTTATTCTAGCTGTGAAGTTGTAGTATTAAGAACAGGAGTGATGATTACAAAAAAATAATTCTTGATAAGTTCACCAAGGCTAGGAATGAAAATTTGGAAGGAAATTGATCTGATTGCAAAAAAAATGCTTGATTCATTTGTAAAGAGAACAATCTAATGTAAAAACTAATTAATTGAAAGAAAATGAACTTGCATTAATAGGAAATGATTATTCTATTAATCACACCTCTTAGATCTATTAGCAAAAATGATATTAACTAGTTACTAAAAGGAAACCTATTGACTAATTGCATGAAAAGAAAGGCTAACTAATTTACAATAAAGGATATACTAACCAAATTATAGGGAAGTATGGAAATGTAAGGAAAATAATTGAAAGTAAAGAAAAACAATTATTGTAAGGAAAGTAATGGAATTGTTTGTTGTCTTTGTCAATCTGTACTTTCAACTCTTAAACTTGTAGTCAAACAAGTATTGAAATTTGCACAACTGTTGGCTTGATGGGGTGTAGACCCATGTTTAGATATGGCTGCGTGAACCAAAAAAAATCCACTATTACCAACCCTTTCGGAAACGATCTATTGCACAGACCGAAGTCTCACCTGAGGCAATATTAGGGGATTATAGAACTAGGTTTTTGCATCCAGAGGGACTATGGAGTGTGGATTTAGGGCTTATATTCTCTTTAACACTTATCAGAGCTTTGTAGAGAAAATATATTAACTACACATTAATTGTTCAACACTTATATTGAATTAACTTGAAGACTGCATGATTCTTCTTTAACATGCATTAATCGACATAAGAAACTATAATCCAAACTTCACGATGAAAATACATATAAAAACCCTAATTTAGCACAGTTAACAAAAAAAGAACGGATAAATCAAAACACATAAGTAAAAGACACAAATATGTCTTTAATTCTTCTTTTATTACTTCGGATCTTCTCTATACATCACTTTCCACCCTGCACACTCAGCTGCAGGGGTTTTTGCACTCAGCTGTAGAATTTCTAAGGTCTCTGTGCACTTAGCTACATGAGCCTTCCCTTTCACACAAAACACATAATACATACTCAATACAACCTCACATCCAAATGCATTATATGACAAGATACAATATGTCCTTAGACTCACTAATATATCTCCTTATATAGTTTTCTCTTTTACAATACCATGGTCCAAAAACCATGGGCAGAGCTCTAAGTATTCAAAAAATTCCCATCCTTTTACAAAATAAGGAGCTTTTACCTACCCCAAAGCCCCTAAGACTCTATTAAATCTTGGCTTTGCAAGCTCCACTCCTCAAAATGCAGAGTCTTTATCACAATCTTCAACCTAGGGGTACCCTTTACAATAGGCCCCCAACACAAAAATGTGACTCGTCCCGAGTAACTCTGCTAGTGCACCCTCAATCTTTGCTTTGATGCTACTCAATGCATCCTTACGTGGTGTAATTTTCTTGGAGCACTGCTTCTTAACTTCACATATTTCGCCCAACAACTTCCTAGTGGTTGGCATTGCGATCTTTGTGGCAATATCCTTATGCGTCTGGTGTAGAGCTTTCAGTTGTTTCTCCAGAGTTTGCGATAGCTAACTGGATTTGGATTCCCATGGATGCGTTCTAGTTGTGATAAGTTTTTCCTTTCCATGTAGCTCATCAATCTATCCCTGCAAAAATTTACCCTCTTATCAGTATACCGCAGTATCGATATACCGCAGTACCAATGCTAGAGTCTTCGCAGTAACCTCAATATGGTCCATTTGTTCCAATTTCTTGTGGATTTATGCTTCAATTTTATGCACATGAGGGTCCTCCTGTAGTGAGGCCCAAACATCCATAGTGTCTTCAAAGACTTGGAGGCACTTTTGGACTGTGGATTCAATCTTGTCAGTGGCAGCCGTAATCTTCGCTGCACACTACTCCCTGACCTCTAGTGGAGTAGCTAACTGTAAATGCAACTACAACTCAACGATCTTCATTTGTAGCTCACGTCGGACCTTTTTGACTTCAACCTTAGATTATTTTACAACCATCATGAGCTTTTCAACTTTGTCCTCTGGTAGTGCCTCAGACTGAATCTGTAGATTAGGAAATTGACAACATACTTTGGTGATGGTTGCCTCCAATTTCTGTTTGTGCGTAGCTTCCGCTTCTCGCTCCTACACGACCCACTTCTTTTCCCCATCTATTTTATTGCATTCTTTATTTAACATCTAGGATAACCAACAAGGTGCATTTCTTTCATATCTACGCCCTGGTGGAACTCGTTTAATGCCTTCAATGGTAGCGCAACAAGGTTGATCCTGGTGTTCTACTAATGTGCTGCCTGCGCTTGATTCTCATCAATGTAGAAGCATAGGGTACTTGTAGGTATTGACACCACGCAAATATCAGTTGTAATTTCCACCTCTTTCTTTGTTGTACTCGTACTTGCGTGTGCCCTGATCGCTTGAAGCCTATTCACTTACATCATGATCGCTTGCATTGCGCTCATCTAAACCTGTAATTCCTTGGGGCCCTTGTGGACCTCCACCAATATGCCCTTGTATTGGTCCCCAAATTTTCCCCATAAATTCTTGGTGAAAAGCTGAATGATGTCACCAATATTATCGAAATCCCCTTCACTGAGGGCGAACAATTCTAGCCCAATGAAGTTGTCTGACTTAACATTTTTCTACGCGCCTACACTACCCAGTGTCTACTATCTCTTTAGAATGTAATGGGAGGGGGAGTTTGCTAGATCAAAAAATGTATTGGCACCACCAATTAGGGGAATTTTGAGGTCTAAAATGGGCCTCCTAAGAAAAATGTACAGCCAAAATAAAATTTACAAGAACCAATAGGATTCAAGATGATGATGTCAACCATGGAGGATGATTCACAATTTTTGGAGTAAAAAAGTAAAAATATTAAAAAATAATAAAATAATAAAACTACTTTTTCAACTCGTATTTTCAACTTATCTCCCTATGTTTTTACTCAAATTTCAAGTGGGAGTACTCATTCGATGCAAAATTTAATTCCTCATCCAAGGAGTACCCATGTTGCATACTTTTGATGGAATCTGCTACAAAAAAAATTAGAAATACATGGAAAAAAGTGTTACAATCACGTTTTTCATGTATTTTTCATTTTTCATGTAGCGAATTCCATTAAAAGCATGCAACATGGGTACTCCTTGGATGAGGAATTAGATTTTGAATCCAACGAGTATTCCCACTCAAAATTTGAGTAAAACCTTAGGGAGATAAGTTCAAAATATGAGTTGACAAAGTAGTTTTTTCTTTTTTCCCTCTAAAAATTGATGATGTAATCAAATATTATTTTATTATTTCCATTATTATTTTAGAATTTCCTTAGGAGGCCCATTTTAGACCTCAAAATTCCCCTAATGTTGATCATCACCGTCTCCTGACTCTGTAGTATCCTTCTATATCTCTTGCTCTGCTTCTTTATCAGCATCCTTATCGGTCGTGAATGTGACTGTCTTGGGTTGCTTCTTACCGTCTTTCTTCCTAGTTTTCATACTTGAGGTAATAGTCTTCATGCCACTTGTGCCTACCTATGTGATCTCTGCCCCTTTAGTGGATGGAGTTAGCCAGTCAATTGGCCATTCACTTAAAATGTGTGCAAAATCATCCTCTTACACTAGGAACGGAATCTCATACGAGACCTATACAAGGTACTTCATTCGGATGTGCACATGGTGAAAATATGCTTTAAAACCAGTGACCTGGTGATATTCTGCAAAAATACTTGGTGACAGCCTTGGCTTCTAGCTAATCACCATACACAATCTCATCTCAAATCCTAACCAAAAGAATTTATTTTCCATCACTCGAGTAGGCTCCTTTGAATGCCAAAGTGAGGCATACTGTGTAGCTTTGCAAGTATATGGGTCCATAGGGGGGAACTGTGATTCATCAAACTCCTTCCATGCCGTCTACGCGATTAAGTGAAAGAGCCACATGTAGTGGAACTATTTTCCCTCCTCTTGAGATTCTCTGCAATCATCTAATAGATCCTTGCACAAATATCCTCCCCAATTGTATAGAACCCCTTTGCTGCATTACGTATCCAGAGAGACTACTAGTGAGGACACTTCTTCTATGTGGCACTTTCGAATGATATTTCCTGCCAAAATATGTCCGGAAAAGCACGCTGATATATATTTGATGGAGTTGATAGAATAACCCCTGGTTCCCTTCATGAGGCCATAATCCTATTTCATCTTGTCAGCCAGCTTCTTATCTTGATCCTTGCCCACAAATGATTCATCGGGGTCCAATCCTAGATAAGGAAGTGTCGTGATTTTCTAGATAAAAATCACATTGATTGGGACTCGTTCCCCCAACCATAGACAATAATTATGCACTAGGGCTAGCAGTGCTGCACACAGATTGTATTAATAATACTGCACCCAAAGTGCGGAACATATAGCATGTTCAGCAGCCCTGTATTTTGAATTCCTGCCACCCAATTCATTGGTTCGAACCTTGTTACTCCAGTAGCTTCATAATATACAAATCGAAAATAATTTATTGGATCGAATTGAGGGTATTTTATGCGGTCATTGAATTCAAATCCTCCATGTGTAGCTGTGGTAATTTTCCCATAAAATCTCCCTCAATCAGTACTTCTTCAGGAAAAAAGGCTATAAAAATATTATACTTTACTATGTTTTGATCCTTCCTAGGCTTCGCAGCTGTCAGTTTCCATGGTGGAATATAAGGGGGCAACCTGGAGAAAATTTCTACCTTATCTACATCAGTTTCCTCTAATCCTCTGGGAAATACTACTTCCTCTTCTCACTCCTCTACCTTGACAATCTTTTTCTGCCTATCCTACGTCACCTTAGACCATTTTTCTTTAGGAAGTTTATTTTTGGGTGACGTTCGAAGCACTAGCTTCTTCATATTTTTAGATGGGCCTCTACTATGGTGGTATACTTCTTAGGTGACCTAGACCCTGTTACATTGGCTGATGGCGCAACCGTCATAGTGTACCCCAACCCTACCATGATCAGTTCCTCCTTAAATGCTTCAAAACTATAATCCTAAATATAGCGGAATGCTCGACTCTCTCTCAGGAGAAAAATCACAAGTCTAATGATCAGAGCACAAAGTGTGTGAATGTGGAGTGAGGTGCCAGATTTATAGCAAAATTTAAATTCAAACTCCATGACCTCCTTTAGATGCACCTCATAAATGCATAACTGGCACCATATCCTCCCATATATGCCCAATAAATACATCCCTCCCACTCCTTTTAATGGCCAAGACCTTCTCAAATCAACTACTCTAGCTCCAACATGAATATTTTGGGTGAACTTCGTCAAACCCTCCCTTGCGGCGCAGTCTTTCTTCTGTCGGCACAATTCCCTCCAGCTGTACCATAATTCTGCATCATGCACAATACTTATTCTTTGATGAAGCTTTCCTTCGAAAGAGTAATATATATTCCTATGCTCTCTTTCAGCTGCATGGATCATTAAAATTATTCTTCAACCATATAGTCAATGTGAAGACCCAGGGACGGAGTCATCCATGTATAATTTTAGTATGCTACCATTGATATGTCCATGGAAAAACTCAACATTAAACTTCTCAAGTTGAAATCCGCCCCCCTCCGAAATATTTCTGACATTGTATGACCCCAACCAATGCATTTGTATTTTATCCGAAAAATTTGTGAACTTACTGTTAGATGAAAGAACTAAGCTTCCCTGATTGAAAGTCGTATGCTTAATAGGTCGGTCATACCAGGATTTTTCCCTCTCCTTCTGCACCTGTCAGTGAAATCCAACAATAAACCTATCCTCCTCTAGCGTGAGTAGTTTCTCCAATCTCTGCTCCATAATATCACTTTCCATTATATCCATGACTACTGCAATGTGAAGAATAGGCATAATGTACTCCATCAACATCATTGCTTCCTATGCATATAAAAATATGAATGGAGTCTGATCCATCAAATTCTTATAGGCAGTCCTGTAGGCCCATATAACTATAGGAATTCACAAGTACCATTCATCCCTGTTAATGTTGCACACCTTAGTCAAAGCGTTCTCAAGAATTTTGTTAAAGGCCTCAACCGTTCTGTTTCTTTTTTCTTGTTGGCAGGATGATGGTTCTGTTATCAGGACCAAGATCTGACTAAGGGATATGTGGATGTGGCATCCATCCAGAAAAGAGATTCAAGATTGGTTAGATCTGAAAGAGCATAAATTTGCAACGCAAGAAAAAATAAATTCATTCCAATCAACTAAAAAGTGGTTACAAAAGTATATATTCACAGATCAACACGATATATTTTTTTTGTCGTTCAGTAAAGAGTTGTATGAGTGGTTGTCCAGATTAGATGAGAATACGACCCAATTCAACAACATGCCTAATTTCTAGAACTCATAGATGATTAAGTGACTCAAGGAGACAAACAAAAACATCTCAATGGTTGTCGATAATTGGATCAATAGTATCCTTGGAGGCTTTACTACTGAGTTTGTGATCGATACATCTATGTCCTACAACGAAGCTAAGCACAATTTTTTCAAAGGCTCGCAGGGTAAGTACTTGAACTCATTGAAGATCTAGATTAAGATGCTATTATGTGAAAATGTTATGTTGCGAATGCAATCTAATTGATGTTCAGAGGAATAAATACCAGAACTACATGACACAGTAAGATATTTAGGGTAGATCATGATAATTACATTGAATCTTAGTATATTCCACTGTGTGGGTCTAAAAGCAAAGAAGGAGAAAGCGACCCTGCAACCCCTAGAAGTGCGTCAATAGAATTTGGAGATATTCAGAGCACTCTTGAGATTCCCCAACCCTCCACCCTCACAATCCATCCTCTTATTGTTCCTCCACCTCCACCTCCACCTCCACCTCCCTAGTTTAAAATCGCTTACGCAATGAAGATGAATATTTTCAAGGGATCAGATGATCCCAAGAAATTTTGGTTTGTTGCAGAAGCAATGTGGAGATCGCTAAAAATCACTAATAAGAATATGAAGAAAGTGTAGTTGGTCACAACACTGCAGGACATAACCTTGTCTTGGTATATGAAGTACTCTGGGAAAAACTAGAATTCCACATTGGATCAAACAAAGCTCGCGCTAAATTTTGAATTCAGAAATCTGAAATCATAGTCATAGTGTATTACAAAGATCAAAGAGATCACACAATTAGTCACTGAAACCATGTGGGAAGTAGATCAAACGTTTAATGCACCACTTAGTCAAGTCATTTTTGAGATCCCTAATGAGAAGCACAAGGAGTGGTTTATAGCTATGTCATTTCCACATCATATAGCCATTGTCGCAAAGGAAGATCGCAACCCAAGCGGAAGCATTGGAGATTGCAATGAAACTAGAAGCTTTGTCGGTAGCGGATACCAACATAGGCGTTCAGAAGCTCTAGACCTAGTTGGCGAGCTTACATATGGAACTCCAGGACCTCAAGGAAGGAAAAGAGGTTCGGTTTGACATACATTCAGAATTTTGGTACAAAAAGTGAAAGGCATAGAGCCACTATAAGGATTAGTGTCATGTTTTTAAAGAGTACTTGGGCCCTAGGATGCTAAGTCCAATTAAGTCTGGGCGAATTATTGTACCAAGTATAGGACCAAATGTATGGTGTATCCTATGCCAAGTTTCAGGCTGGCACCTCACAAACAATTGTCATTTGCTGCAAAAGTGTATCTAGTCACCGAAGAAATTGTTCTGTAAATTTTGTAACTCGGTGGAACATGATGAAAAGAACTGTTGAAGCTATGATATAATGGTGTAGCAGAGTCTTGGGGCATATAGAAATCAATTCTAAGGACGAGAAGATCCAGGATCACCAAAAACACACATAGGTTTACAAGGCTAAGGGCGTGGCCGAGGAGGAGGCATTGGATGAGGTCATAGACAGATCATATGTTATAATTATAGTCATATTGGACATTTCACCAGGGATTTCCATAAACCCGGTGCAATATCTTGTAAGTATTGTCATGAATTTGATCGTGAGATAGAAAATTGTCCTACATTATTGGTTAAAATGCAGGAAAAGTGCAATCAACATCCTGCCCAAAACATACAGTTGATGAGAGCTAAACCACATGAAGAGGATCTAAATTTCAATATAGTGACACGAAATTGTATAAATAATGGAGAAGACAAATCATAAGGAAAGAAGCATATGGAGGATACATGGTTCCCGAAAGGTAGAGAAAAGAATAATGGGTTGGATGTACAGTTCGAAAGAGAAACCTTCATGGAATCAAAGAAGAATTTTATGAGCCCTATAGCTTGGACATCAATGACACAGAGAAAATTTATTCCAAAAAAGAATAAATCCAAGCAGATTAATGACACAAAGAAAGTTAACCCATCCATTTGGAAGTCATTTTTGCAGACAAGTATGAAGTTGTTAAGGGATAAAAAATTTGTGGAAGATTTGCAGGAGCTGATTGAAAATTATGGTAGCAAAGAAGAACCACAACAATGTGCAGTGAATAAGGTATAGAGAAATAAGAAGACAACCGGAAGATAAATGTGGTTAACTGTGCAGATAAGATATTATGAAATGGACCAAGTCATTCTTGATCTAGAATTACATGCCAATGTTTTTCCAAAGCATACATGGGAACAGATGTGATGACCAAAGATACAGTGGTCACCGATTCAGCTAAGAATGGCCAATCAAAAAGAAATTATTCCTATGGGTCAATTGCATGGCGTAGAAGTAGACATTGATTTTGAAAGTGTGTTATTAGACTTCAAAGTCATTGAGATTATTGATGATAACAATATGTATCATGATTTGCTTGGATTTGATTGTGATTATGATATGGAGGGCATAATAAATATGAAGAACATGAAGATGGTGTTTGAAAATATTAGTACCAGGGTCATTGTCCCTTAACTGGACCCCTCTGAAGGCACGTGATATTCAGAACCAGTTCAAAATGAATATGGTGATATCAACAACATCTATAAGATCACTGTGCAAGATGAAGATTGGATCAATCCAAATGTTGATGGAAGAATTAGTTGGGAGTGTGATAGCTCATGTGTCTTAGAATCTGACGAAGAATTGGATAATTGGAAAAATCAATTGAACAATGTTTCTACTAAGTGATGTAATAGAATCAATGGATCACTTCACTGTGTCACATCAGAGGTGTGCGAGTTGCCCTATTATGATGGCACTAGGGATGTTAACTTATTTATTGATGAGTTTGAGATGAAAGTACCTGAAGATAAGTGATATGAAGCTTTGGAATTCTCTTTGAGGTCCACCCTAGCCAGGTGGTGGGTCACGCACAGAGAAAACCTAGGAGGATGGAAGGAATATCGAAGATTGATGAGGCTCAAGTTTGGTTATGCCAACTGTAGGATCACAGAAAAGTAAAATGGTAAGGATGATCCTTGCAAACATTTGTCTCACTAGACTATGACTTGGGCCAAAGAACTTCAACTTGAATGGGTATACATATTCTTCCACACCTTGGATGTAATACCTTAGTAGTGGTATCTTGAAACCGAGTTGTGCCATGGCACCAAATATTGGTACAAGATGAATGAAGGGTTCTTCTTTACCTATAGCTTTGTGGATGGTTGGGATTGTATTAATGACACTCTTCATGAATTCAAAACAAGAATATTATGAATAAGCACATAACCAATGGCTTCGTTACAACCTGACTGGGTTGCGCAATTGGAACTAGCACGAGACTGTTACAATGTGATTGTGGAAGAAGGCAAGGAGGATCTGCGTAACATCAATATTCCTAAATTAGAAGGAAAATTTGAGGTTACTGGTCCTGAAGTAGAGATGCCTGACATAGCACAACCTTTCAAGACTTAGCAAGTTAACATAGGCTCAGAAGAAGAGCCCAAGTTTGCAAAGATTGGAGATTACTGGGATGATGATACGATGAGTAAGGTCACTAAACTATTTCATGAGTACCACGAGTTGTTTCCGATGAAGTTCTTTGAGTTGAAAGTAATTGTAGGATAGTTGAGAGTCATGCACATTAGTTTGAAGCTCGATTTGAAGCCGTGAAACAAAAACCCTATCGGTTGAACAAAAAATATAAAGAGAAAGTAAGGGAGGAACTAGACAAGATGCTTAGTGCTGGCATTATTGAACCATTTTAAATTCTAAATCTTTCGGGAAATCACATGAGAATTTTTGGAACTGATGCGTTTCGAACTACCAACTGTAGTTCATCATCAGGATAATGAAGATTGGCTGATCAAACTATCCATTTATATACCAGGAAGAGAGAAGAAACGGTCAAAAACCCAAAGACAGTTAAAAATGTTAAAAACGTTCAAAAATAAAATAAAAACGTTCAAAAATAGAATAAAAATATATAAAATCATAAAATAAATCAAAAGATACAAATCCCTCAACCTTAAAAGCTACGAATTAACCCAGAAAAATTATATAAAGACCAAGTCTAAAAATATAAAAATATAAAACCACAAGCAACTACCCCCAAGAAAACAAAACAAGAATTAAATCCAAAAAGTCAAAAAGTCAAAAGTTAATAACAATAATAAAAATAAAATAAAATATATATAATATAAAATAAAATAACTAAATAAATAAAATATATGAAATAAAATAAAATAAATAACTAAATAAAAATAAAAATAAAACAAAATATATATATAATATAAAATAAAATAACTAAATAAATAAAATATATGAAATAAAATAAAATAAATAACTAAATAAAAATAATAATAATAATAAATAAAATAAAAATAAAAATAAATAAATAAATAGATAAATATATAATAATAATAATAAAAATAAAAATAAAAATAATAAAAATATAAAAATAAATATAAAAATAAATAAATAATAAAATAAAATAAAATAAAATAAAAATAAAAAATTTAAAAAAATAAAAAATAAAAATAAAAAAAATAAAAAAATAAAATAAAATAAAATAAAAATAAAAAATAAAAATAATTTATTTTTTTAAATTAAAAATAAAAATTAATAAAAATAACAATAATACTAATAATAATAATAGAATATAAGGAAACATAATCATCAAAAAAAGATAAATAGATAAATTATATGGAAATAAATAAATATATATATATAAACAATAAACAAAAAGACCATAAGAGGAACGACCACTATAGGGAGTGAAGAGAAGGGATCCAACAACTGCTGACCTTCCAACCATCATCCCTATTCAATGTGCAGGACCTCTTCTCAATCTCAATCGCCTCCCTAAATTTACGATGATGGAAATGATCAACCCTAGCAAGGACTCTAGCGTCTTCCATACAGATGTGATGCTTCGTCTTCTCCGCATGCTCAGCTAGAGCAGAGGACTTAGAGAAGAGGTCCCGCACATTGAATAGGGATGATGGTTGGAAGGTCAGTAGTTGTTGGATCCCTTCTCTTCACTCCCTATAGTGGTCGTTCCTCTTATGGTCTTTTTGTTTATTGTTTATATATATATATTTATTTATTTCCATATAATTTATCTATTTATCTTTTTTTATGATTATGTTTCCTTATATTCTATTATTATTATTAGTATTATTGTTATTTTTATTTATTTATTTTTATTTTATTTTATTTTATTTATTTTTTATGTATTTTTATTTTATTTTATTTATTTATTTATATATATTTATTATTTTTATTTTTATTATTATATATTTATTTATTTTTATTTTTTATTTTATTTATTATTATGATTATTATTATTATTTTTATTTAGTTATTTATTTTATTTTATTTCATATATTTTATTTATTTAGTTATTTTATTTTATTTTTATTATTGTTATTAACTTTTGACTTTTTGACTTTTTGGATTTAATTCTTGTTTTGTTTTCTTAGGGGTAGTTGCTTGTGGTTTTATATTTTTATATTTTTAGACTTGGTCTTTATATAATTTTTCTGGGTTAATTCGTAGCTTTTAAGGTTGAGGGATTTGTATTTTTTGATTATTTTATGCTTTTATTTATTTTTATTCTATTTTTGAACCTTTCTATTTTATTTTTGAACATTTTTAACATTTTTAAATGTCTTTGGGTTTTTGACCGTTGCTTCTCTCTTCTTGGTATATAAATGGATAGTTTTATCAGCCAATCTTCATTATTCTGATGATGAACTACAGTTGGTAGTTCGAAACGTGTTGGTAGTTCCAAAAATTCTCATGTGATTTCCTGGAAGATTTAGAATTTAAAATGTTATGGATCACAGAAGCTTGCACTCTCAAATTATTGAACCAGTCAAAGAATATGAATGGGTTAGCCCTATGGTGGTTGAGGAGAAAAAGACCAAGGGAGAGATAAGGAATTGTGTCGATCAAAGAAAGTTGAACGATGCATGTGTCCATGATCCATTTCTGATACAGTTCGTTGAAGAAGTTTTGGAGAATGTGGGAGGGAAAGAAGCCTACTCCATCATAGATGTGTTCTCATGATACCATCATATTAGGATCATGCTGAAAGATAGAAGAAAGACCACCTTCATGACTGAATGGGGATCATTTCAATACTGACCGTAATGTCATTTGAACCGAAGAACACTCCAACGATATTTTCCAGAGCCGTAGTCGCGGTGTTTAAAGAATATATCCACAAATTTCTGGAGGTGTATTTTGATGATTGGACAGTCTTCGGACTATTAAAGAAACATGCTTCTAGTTTGTGCTTGATGTTGGATACCTATAGGAAGTATCAAATCTCCTTGAACTTGAAGAAATGTATTTTTTGTGTGCCATTTATTATATTATTATGGCACATTTTTTTAAAATAGGGATTGATGGTAGATCCTGCAAAGATCATTGTGATCATAAATTTAGAGCCACCAAAAAATGCGAAGTAGCTACATATGATGCTTAGACATACGGATTATTATATAAATTTCATTAAGGCCTATGTGCATATCACTGTGCTAATGGAAAAACTCTTAAAGAAGGATGTCAAGTTCTACTGGGATGATGAATTTCAAAAGAGCCTCGATGTGCTGAAGGAAAATATGATCATTATGCCAATTATAGTTTTTCCAGATTGGAAGGAGGAGTTCCATGTACATGTCGATGTGTCTTGCATAGCTTTGGGAGTTGTCTTAGTGCAACCAGGAGAAGGGGATCTAAATCACCTTGCCGCTTTCGCGAGCCAGAAATATATAAAGCCAAAAGAAATTATTCCACAACAGATCATGAAGGGTTATTGATGGTATATGCATTGCATAAATTTAGACATTATTTATTAGGCACACACTTCAAAATTTAGACATTGAAATACTTGGAGAACAAGCCTATGTTGGGGGTGGGGGGAGATTTGCAGATGACTATTACTATTTCAGGAGTAAGATTTTGAAGTGATAGTCAAGCAAGGACATTTGAATGTTGGGCTTGATCATCAGGGAAAATTTTAGGGGCTAATATTCGCCAGTGGGTTAATATTCCACGCTTTTTCCAAAAGAAAATATTCGTAATTTTCATTTTTTATAAAAATAAATTCGCCCAAATTTTGTAGTATAAAATTATTTTTCCTTAAAATTGCCAATATGATATATTTTCTAATATAAAATAATTAGAAATCTAAATTTTTTTACGAAATCATCATCAAAAATTTTAAAATTTGGCTATTAGGGACCAGTAATATTTTCCAAGGTTACTAAAATTTAAGATAAACCTCCTTCCTTAAAATTTTCCCTACTAATCATTTGTCCAAGATTGAGACAAATTACCTCACAAAATGAGATGAGGAACAACCGGTGAAGAATTGTAGCACAAACATGGAAACAAAGTTTATTTTTGAACATATTTTGTCATGGTTTGGTTGCCCAAAGATCTTGATGAGCGACAGAGGTACGCATTTATTAAAAATCACTATTGAAGCATTGACCATAGAGTTCTGAATGCATCACCAAAATATTAGGCCATATCACCCACAGGAAAACAAAACGGTTGAGGCCTTTAACAAAATTTTGGAGAACACTTTGACTATGGTGTGCAACGTTAACAGGGATGACTCGGACTTGTGAATTCTTGCAGTTTTATGGGCCTATAGTACTACCTGTACGAAGCTGATGGGTCAAACTCCATTCATATTGGTATATGGATAGGAAGCAATGATCTTGATGGAGTAAATCGTACCTATTATTCTCATCGCAACAGTCGCGGATATGGAGGACAATGATATTATGGAGCAACTACTCGTGATGGAGGAGGATAGGTTCATTGTTGGATTTCACCAACCAGTGCAGAAGGAGAGGGAAAAATCCTGGCATGATCAACATATTAAGTAGAATAATTTCAAGTAGGGCAACTTAGTTATTTTATATGACATTAAGTTCGCAAATTTTCTGGGTAAACTACAAATGCACTAGTTGGGGTCATACATTGTCAGAATATTTCATAGGGGAGCACAGTTGAGCTCAAGAAGCTAAATGGTGATTTGTTCCCTGGACATATCAATGGTAGAAGAATAAATTTATACAAGTATGACTCTGCCCCTGGGGCTTCACATTGACTATATGGCTAGAGAAGAGTATTAATGCTCTACACAGCTGAAAGAGAGCATAAGACTATAAATTACTCTATCGAAGGAAGTATTTTTTGAAGCAGAAGTACTATGTGGGAGGAATAAGTATGCCGCAACTAGAGGGAACTGCGTCGAAGGAAGAAGGATTGCGCTGCGAGGGAAGGTTTGACGAAATTCACACAGAATATGACTGTTGGAGCCATAGAAGTTGATTTGACAAGGACTTGGCCATTAAAAGGAGTGGGAGGGATGTATTTATTGGCCATATCTAGGAAAATCCGCCGCCAAATATGCATTTATGAGGTGCATCTGAAGGAGATCATGGAGTTTGAATTTAAAATTTGCTATAAAATGGTACCCCACTCCACATTCAAACACTTTGTGCTTTAAGCATTAGACTTGTTATTTTTCTCCTGAGAGAGAGTTGAGTGTTCCACTGTATGTCAGATTATAGTTTTGAAACATTTAAGGAGGCATTGATCAAGGCGAGGTTGGGACACACAACGACGGCTATGACACTAGCCAATGTAATAGGGGTGAGGTCACCAAGGAAGCAGACCACCATAAGAGAAGCACCATATAAAAATCAAAAGTAGCCAGTGCTTGGAATGTTGCCTAGAAAGAGACTTCCTAAAGAACAATGGTCTAAGGCGACACAGGATAGGCAGAAGCAACCTGTTGAGGTAGAGGAGTCAGAAGAGGAAGAAGTCTTGCCTAAAGGATTAGAGGACATATATGCAGAATATGTGCAACCTATCTCTAGGTTTACCCTTTATATTCCACCATGAAAACTGACATCTACGAAGCCTATTAAGGATACAGGCGTAGTAAAGTATAATATTTTTACACCCTTGCTGCTTGAAGAAGTACCGATTGAGGGATATTTGCTGGGAAAAGTGCCACAACTACACATGGATGATTGGGACTTCAATGACCGCAGAAAATACCCTCAATTTGAGTCAAGAAGGTATTTGTGCTTTGTATACTATGAAGCTACTGGAGTAACAAGGGTCGAACCAATTAAGTGGGTGGTAGGAATTCAGAATGTCGGGCTACTGAACACGCTATATGTTCTGCACTTTGGGCATTGTATTATCAATACAACATCTATGCACCAACTGCTAGACTTGGTTCACAATTATTGTCTATGGTTGGGGGAACGAGTCCCCTACATAGATGTGATGTTGATCCGAAAAATCACGAAACTTCCTGTTAAGCAGGTAAATCCTCTCTACAGATAGAGATGATCCCTCTAGCCCTAGAGTGGGTCTAGAAACAAAGAGACATGCTAGAGTGTTGATTCCTAATTATTGAATAAAATAGGACATGATAGATCGACCTACCTGGAGTCCAACACTGTTGTCGTTGCTGTAGTGGTGGTGGCCTCTCGCTCCTACATTGGCAAGTCATAATTCTTCCGCAATCATGCTTAGATACTTGCACATAGAATCATAAAACAAGAACAACATATGACATATTTCATTCATAACTATTAGCCAGTCAAAGAGGGCTAAAAATATTTCACTAAAAAAATGTCGTAACACAAAAGTGGAACCAAATAGTAGTCATGTATATGTATTAATTAAAGGAAGAGATACAACCAAAGCTTTGACGTCGTGGTCTCCTCTAGCAGGGTTCAGCCAAAGTGCGTCTCGAATGCTCGTCAAGGAATTCAGACGGGGTAAAGGCATGGAATCAAGCTCTCATAGAAGGCATGGACTCAAGCTTTCTCAATGTAATTTGTTCTTATTCTATCTCTTCAGAAGTTCTGCTATAGTATGTTCAATTCTCCAAGTTCAGCGAGCTTATGCAAAGAGAGATAACTTCTTTTTATAGAGGAAAAGGAGGAGGTTAGGATCCATACAAATGTGGGAGGGAGGCCTATCCTTTAGGAGATTCCCATAAGAGGTGGAAACCATAAACCAAAGGAGGAAGTCTGTGGTTTATCAGTTCAATCACTCCCAATGACTCATCCTCGAATTTGTTGGAATGGAATCTCCACCTCTATTTTTAAAAAACATTCCATAAACATCTCGGTGCAGGTGGCTAACTAAGACAGAGTGCCAGCTGGCACTGGCCCAGTGTTAATATTTCTCTTCCACACGAGGGCATAATTGAATACTTGCACCTAGGAAAAAACAGGGATTTTTGGGTCTCTGCTCAAGGAATTGGCAACAGAAGGAATATTACTCTCATGTAAAGGGATACAATGATGGTCTTTTCAAGGCATGCCACTGCTTATTGATCATAGAAATTACCCTCCAATGGGCGAGATGGGGATTTCAAGGATAGTGACAAAATGTTGTGTAATAGATGCCCCCTAAAGCATGAGGTCTGAGGGAGAGGGAGGGGTGAAATGCTTTATGAGACCACGTTCGAACCAAACATCGCTGTTGGAAAACCTACAATTACGAATACAACTGATATCTCTGATACATGAACATGTGGTATGGGCACAACCATCCATAATAGAGTGTATAAAAACTATGATATGAGGTATGGGCGCAACCATACAACAGTAAGGATCAAAAAATAGACTTAGGTATGGTCACAACCATCCAATCAAAAGAGTCATGTGATAAGTCATGATAATCCACAAAAATTCTTAGCCTGGATTTTATCAGAGAAAACCCAGGGTCTTACACTCCATCTCGACTCGAACAAGTATAGATTCAAGCATGCGAATATATGAGCTGAAGTCGAACATGCAATAAAATCACTTGATTACCAGCCAATGATGAAAGTTATTAACAGGCACAAGAGAAACCACCAATAATGATAATGGATCTCAAGGTATAACAGGTACAATCCACGGAATGTGAACAGTGATCTGGTGTCGAACACCTGCATAATCACTCAATCGAAGGCCAAAGAGGTGGACCTTGCGTCAAATGAAAAGAACCTGCCATTGAGGCTCCAAGGTACCAGAAGGGAGTCTCTAGATAAAATTCCTGGATAATGAGTTGAAGTCGACAGGAAGTGACCTGATCAAAGGTGGGCCATAATGTTTCCCACATCATCGACATGAGACAGAGTAACATGATGATAGTGAATTGGGACCAATAGAGAATCAGGGGGAGGTTGAAAAATGCAGAAGAAAACTTCTCTTGAACATATTAGCGACATGACTCTGGATTTGGGAGTATTTGACATCAAGGGATCTGAGGTCATGGTGACATGGAAAAGAGCAGATGAGAGGTCAAAAGAGATTACCCAAACCCATGGAGGAAAAAGTGAAGAAATGAGATGTCCCCAACCCGACACAAATGCAGACAAGTGCCATGTTCAAGAGCGACATACTGCCAACATAACTAAAACTTGGTTACATTTTCCCCCACCATTTCTGGTGAGTACCCCAATTATTTTTTAAAACAAGCTTGAAGGGGATAGCATATGCTTGTGCTGTAAGTTTTTCCTTCGGAAAAATCCAACCTAGTACATTTTATGAGCCCTAGGAAGGAGGAACTCGAATAACGTCATGGTGATGAAGTTCGATGTCATTAATTTTTAACGAGTCTGACAGAGGAAGAACTTAGCAACTTTTCATGTTTAGAGAGTTTGAAAATAAGGCAGAAAAGAAAACTCCATCATGGCCCTTTTGGTAAATAGTCTCTCAAATCTGAAAAGGTAGAAAACAACATCTGTAAGAACCTCTTAGTCACGATAGGCTAAGGTATTCCTTTTTCGTAAATAGTCTATCCCAACCCGAAAAAGGGGTAAACGTATACTGGGTAGATATCACTTCGTAGCCATTTAATGAGTTTGAAACGGCAAGATTCTTGGAAATATTTTCAATTTTAGAGAGTCAGAAAAGAGCTGAAAGATGACTCCAGTAGTGACTTTTTCGTGTTTTTACCGAGTCAGAAAAAGTATAAAATTCAACTCGTTACTTCATCACTATGGCCTGAAAACCTGTTGTTGCACAAAAGACACATGTAAAACCCATTTTTTGAAAATAATATAATAAAATAATGAAAAAAAATGTCTTAAAACCTAATCAGGGTCGTGAAAAAGTCATAAAATGCCAAAAATGGTAAAAATAATTACTTTTCACTTTTTTACCTTCTGTGGAGAAATAGTTACCCATTTTATACTGCAATTTTGCGGCGACGATAGCGGGAAATCCGACATACCTAATCTCGAATCCGTCAGTTCCAAGCAAGAGCTGACATCCTTTCCTTCATTTTAAGTCATCCTTTACTGCCTGAAACTTCTGATTTTTATTTCTGGGGGAGAAAATGCAAATATTAGGGCATAGTGGTTGGTGCGGGTTTCGAGCATGGAGTCGTGCCAATCCCTAAATTTTTTGAACTAGGGTGTGCCCATTGGTGCAACCATTTGGGAAACAGTCACACCAACTGCGCAGAACAGTGCAAAAATGCAAGTTAAATACCCATTTGTTTATAAATCCAAGGTTCAAAATGGCTACTACTATTCATATGAATGTGTTTGCAGGTAGAAAACGAAAAAATGGTAATCAAATGGAAAGAACAGGAACACATCGAAGAGGGCGAGCTTGCCATGGGAAATGAGAGATGCATGGAAGCTCATAGAGACTGTCAACTGAAGAAGTTCTTCTTGACACCATGTCTCCATCCTTAACCAGAGCTATTACAGTATTTGATCAGCATATGGGATGAGAACTAGGAAACGTTCATCCTTCAAGATCAGGAACTTGAGATTAATGTTTCTAACGTCTATTTCATAATAGGATTATCGCTGAGGGGATTAACACTCATCCTAACCGGTACCCAGTCCTACATGGAGAGCATTTCCATGGTGATTGACAGGGTATGTACAGGGGCATGGAAGGGAACAGGAAGTGGGAAAGTTGATATCCAGACTATCCGAGACTTGGCACTAAAAGTATTGCTACATACCATCACACGAACTACGGGATCGCAAGCACCACACAAAGCAACAAAGACATAGTTTCTTCTTGCTGTAGACTACTTGACACTGACCATCTACAACTGGGTAGAAGCCATGACAATAAACATGAAATTCCAGCTAACAAAATGCAAGAAGACAAAATTGAAGTAATTTGGTTATGGGTCTATCCTGGTATTGTTCTTTCTAGAATGACTACCAATTTTTTAGCGTCAGGAGGTCATATTCCGAACACCACCAGCGAGAGAACCACGGATGGCCAGATGGGTAGCTCTAATGCCAAGGGAAGGGGGCGGTTAACAAATGTCCTAGAGACCAGAATTTTTTTTATTGGCTCCGCTGACAGTTGATCATCGTGGAGGACTAGCCCTACTCTGGTATAGATTTTATTGGTGATTTGGACCTCCCACTCCCAGAGGGAGAATATTGGGATGAAGATTTGGGTAAGACTTATTTTTAATTTTCATGAGTGTTATGATTTTTTTTACTATGTATGTTCTGACATTAAATCCATGCATTTAGAGATGTTGGCCCAGAGAGACCCGTGGGCATGTTTTCGATAGCTAGGCGAATCCCTCGTGATTTAGACCCTCATGGTGAGGGAGACGAGGAGGAAGAAATCATGCGCAACCTAGAGGGGATCACATGTGGAATCTCGGATTATGCGCTATTTGACGATGTTCCTCGTGCCTACTAGAGGCATACTGTAGGGGTGCCAAGCCACATTCACCGCTTACTGAGATGGCTCATACAGGCAATGACATGCTATCATGAGCATCATGCCGATTAGACACCTAGGCTTTATATTTGCATATTTTGAGAGACATGGTGTCTGAGGATGTAACAAAAATACACATATTTTTTGAATTTATGATGCACACTGATGCAAACATGCGATGTATATATATACATCTATTTTCCTACATGGATATTTTACCTATGATGATGATTTTACAAATTACGCAAATTTCTATCTAATACAATGTTAGCCACTATATCAGTTAATGCATTCATTCTTCTAGGAATATGTTGATATGTGATAAAATCAAAATGTCTTTCCAGCAAACGAATACGTAAATACAATCTCAAAATGTATGGGTTTCTAATTGAATAATCACCATTGAGTTGCAGAACAACAAGCTATGAATCTAGATTTACAAGCAATGCGCGTATGCTGAGATTGATTGCCTCGGATAATAGTTCAAGGACAACACTATATTCAATGACATTGTTTATAGTCTGTCCTAGACAAATACCTTGCAGTTCTATCAACTCACCAACAGGATCATAGATTACCCAGGTTGCTGAAGACAAATTCCTGGTACTGTGGGAAGCACCATTCGCGAAGCCGACATAAGGGGTAATAGACATTTGCGCAAATAAGAAAGACCAAGTAAGCAGGAAAATTCTCACAAAGCACACCAAATCAGAACATGTACAAAAATGAAAAAAACATCTATATACATAAATCATGCATGAATGACTCATGCATAATATTTTTTGAGATACAACCCATTTTTGGGCTGTTCTAGAGGATGACCTTTGTAATCAATAAGCTCATAGGCCCCATTATGAAACACATGTTTAATAATGTAGGGCCCATGCCACATGGGTTGAAATTTGCTTTCCCCCAGCTTATCATGAGCTTGGTCATATAAGAGGACGAGATCTCCTTAAATGAAGGAATGAGGGGAAACTGATTGGTCAAAATGAGCTTTGACTCGCTTATTATGTGCTTCGATAACGAGAGCAGCTAAGTGATGAGTTTCATCTAGTATTTATAAGTAAAGGAGGTGCTCTTCTTCTAGTGAAGTATTCGGTAGTAATTCAACAACCAAATTGAGCAAAGGTATTTCACATTCAATCAGGAGAGTAGCTTCCAGACCATAAACCAACTGAAATGGAGTAAATCCAGTCACATTCTTAACTGAGGTTTGGTATGCCCAAAGAGCCTAAAATAACATGACATTCCAATTGGATTTTTGGATCCCAATCGTACGTTGAAGCATGGTAACAAGAAATTCGTTGATGGCTTCAACCTGGCCATTGGCCTAAGGATAGTACGACCTTGAGCTGTCGTGACGCAGACCCAACTTAGAAGTAAACTTTGCCACCATGTAATGTCGAAAATGGAAACCATGATCGGTAACAATGGCCCGAGGGACACAAAACCTAGCAATGATGTGATTGAATATGAATTGAGCAGTTGTCTTACCCTCAGCGGCAAGTGTAGGCATTGCTTCAGCCCATTTGGTGAAGTAGTCCATGGCTATGATAATATAAGCATGCCCCCTAGCCGAGTGAGGGTTACATGTCATAAAATCAATGCACCACTTCGCAAAGGGACCAACGGTAATAACAGGATGAAGAGGTATAGGTGGCACATGCATCTTGTGTTGATAAATCTAGCAATCATGACGTTTATGAACCGCGACAATGCAGTCCTTGAAGATTGAAGGCCATAAATAACCAGACATGTGACCCCCATAAGTGCCACAGTGACAATCATTGATGGATTTCAGCTTCCTCGAGGGTCAAACATCGACGGAGAATTGAATTGACTCCGAAACGATAGAGTGTATCCCCGACTATACGATAAGGTTGCGACTGATGACGGATGCGTCCGCGTGAATCCTTCGTTAACTCAGATGTGAAAGTAGAAGTCTGGAGATAAATGATGATATCACCGTATCACGAATCGAGGGTGCTAATCAAGAAAAGCGTATCATCTGGAATGTACTCCTCAGAACGAGACGGAGGAGAGTTTGAAGGGAGAGAACAAATCAAATCAGCAAAGACGAGCGATTTCTTCGAATTTGCAATAGTAAATTCCAAATCGAACTCTTGGAGGATAACAATCCACTTCAATTATTTCCCCCCCAGCAATTTTCGAGAAAATATATAGGTCATGGGGTTGCAATCAGAAATAACAGTCACCATACGCAAAAGAATATAATGACAAAAACACTGAACTGCTTGAACCGCAGCTAACGTTAACTTCTCGACATGTGCATAGTGTGTCTCAAGATTGAGAAGGTTATGAGACAAGTAATAAATAACATGCCCATTACCGTCATCATCGTCTTGTACCAGAACCATGGAAATCGTGCTGAAAGTGGTGGCTAAATAAAGGGAAAAATCACGATGATAGTCAGGAAGACGCAACGAAGGAGCGTTGACAAGCAATGTCTTCAGGGCCTCAAAAGAATTTCGAGCAATCTCATCCTAAAAAAATGGGGCACCCTGCTTTAATAGTCATGTGTATCCTTTAGCCACTTCAGCATAGTTAGGTATAAAATGACGTAGAAAATTAGCCTTACCTTGCAAATTCTACAACTGATGTAACGAGGAGGGCGAGGGGAGATTAATAATAGCCTCAACCTTGAGCAGATCAAGTTGAATTTCATCTTTGGACACGATAAAACCTAAGAGTCTATCGGAATCAACGCAGAAGACACACTTGTGCAGATTAAACTGAATATTGTAGCATCGAAAACAAAGAAAAATCTAACGAAGATGGTTAGGATGGTCCATACGCTTAGCTGAATGAGTGGGAATATCATCCGGATAAGGTTGAACGATGTGTCGAATATCGTGAAAAGCAAAAAACATCGCTCGCTGAAATGTAGCCCTAGCATTCTTTAAGCCAAAAGGGAGATTTTTATATGCGAAAGTACCCCAAGGACAGATAAAGGCAGTCTTATTTTGATCAGTCGAGAGAATTTTAATCTGATTATAACCAGAAAAACCATCCATGAGGGAAAAAAATCTTACTCCCAACACATTCATCAATGATTTAATTGATAAAGGGAGTAGGATAATTATCCTTAGGACAAGCTCGATTGATATCATGATAATCAACACAGACGCGTATAGTTCCTTGTTTCTTATGTACATGAACAATATTAGAAACCCATTCTGTCAAAGGAATTGGATAAATGAAACCGGCTCTAAGAAGTTTTCCAACTTCACCTTTAATAGCAGCAGATTTTCTAGGGTGCACCGGATGAATACATTGGTAAACAGTCTTCGAGCCAGGGTAAGTAGGTATTTCATTCACCACTATACTAAGGTCGATGTCGAGCATTTATTCATATGACCATGAAAATACATCACAAAATTTGTGGAAAAGGCTAGTATAAACTTGTACTTCATCGGAAGAACAAGTGACCCCGATATGGATGTTCTCGACAATTCTCGGTTTGGCAGAAATGTCAATAGGCATCGTCTGTGTAATATTGCTCAAGTTACCTTCCATAAAAATGTCATGTGTTAGAATAGACAATTGAAGCGGAGGAGAAGGAACTTGAGATGCAAAACGCTCGAGACAAGTAGACATGGCCCTGAGCCCAGGCATGAACGAGGAGCGATGATGACCATCATCCCATGGTAGATCCTCAAGAGACATGGTTTCCATGATGGCTTCATCGGAGGGAAAAACTTCTTTCAAATGATCAAGCAAATATGAATCACCAAGCCTGGGGGATTGAGAATAAATGTCAAGAGACAAGCTTGAAGGAGCACGATTAGAGGACAGAGCTTCCGAAGCCACGATGAGTTCACAATAATCAATCTCAATTGGAATCAAAGGCATCGAATCTCTGAATGAATCAATATATTTAGGCGAAGGAATAATCCATGGGTCATCAGACTGAGAGATCATATGGATCTAAACAGTATTTGGTGGAGGAAGAGGAAAAATACCCATGAGGGCAAGATCTTTAAAAAGACCTGGGCCTATGCTCTCATAAAGAGTAGGAATCTTGTCCACATATGGAATGTTGTTCTTGAAAGAAGAGGTGAATAAGGACAATTGATCAACAGTAACAATCTTTCCTTTGTGTGGAAATTTCAGAACATGAAAGAGAGTGGATGGAACACATAACATGGCATGAGTCCAACTGTGACTGAGGAGAAGATTATAATTGAGTTTAGCATCAATGACTTCGACCTCGACATTGACTGTCTTCCCTTTTAGAGTAATCGATAAACTAGTGAGAACACCTAAAGGTTTTGATTCTCTTCCATCAAATGCTTCAAGGGCATTTTGTGATGAATTCAGGACCGGAGAACCAATAGCTTTCCAACACGAAGATGACATGGCACAGGTTGATGCACCTTTGTCCACAACTTCTCGATGGATGTTGAGACCATTAATAACAACTTGAATAATGAGTGCAATTTGATGTAGAAGTCGTGGAAAAAAATTGTCTAAATCGAAAGCAAGAAGGCTAGTATCAGTAGGATCAATCCTGCCAATCGCAAATAACAAAGCTCTTCGCTGAGATAGAAACTTTGAAGTAATTCTAGCGCAGACATCATGGATGGCACCTGAGCCAAATCCTCAACAATATTGTAATGGTGAGTGGCACAGGCGTTGGGATTATAAGAAGACTTGCGCTGTAAATATTTGGAAGGTTTTCGCACAACGGATTCATCATTGGGCCTTTCAATTTCGAGAGGGCTAGTAACAGGCAGAGGAGGAGGACCATCAGCGATCTCCTTCCCTGTAGCCTGATGAGATCCAGTATAATATTTTGATCGAGTAGCAATAGAAATAGCAGAAGGACCGTTCATCATGAACACCTGAGAGCCAAATGGGGTAGAGGAATGAGGTTGCTCTACCATCTCAATCTGTTGGGATGGGAAAGGTTCTTTAAGAACGGTTGGAGTTCCCTATGTGCCTTTGAGCAGGTGGCTCACTTTGGATCGTCTGGGAAAATCCTTGGTGAAGTGCTCATCATCATAAATCAAACAAGGATACTTCGGTTTGCGTTGAGAACCATCACCAACACAAGGTTTCTGAGAATCCTGTTTCGGGGTATCAAATTTGGCCTTACCTTTACCCTTGTTTTTACCTTTAGAAGCATATATCCATAGGATTGGCCTGAATGGCATTAATTTCTATAGCTTTACCAGAATTTGAAGTGGACAGAGAAGCAACATTATTGGAAGAAGCAGAATTCGGCTTCCCAGAGTTTGATGAAGAAGACTTTTGAGAATTCTGGGATACGAATCCAATAAAACCATCGACGGATGGAGTCGCTAGTGGTTTAGAAATTCCAGGTCTAGGAGCATTAGGCAATATATCATATAATGCGCTAGACTGAGAATACACAAGATCAAGGTACTGGGCATAAGAAATGGCTTGTTCCTCGGTTACACATGCCCCCATCATGATGCCTTTGGAAATATGATTGACAAAGGAGGTGGTGAACCAATGAGTCGGAAGCTGATCAAGAATTTCAAATTTGATCATGCGACGATGACGCCTCCACTCATGAATATGATTTGAGATATGAGTAGCTCGGTCCTGTTTCAATGAAGTGAGGAGGTGTGTCTCGGTCTCATAGCAGACTAGTAACTGAAAATGCATAAGGAATTCCATGGCTAAAGAATTGAAGTTTTGGAAGATGCCATGAGATAGCTCAATGTACCACTTTGCAGTGGCACCAGTAAGAGTTCGGTGGAAAAGGCAGAGTCAAATAGAATCATCAACCCAAGAGTTAGAGGAACACCACAAGTGGTAAGTCAAAACATGTGCTTGGGAGTATTCGCCAGATTTTTCCTCAAATTTGGGACAATCACCAAGAATCTTGGTTGGAACTGGAGGCCAACACAAGTTATGCAGAATAGGATCATTCGTTAACTTTAACACATCAGGTAATTCCAACGTAGCAAGAAATAGTAATTTGGTGTTGAAAGTGATCATAGGTCTTTGATAAGGACCCGTGTTTACATTCCACCTAGTCCGAGGGGGATTCTGTCCCCATGCATTCTGTTTCAAAGGATTCTAACCATAGGGATTAGAATCAGGATAATTTGGTTGATACTGGGGTTGAGGACCAGGATATTGAGTCAGAGTATATCATTGAGGTCCCTGCTGAGCATTGTATGGAGTATGCTATGGAGTGTAAGCATGGATTTGAGGTTGATGATATACAGGTTGATTTTGAGGGTAAGAAACTTGAGGTGCACTATATATCAGTTGATATGAAACTTGAGGATAATAAGCACCTTGCAGTTGAGTAGGTGGACCCAGCTGAGCAAGTTGATCAGGCTGCTAAGCGGGTAAACCTGGCTCACTATAAGTGGGTAGAACTGGCTGTTGAAACGATGGAACTGGCTGAGGAGTAGGTTGAATCGGTTGCTAAGCTGGTTGAACCGAATACTGAGGGCCACCAGGTTGGCCTTGTGGGAAAGGTTGGCCTGATGGTTGTGACAAACCAGGTTGTCCCTGATAACTAGGTTTTCCTAGAGGAGGAGCATAGGATTGTCCTTGTGACACGAATTTTTCGCCATACGAAACGTGTGGTGGCGATTGTGGTGCCAAAGGTTGTCCTTGTAGCAGATAGTTTTGCCCCCCAGGAGCATGAAACAGACTTGGTTGATTCTGAGGCTGACCAGACAGGTTGTAGGGTTGGCCATGTTGGACCAAAGGTTGACCTTGTGAAGGTTGGTCTTGTGGACCATATGGTTGTCCCTGGGGACCAGAGGCAGGGCCCTGCTGAGCTAAAGGTTGTCCCGATGAGGGTTTTCCTTTCAATACAAATGGTTGCACAGGTAAGGTAGGTCCAAGATGAGAAACGGTCTGATAAGGATCATAAACATCTTGATGAGGATCAATATGAGGAAAATAAGAAATATTACCATACACATTGTAATGATGCGAAAATGAATAAACAGGATTACCGACAGAATCATAGTGATGGAATCTAGGATTACCAAGAGATTATTAGGGTTGAGAACCCTGAGAGCTCTGCTGCTAAACAACCAAAATATACTCTTCAAAATTAAGGCCGCCACGAATCGCAGGAGTAGTGGAAACGACACTAGAAACAAGCAAGGCCTCTGTGGCACTAGATTGTGATCTGCTAGGATCGGGATTAACATGCCATGTTGGATTGAGAAAAATAGACCTACGAGTGTGAAAAGATCCTGACGATTGAGTGCTAACAAATGGTGTGGATGAAGCCACACAAACATTCGATTGGAATGGACCAGATGTAACAGTAACCAATGATCCAGGTGTCGAAGGTGACAGTCCTAATGAAGGGAGGACTGAACTCCAAGGAGGAGTTAATGTACTAGATTATGTGATAGAAGCAACACCAGACATAATCTAACTCAATTACCTATATCTAGGCGGAAGTGACACCGATGGTGGAGAATACTGAGTAGAAACATGAGGGACATCTTCCAAAAAAAACTGATATTCTCCTATAGAAACATGCATGCCTTCACTACAAATAGGACTGGATGAATCCATTCTGACTCCACCATAAGATCTTAAAAATTACTATGAGGGATAGGAGGCACAACATCAGCAAAAAATGGTGAACCCGGTGTAAGAGGAGGAAAATCTCCTTCTTCCCAAAAACCAAACCAAGCACGAGAAGGAGGCCAATTGAATTTAACTGGCCCTTCAAAAGGAGATCGAGGAGCAAGAGGCAGGACAGACGGGAGAATAGGCTGTGCAAACTTGGCAGACCTAGTGGACTAAGGTGTTTCAAAAGAAACGTCTGGGAAAGAACTACCACTAGTAGGTAGTGAGGATGACGAAACTGGTAGTTCTTCCACTGTGACTATATTTCAAAACAGGAAGGAAAAAACAACCAATCGAGGGCTCTAAGATCAAAACTAAGGAAAACAAAAACAGGCCAAGTAATAAAACTTTAAACGGGCCTGTGATCGTAGGTGATTAATTTTATGACACTGAAACCATATTTCACTGTTTCATATTTTAAGAGTCAAGAAACAAGAAAAAGATGACTCTAGTCACTTTCAATTTTAAACGAGCGTTAAAGGAAAAGTGCTTGACGATATTTTCTCTTTTTAAGGAGTCATGAAAATATCAAAATGACTAATCAGGTACTCTAAACAAGAGGGTGTATTAGGTTCCCGTGAACTTCCATATACACCTTGGTGATCAAATTAAAGAGAGATGAACAAGGACTTAACGTACGTGCAGGTAGTCTCCCCGAATGTTGTGTTCAGTGTATCACGATTACAAGTCGGCAGACTCAACTTCCTATGGATAAAATGATTGCAGCCTAGAGGGGTCTCCCTTTATATACTCAACAGTATGGGGAGCTCAAGTCTGTACTAGCGCTGTCTAAGGCCAGATGGCGAACGACAGCTACTAGGTTTTAAGACGTCGGAACACATCTCTAGCATAGACCACTAAAAAATGTTTCGTTAGGTTTCAATGATTCCTTAGGTTAATTGAGTGAATTTTAAACTTGATATTGGAATATGTTTTAGTTTTAAGGCCCTATTGAATTTGGATCTCAAATTTCCTAAATGAAAGCTATATGCAAATGAACATCATTTCCAATTCAATGAATGCTAGTTACGAGAAGGATAGAGATCTTTCAAACAAAAGAAAACAATGACAATATGTGAAGAGATCCACTAATGCATCTAACACAATCAAACAAAAATGAAACTCTTTCCTAGACAATCAGACGCTAGTTATGCAAAAGAATATTTCACTTTCGATGCAAAGAAAGAATGCAAAATATGTTTTTTTTTTAATTTTTCAATGAAAAGAAGTACATGATGCACTAATTACATGAAAAAAAATTCAAAACAAGCACTAGCTTGAGTATTGTGTAGGAATTGAAATTGAATGACTCAATGAACCACAAAATAGAGACAATAGAGCACTCAAACTAATGCTGCAATCTTCCAAACCAAGAGAAAGTTTTCAAAACAATCCAAAACAAAAAATGTAATCTATGCTTGGAGAAACAAGGAGAAGAATCAATCGAAAACAAAATGATCATTCAACCAAAGAAATCACTCAAAAGAATCAAGAAAACTTAGTGCAATCGACCCAAGAATGAGACTGACAACAATCAAAACGACTTGGTTTCCAAATAGAAGGCTCGGTGGATCAAAACACTTAGAAAACCTAAGGCCTCAATCTACACTGATAAGAAAATGGACAAACGACTGAGAGAAACAAGCTGATAGCAGTCAAAACAGTCCCTAAGGCATAATTACACATAAAAAATAACCCAGAAGCAAGCACAATTGACCAAAAGACTCATTAATTAGGTCAAACCAAATCCTACAGGAGTCGGCGCGACTATTAGGCCGTGTTCAGTGCAAAATAGGGGTCGGCGCGACCCTAACAAAAGCAACCTGCGCCAATCGGAGTGACTGTTCAGGTGAAAAACGCGCCAAGCCAGTTAACTATGGTAAAAATGGAAAAAACCAAAACTCAATGAGAAAAGGTCAATCTTGACACTTTGGAGCTGAACAGAGGAGGTAAACTAAGCAAGCAAACCAGAAAAAGTTAGATAAGAAAATCAATGATTGAAACTGACCCAACAAGATGAAACGACAAACTCACACTATTCCCAAGCGGAGTCGCCAATTTGTTAAGCAGGTAAATCCTCTCTGCGGATAGAGACGATCCCTCTAGCCCTAGAGTGGGTCTAGAAACAAAGAGACATGATAGAGTGTTGATTCCCAAATATTGAATGAAAGAGGACATGATAGATCGATCTACCTGGAGTCCAATGCTTTCGTTGTTGCTGTAGTGATGGTGGCCTCTTGCTCTTGCCTTGGCAAGTCACAATCCTTCCACAATCATGCTTGGATACCTGCACATAGAATCAAAAAACAAGAACAAGATACAACATATTTCATTCATAACTATTAGCCAGTCAAATAGGGCTAAACATATTGTATTAAACAAATGTCATAACACAAAAGTGGAACCAAGCAGTAGTCATGTATATGTATTAATGAAATGAAGAGATACAACCAAAGCTTTGACATTGTGGTCTCCTCCAGCAGGGATCATTCGAAGCCCGTCTCGTATGTTCGTTAGGGAATTCGGATGAGGTAAAGGCACGGACTCAAGCTCTCTCAATGCAATTTCTTCTTATTATATCTCTTCAGAAGTTATGCTATAGTATGTTCAATTCTCCAAGTTCAGCTGGCTTATGCAAAGAGAGATAACTTATTTTTATAGAGGAAAAGGAGGAGGTTAGGATCCCTACAAAGGTGGGAGGGAGGCCTATCATTTAGGAGGTTCCCATAAGAGGTGGAAACCATAAAACAAAGGAGGAATTCTATGGTTTATCAGTTCAACTACTCCCAATGACTCATCCTCGAAGTTGTTGGAATGGAATCTTCGCCTTTATTTTTAAAAAACATTCCATAAACAGCTCGGTGGGTGGTTAACTGAGACAAAGCGCCAGCTCACACGAGGCCCAGTGTTAATCTTCCTATTCGTCGCGAGGGCATAACTGACTACTTACCCTTAGGAAAAAATAGTGGTATTTGGGTCTCTGCTCAAGGAATTTTCAACAGAAGGAATATTAATCTCATGCAAAGGGATACAATGATGGTCTTTGCAAGGCATGAAACTACTTATTGATCACAGAAATGACCCTGCAATGGGCAAGATGGGGATTGCAGGGATAGTGACAAAACGCTGTGTAACACTTCCTTATCTAGGATTGGGCCTTGTTGAAGCATTTGTGGGCAAGGATAAAGATAAGAAGTTGGTTGTGTTAGGCGGATAAATCGTTCTTACGGACAAGACAAATCTCCCTAGTATCCTACAGATAACTAGAAACAAACAGACAAATATAAACTACTTTCTCTAGATTATATTGGATCTAGAATTATCTATAATGAAGGATTTAGGACTTACCTGTAGTCTAGCACTGATCGTAGTCTTCTTTCCTATCGCTTTGAATAATTATTCTTTCGGGATCTGCAATAAAAAAAAAAAAAAAGGATCAGAAGAACTTGCATAATATAGACTAATTCATAAACCATAAATCTATCTTGATGATAAAGGAATTCAAGAAATAATCCATTTAAATACACAACTCATTGAGAAAACACGATCCATTTGTATTATCTTTAATGAAAAAAAGAGCCTTACAACCGTGTTTTTCTTGATGTCGTATAGGTCCTTCCGGGGTCTGGAACAAGCATTTCCTCTACTTTGACAAGCCTTTGCACTCTCTCGACTGACATACACATGAGTGTGTAATCATTCCCATATGATGATCAGTTAAGAGAGTCTAAGTTCCTCCAGAAATTCTCCTCAAAAAATCTCAAAGCCTAACTCCCCTTGAGGCTGAACTATGGCCTCAATTTATAGCAAAAGAGAAGAGGTTGCAGCTCCAAATAAGAGGGGATAGAATCCTCTTTAAAAGGAATTAAGTTCCACATACCAAGGGGTAGGCTCCTTTAATGGAGGGATGAATGTACATGAAAGGAACGAACTTTCCATCGAATAATTTCATCCAGAAGCTTCCAGATTCAACTAGCCGGGCTTCCAAATTTTATTTCCGCCTTCACTTTACCTTTTACAGGAGTCTGCACCTTTAATGAAGAAAAAGTGCGGCCGGTTCTGCATGTTCTAGAATAAACAGATGCAGGACCATAGGTAATACTAAGAGAAAGTGTGGTACAAGTATTTTTATGATTTTTATAAGCTTTTCTCTCAATTTCAAGGATTGTTTTAAGGAACTTGATGTTTGTAGACTTCTAAGGGAGTATTGTATGAGTAAGGATGAACCCATACAGACAGTAAAAAATCATGGTGACAATTTTTAGTGTAACAGATTTCCACCTAAAGTGAAAATTCTGAGGCCATTTGAAGAGTGATGTGCTTTATCATTTCGAGGATTAGCTTTTTGACACCCCGGTCGGAATCCTGCAAAAAACATTCAATGCGAAACATACATATATATATATCATTGCTGAGGTAGACATTCCCATACTCAGATCAAACACTAACTAAAACTTGTTCTGATGTAGAAATGATTTTACTATCACATCAATAATGTAGACACAGTATGGACGTAGCCATCTGTTATAAATAGTCTATTGCATAATGAATAATAAAACTCCTCGCATCCTGGATGGTGGAAACTAGATCTAGGGTCTTGATTTCCGCTACCTGAACTAGTACGATTCTATCCATACGATTGATTGTGTCAAAGTCGAACATGTTAGAAACCACTTGATTACCAGTCAATGATGTGAACTGTTAACAAGTGTGAGAGAAACCACCAATAATGAAAATGGCTCTCAAAGTATTTAGTACAATCCATGAAATGTGAATAAATGATCTGAAGTCAAACATTTCACGGAATCGTTCAATCGAAGGTCAATGATGCAACCTGTCGTCGAAGGCGAGAAACCTGCCATTAAGGCATGCAGATTCTAAGGTACTGAAGGATTCTAGATCAACTTCCTAGATGATGAGCTGTCGTTGATAGAAAATGATCTGTCGTAGGAAAGCCCACGACACGAAACCATTAGATCAAGTTTTGTAAAAAATCTTTCAAGGACTGACTCGGGGATGGTCAATGCAAATGGATACATATGTTTGAAAATGAATGGTTTATTTGAACTATCCTCTTGAACACATAACGACACTGCAGATGGTTTGGTACCAATTGACCTAAAGCTAATACCCAGAAACCAGCTGAAGACTTTCAATATGGTTTGACTAATTGATAAGCAAAGGATTTTCCCAACCCAGGTAGAAGTGTGACAAAAAGTGTCATGTTCAAGAGTGGTAAACTGCTTTTTAAACAAAGTGTGGCAAATGGATTCGTTTTCTCTCTTTTTCCCCCACCATTTCTAGCAAGTACCTCTTTATTTTTGACAAGCTTGAGGAGGATAACATTTTCTTGTTATATAAGCTCATCCTTCGGATGAGTCCAACTTAGTTTAAAATCAAACCCTAAGAAGGAGTGGTTTTTTCTTGTTTGTAATCGACGGGTCCTTTACTGTTAAATTTTAACGAGTCAAATATAGGAGAAACTCGGTGTTTTTCAATTTTAGGGAGTCAGAAGAAAAACTTAAGGAAACTCCATAGGTGTAATTTTTCGTAAATTTAGTTTTTCAAGCCCGAAAAAGGATAAAATAATACAGGAGAGAACTCTATTGAACATGATTATTCAACGTATACCTTTTTCGTAAATAGTCCATTTCAGTACGAAAAAGGGGTAAACTTATACTGAAAGGACAACTGTTCATTTCCTTTAACGAGTTCAAATATTCAAGTACATGACAATCTTTTCATCTTTAGAGAGTCTGAAAAGGGCTTAAAAGAGAACTCCAAGGTTTCACTTTTTCGTAAGTTTTAACAAGTTCGAAAAAGGGATAAAATGTACTCATAGTTTCGCTTTTTCTATAAGTTTTAACGAGTTCAAAAAAGTGATAAAAATGTACTCTTTTGTCAAAAAGACCATTTCACCCAAAAAATCTTTTATTCTGCACAAAAAATAAAAAATTAAACATACCTGTTTATGATTAATAAAAATAATTCAGAGAACAACTTTTCAAAGTGGAAAATAAACAAAATTGTATTTCATTTATTCAAAAAATCTTATAAAAAGGAGTTTTTCTAAATCATTTTTACCATTTTATTTCAGAGTGAAAATTGAGAGCTTTTGGTAAAAAAACGTTCCTGAGGAGATTACGGAAGATTTGCCCATCATATTAAAAAACTGTCAGTTCCAGGTAATCCACATCATCCTTGCCTTCATTTTTGTCAGTTTACTTTCTTAATTTAGGGCTTCAATTGATTTTTAAGGAGAAAAATATGTTCAAAAATTTGCTCACGGGGGTTCGCAGGTAAAACACATGACACCTGCGGACCCCGACAATTTTGCAAAGGGAAAATTGTCGTGGTCTCGCAATTATAAATAAGACACGTGCAGATCCATGCACTGTTTTCATGCAAAAAGTGCAGAGCCACCGTAAGAAAAAATAAAATGAATAATTCTCCCAAAATAAACCAAATTTTCTCACTCAAATTGTTTCTAATCTTTCAATTTGTCCATTGCATGATATCTACAATGCTTGAGTGGAGAGAACGTGAACATGAAGAGGTTGATGATGCTGCCATGGTACATTTTCCCACATTGCATGTATTGAGGGAATGCGATTTGTACAAATTTTGGGCCATTCAGGGTATGAGGGCTCAGGTAGACTTAATTACCTGGCTGGTAAACAAATGGGATGTCCAGGAACAATGCTTTATAATTGGAGGTCACCGACTCGAAATTGAGCTGGAAGATATAAATTTTCTCACTCACTTATCAAAGAGAGGCAAGCCAATCTCTTTGTTTAGGGCTAGGGCAAGTGACCAATCTGTCACTAGCCTTCAGCAAGAATTCTGCAAAGAAGAAGTGGACCCCAGAGATAAATGCATTAACATAAAAATCCTAAACTCAAAGTGGTTGCATTTACTGTAACCCTGTTGTGTGGGAGCGCAAATCCACATGTTGCTACAAGATCCCAAATGCAAACTACTGTTGATTGCTTTAGAGGCACCATTTTCAATTAGTGCAAGGCATTGTTGGCCAATGTCAAAGGCCAACCGACTAGAGAAAAAAACTCGAAGTTGAAAAAATTTAGGTATGGAGCAATTGTGGTCACATTTTATCTAGAGAGAATTCCTTCACTTGCCCCACAGCTCATCTCAGTTGATCATGGTAGAGTCAAAGAGCCTCGGATGGTTCGATGGGTTGCACTGATGGCCCGTTATAGTGAAGGTGGCGAGATTGTTCATTTCACTCGAGCTTATTTCCATTGGTTGGAGAAGCAAATCTTCGCGATAGAAGATCTCCCTTATGCTGGGATGGATTTCCGTGGTGATTGAGAGATGTCTCTTCCTCTAGGAACATAGTGGGATGGCTTAGGTAAGAATCATTTTGACATGTTCTAAATTATAATTTTTATTTTGTTTTTTGAATCGTCCAAAACTGATAACAGAAATTTCGAATGCAGATGTGGGTCCACGACGACCAGCCACTCTCCATCCTTTTGACAGGAAACCAAGAGATCCAGCTGCAACAGCAACACCACCACAGGATCAGACAGCAGAGATCCTTACCGACCTGGAAAACCATCTGAGCAGTTGAATTTAGATATTCCAGATACTACCATAGATGACATTCCGCTCTGCTTACAGAGATATGTTATTGGGGTTCCGGGACAGTTCAGGAGATTCCTAAGCAAGGTGGCATAGGCTGTAGTGTTTTATCGTGATCATCACCACGAATAGTGGATGATTGATATTTTAGAATTATATCATTTTTTGTATCAATTTTTTCCGATCATAAGGCATTTTGAACCTATGATTGAGGATGATGTAATATTTTTTTTAAACACTACTCTTATGCTATGATATTACTATTATTTCTAGTTATCTATCTAACATGTTATCAAATGTTATTTTGATCTACTGTTTTAATCATTGCAAATGTCTATTTATAACACTAGTAGCTATTACATTAGCTAATGTGTTTAAATTTCTCGGAATGTGTTGATATTCAATATAATCAAATTCTTGTTCCAAGAGATGAACTTTCAAAAATAATATTAACAAAACTGGGTTTTTAATTGCGTATACTCTATTCAATTGTAATACAACGAGTTCAGAATCTAACATAATGATCAAACTTCGAACTCAAAATGAAATGGATACAGATAATAACTCAATAACTGTGCTATACTCTAAAATATTGTTCGTTGTTTGACTGAGGCTTACCCCATGCATAGATACTAACTCATCAATGGGTGAATAAATAACCCAAGCCGTGGAAGAAATGTTCTATGTACTATGACAAGCACCATTAGCAAAACCAATGTATGCTGGAAGGGACGTCGACATTTGCAAAATCAAGAGTGATCTAGATAAGTAGGGATAATAGTAAAAGCACACTTAAACTAGGCACGCTCTTCTAATCTACAACACACCAGCTTATGAAAATAACTAATATACAGGGAAGATCTCCACACAAGAATCAAGCATAATATCTCTTCAGATAAAGCCCATTCCTGGGTTTGCCTAAAGAGAACCCGTCAAAGTCAATCAATTCATAGGCCCCTTTTGCAAGCTGTCGCTTGACAATATAAGGACCATGCCACATGGGTTCAAATTTCCCAGCCCCTAGATTATCGTTAGCTTGATCATAAACCAAGACTTGGTATCCTTCTGAAACAATAAGAGGGGTAACACTTCTATCATACTAAGATTTCATTCGTTTCACATGAGCTTCGGTAGCTAATGCAGAGGTGCATCAATTCTCATATAATTGAGCTAAGTACAAAAAGTGTTTCTCCTCTTCAGAAGTGGCTAGTAGTAACTCTATGGCTAGTTGGAGTGACGGTATCTCGCATTAAATTAGTAATACTTCTTCTAAACCGTAAACCAGTTGAAAAGGGGTAAAACCTGTCGATGTTTTTGAGTGTTTCTCCTCTTCAAAAGTGGCTAGTAGTAACTCTATGGCTAGTTGGAGTAACGGTATCTCGCATTAAATTAGTAATACTTCTTCTAAACCATAAACTAGTTGAAAAGGGGTAAAACCTGTTGATGTTTTTGCTGAGATTCGATATGCCCAAAGTGCTGAAAAAAGCATGGTATGCCAATTCGATTTATGAATCCCGATGATTCGTTTGATCATGGTGACTAAAAATTTATTGATAGCTTCAACCAAACCATTAGCCTACGAGTAATATGGTGTAGAACTGTCATGGCGTAGGCCAAGTTGATCAGTTATTTCGGTCATCATGATGTTTTGAAAATGACTCCCATGGTGAGTAATTATTGCTTGGGGTACACTGAAACGAGAAATCACATGATTGAACACGAAAGTATCTACAGTTTTTCCATCTGGTAAAATAATCTACTGCGAGAATAATATATCCATTCCCCTCGGGCGAGTGAGGGTTACATGTAATGAATTCAATGCCCCATTTTGCAAAAGGACCGACAACAATTATAGGGTGAAGAGGAGACCCATTTGGTAAAATAATCTATTGCGAGAATAATATATCCATGCCCCCCGGCCGAGTGAGGGTTACATGTAATGAAGTCAATGCCCCATTTTGCAAAAGGACTGACAACAATTATAGGGTGAAGAGGAGCGGGTGGTGCACGCATATTTTGATCAAAGATTTGACATTTGTGGCATTTTCGGATAGCAGAAATACAATATTTAAATGAGGACGACCAAAAATAGCCAGTGCGCAATATCTTTTGGGTTGTGGCATACCCAGACATATGACTGCCACATGCTCCAGTGTGACAATCATTTAAAACCTTTTCAGCTTCATTAAGAGTGAGACAACGTCGAAAAATAGAGTCTTCTCCACGACGGTATAGTGTGTCACCAACAATACGATATTGTTGAGAATGGAATCATATTTTTCGTAATTGTAACTGTGAGAGGTCAAGCCGAAAGTTTGGGTTTGGAGATAAATGATGATATCTCCATACCAAGGATTGATGGTATTGATAAGAAACAAATATTCATCCGCGATCGGATGTTTTTCCACAGTTTTTGTGTCAGTACTTGGGAAGTCACACATAAGTTCAGCGAATACCAATGATTTCTTGGATTTGGATTTTTCAAATTCGAAATCAAACTCCTACAGGAGAACAATCCATTTTGAGTATTTCCCCCCTAGCAATTTTTTGGTCAAAATATACATCATAGGGTTACAATCAGAAATCACTATTGTTTTGCGTAACAATATGTAATGATGAAATCGTTGGACAACTTGAACTGCTGCCAAGGCCAATTTCTCCACATGTGAGTATTTGATTTCGGCCGGATGCATATTGTGACTGAGATAATAAATCACATGTTTGTTGTGGAATTCATCTTCATGAACTAAGAGTATACCAATCATAGAATTGGAGGCTGCTAGGTATAAAAAGTAATCCTGGTTGTAATTAGGAGGATGCAATAACGGTGCATGGGTCAACGCGTGTTTAAGAGCATCAAAATATCGATCAGCGATCTCATCCCAAAATAAAGGAATATTGTGTTTTAACAACTTGGTAAAACCTTTGGTTAACTCAGCATAGTTAGGAATGAATCGACGTAAAAAGTTGTCTTTCCCTTGCAAATTTTGGAGTTGGTGAAGAGTAGAAGAAGGAGGTAAATTGATGATAGCCTCAACCTTCGATGGGTCAACACGAATGTCGTCCTTTGAGACAACAAATCCCAAAAATCGTCCAGATTCAACACAAAAGACACATTTTTGAGGATTCGGGCAAATCCTATAATACCTACATTTCATAAAGATAGCTCGTAGATGAGTAAGATGATCTTCCCTGCATGATCAATGAGTAGGTAAATCATCGAGATAGGGTTTCACAATGTGTTTAGTGTCATGAAATGCATAAGACATTGCCCTCTGAAAAGTTGCGCCAGCGTTCGTAAGTCCAAAACGTAATTTTCAGTAAGCAAAATTCCCCCACAGACAAATGAAATTTGTTTTGGGTTGATCAGCAGGGAGTATGTTGATTTGATTGTAGCCCGAAAATCCATCCATAAATGAAAACATTTCACTTTCGACACAATCGTCAATAATTTGATCAATATAGGGGGTTGGATAATTGTCTTTTGGACAAGCTCGATTTATATCCCTATAATCGATATATACTCGTATTATCCCTTGTTTTTTTTTTAATAGGAACAATATTAGATACCCAATCCATTAAAGGAATTGGATAAACAAAACCTGCTCGAAGTAATTTTTCAACTTCTGCTTTAATAGCGGCAGCTTTTCGCGGATGCATCTGACATAATCTTTGTCAGACAGGTTTAGCATTCGGGTATGTTTTAATTTCATGAACAATAATTGATGGATCAATTCCTGGCATTTCTTCATATGACCAGGCAAAAATGTCACAGAATTCTTGAAATAGGGCTTTATATGCTTGGATTTCATCTGGCGTAGAAGAAGCACTTATATGAATGTTTTCAGCAATTCCGGGTTTCACTGAGATGTCAATAGGAACTGTTGTAGAAATGTTTGCTAAGTTCAATTCAAAATTGAAATTTGTGAGAGGATTCTGGGGTTTGTTGACATAATCAACGGTAAAAATGGAGGAAAAATCAGTTTCAAAATGATCGAGATCAGGTAAAAACGAAGATCGATGATGTAGATCTTCCCATGGTAATTCTTCTATAGACAAAAATTCACAAATATGCTCATCAGTATTGAATACTTGTTAAACAAGATCTGAAATTGATGTTGAAGCTAAGCTCGATATGGAAAGTGATTCCTCATTGATCACACTCACTAGATCGGGTTTAGTTGAAGGAGTATCAGAAAATGACTGTACTGCCTGATATGCTAATTCAAAAGGACTCAAAGTCATCGTGCCATTGAAAGAATCTAGTTCTGAGTATGAAGGTACTATCCAAGGATCATCAAAGGAAATAATACTTGATGTAATCATATTGATGTTAGCAATAGGAGGCGGTACGTTGGGAACAGGCAGGGAAAAAGTTTCCAGTAAAGCAGAATCTTTAATTAAACCTACTCCAACATCTTTATAAGGGATAGTCGATTTTCCGACATGTTGGATGCTATCAATAGTGGCTGGTTCGGATGAATAATATGAGAGCTGATATATTTTAACGATCTTTCCTCTACGAGGAAACATGATGAGACGAAAGACCGATGATATGACAACAGACATGGCATAAGACCATTAGGGGAATTTTGAGGTCTAAAATGAGCCTTCTAAGGAAATAATAAAATAATAGCTAAACCATTAAAATAATATTTATGAATTTGCAATTCACTTTTTGCACTACACTCCATGTAACCATAGTTAAATTCAATTCAAAAGTTGTACCAAAATAAAATTAATAAAAAAAGGGTATTGATGTGACTATAAATAAGAATGAGATTTTCAAGAAAAATTCATTATCATTGAACAACTAATGCATTTGTCCTTTGTACTTAAATAAATTAAATTAAAATATGAATATAAATTTATAAATTCTTAATTATATCATATGCTATTAATTAAAATTTATATTATTTAAATTGTATAATAACATGTAATTAATATACTATATAAAAATAATATAATATAATAAATGTATAGGGATATGCATTGTTTCTTTCAAGAAATATGAAATGACAATAATATATTTTTATTCAAAAAGTGTGAAATGACATTTATTATGAGTAATTTACTTTGACTTTAAAAGTACTTAGAGAACTACTATGGTTATCCATGAGTTTTTATCCACCATTGAGAATGTGACAAGTAAGTACCTTTAACTCAAGCAATGCCACCTCAACCATTAGGGATGATGTCATCCCCTAAAATGTGATTGGTTCTCATAAAGTGAATTTTGATTGTACATTTTCCTTAGGAGGCCCATTTTAGACCTCAAAATTCCCCTAACTCCAATTGCGACCGATGAGAAGGTTGTAATCCAGAGGGGTATCAACCACTTACACATCTAGATTAACAGTTTTTCCTTCAACCTATATAGGTAGATCCTGTAAAATACCATACGGATGGAATCCTCTTCCATCAAAAGCTTTGAGGATAGTCAGAGATTGGTTAAGTGTTGGAGAACCAAGTGATTTCCAACATTTTAACGACATGATACACATAGAAGCCCCTTCATCAATAATAGTACGAAATCAACATTTGTTTTTTACTAATACTGGAATTTGAAAAGACATTTGATGGGGTTGGCGGGGTGTAAAATTTTCCAAATCAAAGATCATTAGGTTCGAATCCTAAAGATATATGGCTCCTATGGCTGACAATAGTAATTTTCTTTGTGCTAGACATGATTGCAGCACTTCCAAAGCCGACATTGCTGAAGGGGAAATCACCAAGTCTTCAACAATATTGTAGTTCTGAGCAGCTCTCGCATGTAGATTGAAAGCTGATTTACGAAGCACACCTTTAGCAGGCAGTTTGATTACTAAGTCAGGATTTGGTTTCTCAATTTGTAGCAGATAAGAAATTGAGGGAGATGTAGTTGATGCTGAATTATAATTTTCTACTTCTTTACCACCAACAGGATTTTTACTACCATAATCTTGCGATCGCGTCGCAACCATCAAGATATCTTCTAGCGTATTCGAGGAAGATCCAATCATTTGACTATCTTGAGTAGGAAAGGGGTCCTTCAAGACAACAGGTATGGGTGAACCCTTAATGAATTTTGATACCTCGGCTCTATGCAGGCACTCTTTAGTAAAATGATCCTCATCACAGATCGGACAAGGATAACGAGGTTTTCGTTTATCTTCAGTTTGTTCAGTTTTATCGTTTTTATCTTTTGAAGATGATTTTTTGTTTTTATTCTTACCTTTATTATTACCACCAGTTTTAGGTTTGGCCGCAGATGATTCTACAACATGAATATCGACAGAAGTTTCAATGGAAGAATCTCCTTTTGGTGAATCGGGTAAAGTTATAATAGGAGAAGTCATCTTGGAAGATTTCTTCTTACTCTTGCTAATGCTAACAGAACCAATTACACCATCAACAGCATGAGATCCTGAAGGAGTTGTAGTTAACTGATCAGGTCTTGGTAAATCGGGGATTTTGTCATACAGAGTACCTGACTGTGTATAAATAAGGTCAAGGTATTGAGCTTGAGCAATGACTTGCTCTTCTATAACAATGCCTCCTTTGGATACATCTTCAGTAATTTTGGCCAATAACGATTTGATAAACCATTCAGCCAAAATTTGATCCAGAATAAAGACTTTCACTAAATGTCTCCTATGTCTCCATTCATGAATGTGATCAGATATGTACGTAGACGTAGATTGTTTTAATGAGGTCAAAAATTATGTACCATTGTCGTATCTGACAGGAAATTGAAAATGGGTTAAGAAAGCAGTAGCTAGTGCATTAAAATTATTAAATGAGCCTCGTGGTAACTCAATGTACCATTTAGCAGCTATACCAATGAGAGTTCTATGAAAAAGACGTAATCGAATCGAATCATTGATTAGTGAATTAGACGCACACCAGACGTGATAAGTCATAACATGATTAGATGGATCTTCTCTTGACTTACCTTCAAACTTTGGAATATCACTGGGCAACTTATTAGGCATCGATGGCCAATATGGAAGATAAAAAATGGGATCATTCATAAGGTGTAATAGATCAGGTAAATATAAAGTTTCTATGAATGGTAATCGACGGCTAGGGTCTTGATAACCTTGTGTGACCAAACCAGTTCCAGGAGGAGGATATCGAGGATATCCTAGAACTGGATGCACATTGCGAATTGTGAAACCTCTTGGATAACCAAGATTAACCGGACCATACTGGGGTTGTTGAGGTTCTTGATAAGTACACCCAGGATACGGTTGATACTGATATGTTGGATTTTGTGTAGCATGTCCAAATTGATACTACCCCTAGTACGGTTGATAAGTAAATTGTGGTTGACTAGTGAGAATCATACTTGTACCAGATTGTCTTGTAGGCATCTGGACTGTAGTTTGAATTGTAGGTCCTGACTGTGGCACAGATACTTGAGGAATTTTCACTGATACAGGGGTAGTGGAAACAGGAGTTGCAGATACTCCAGAAAGAGGTGTGGTAGGTTGAACAGAAGTTGCAGCAGTAGAAGAAGATTGAGGCAGAGTTCTCGGTGTACTAGGCCCAGGCTGCTGAACAGAACCAAGTGCAGAGACTTGAATGGTAGGCTGGATAGGTTGCTGGGTTGGACCAGAACCTATGGGCTGTCCAGGTTGATTAGGTAACTGCACATTGGGTTGAAAATTCTATTGAATTTGAGATGGATCCCACACCGTATTAATTCCGGGATATTGACCCATAGAAGGTTGTTCATATGAAGGACCATAACCAGGTTGAACGTAGGTTTGATAATTAACTGGAAAATTTCCAGCTCCTTGTAATAATGTTTGACCTGAAGGAGGTTGAAAACTTTGAGTTGGGTACTGACCTTGAGGTTGATAGTGACTTTGAGGCATGTACTGAATCTGGGGTCGATATTGACCCTGAGGTATGAACTAACTCTGGGGTTGATATTGACCCTGAGGTATGAACTGACTCTGGGGTTGATATTGACCTTATGGTATGTACTGTCCTTGAGGTTGATATTGACCTTGAGGTATGTATTGTCCTTGAGGTTGCTCCCCAGGCGGTAAATATTGTCCTATAGGTTGACCCCCATGTGGTAAAAAATTACCCTGAGGTTGCCCCCCGGGCGGTAATTTACTACCTTGAGGTTGCCCCCCAGGTGGTAACTGACTTCCTTGAGGTTGCCCCCCAGACTGTAACTGAATTCCTTGAGGTTGAGGATTTTGAATATTTCCAAACATTATATAAATATGTTCTGTGTTCAACGTGGCAGTATTTGTTCCATTTTTACTAGATGATAACATTTGTTCAATTGGTTGAGGAGCTTCTCTTGAGAAGGTACTAGAGATCAACTAGTATCTCGGAGGAACAGACGAAATATCGTATAAAAATGTTTCTAGAGATTTAGAAAACATAGATGACTCACCCGACATAGCTAATGAAGGTGATAACCTCTTGGTGTAGGGTAAAAAGGAATTCGGGGTGGTGAATAAGTAAGACCCGCGTTTTGTAAAAAATATGTCAATGATAAATACCAAGCGTTAGTTCTAAAAGGAATGTAGAATATTGATTCACGCTCTCTAAGATTCAAAGTTTCTTGGGTTTCGGGAATAAATACGTCTTCGTTTAGACCAACAAGTTCTTCAATACTTATGAGATCACAAGGAAGGTTTTCGGTAGTTCGATGTCTTACTCTAGGTGAATCAAGATCACTATAATTCGGATTAAAAAATCATGAAGATGATTCCAACACATCAGGTTCAGTTTCTGGCTCAGAAATTTCAGGTTCTTCAGCTAATTCACTAGTTGCAGAAGCAATGTCAGTTATTTCGAAAATTGAAATTGGCTCTTGAATATATTCTACTATTTGTGGTTGATTTACTTCATGATAATCAGGATGAGTAATTATGGATGATTCTCTTGGTTCTGTCAATCTAATTCTGTTGATAGTATGTGGTACCAGAGCTTTCAATCCTTCAAGTTGGCTTGGTGTATACTCAGGGGGTTTCCCCTGAAGTCTATGTGATTGTCTTGGTAATTCAACCACGATTAAAAATTATTAATCACATGCAATCAAAGAAAATTTCAATTAAAAATCCTAAAGTCACTAAGGAGACAATCAAATGATCGAATGCTTATAAAATCTAGGAGATCAAACCACACACAAACACTAGATTCCCACACTAAAAACACTAGTTTGTGATGAAATCCAACATTGTAGTATTTTAATGTAGAAATGGCGGTTGGAACAGTTACCTCGAAAACCTGCTTAATGAAATAGACCGGTGCAATTTTCTCCACTTAAACCATCTCAAGTGAAGATAACCCTCCGGAGAGTCCAAGTGAGTGTAGTCGACATCTTCTCCAAGTACAGTGGGATCTTTCCTCCACTGTCACCTTAGGAAAAAATATTAAAGTTTATGGCCACTAAGGTCACCAACAGGAACAAATATACTTGGGGGAACAGTCTACGATCCGATATACATGCAAGCGCAGAGTAACAAAGCTCAATCCCCTTGAAGGCTCCTTGACATAATCCAAGGTTTACCGTTGTTAATACACACACATCTTCTATCATTTCCAATGAGATAGAATTGATCACCTCACTGGTTCAAATATGATCTCGTGCTTTACTCCTTTAAGAGGAGCTTCCCAGAGCATACAAGCTACTATTGTATTTTTCCTACCGCAATATTGACTACTTTTTTGTTTTAATTTTCTTGGAGAGTTAATTACTCCCTACTCCAAGACAGTAGCCTAGGCTATGTTGGTGGAAAAGAGTCCTAGAAATATAAAAATCACTAGATTGATTTTAATTTAAGCGTTGATTTTAATAGGTTGTTTCTTAGGAAAATAGGTGTGAAAGTGAAACTTTGATGATATGTAGTGACCCGACTCAAAATATACTAAAAATGCAGCTACTACGAGAAACAATTCATTTCCTTTCAATGAATTCTATCTAAAAGAAAGAGTTGAGAGATGGAATCTTTTAAAATAATTCTTTCCTTCAAAACAAGAACATATGAAAAGAAATATTATCTCATGAGAACCCAGAATGATCAATTTCTCAAAAAGAAATCCCTTTATTATTCAAGATCGAAACTAAAAGAAAACTATGATTTCTAGAAATAACACTCAAAACTAAAAACACTAATTTTGAGATCTAAAGATTCTAAGAATTAAATCTGAAATCAAAACTTTAAATATTTTGAGGACGTTTTTCTTAGTTTGTAATCTAATTAAGAAATTCTTTTGCTGAAATCAGCAAAAAAGTCAAAAACATCCAATTATGGTTTTTTAAGTGAAATTCAAAACTTAATGAAATTTTTTTTTAAGGATTTTCAAATGAGAAAATGGGATCTAATTCTCATAAAACAATTTATGCTATGAAGTCAAAGACTCAACAGGAAAACAATGAAATACCAGTGATCTAAGGTATACAGAGGTTTCTAATATTTGAGTGACACAAAGACAAAGCAAAAATCACTTATAACATGCAAATCTTGTAGAAAATCATTTAAAACTTAAAAAATGTTGAAAGAAACTCTCACACAAAGCTTTCTGACAGAAAATACAAGTATGGGTATATACTGAGAATCTTGCAATCCGATCCTAGAAAAGAGAATTTTAAGTTTTTCAAAAATTTTCTCAAGGTCCGTAGGTTTTAGTGTAAACAGGTGCGGTGCCACACTATGTATACAGGAAAACAGTGGAGATGACTGCACTGTACCTAACGACAAAGTGTGAAGACCAGAAAAATTAAAGAAAAATAAAAAATTCTAGAGCACTTTTCAGGGATTCTACAGGAATAAATTACCCAAGCCAGTATCAATCAATCAAAATAAAAAAAATAGTTTCACAAGTCAAAAATAAAAGAAAACTAAGTTCAAGATCCATTCCCTAGTGGAGTCGCCATTTTGTTAGGCGGATAAATCGTTCTTGTAGACAAGACAGTTCTCCCTAGTATCCTACGGATAACTAGAAACAAACAAACAAACAAATGTAAACTACTTTCTCTAGATTATATTGGATCTAGAATTATCTATAATGAAGGATTTAGGGCTTACCTGGAGTCTAGTGCTAATCGTAGTCTTCTTTCTTGTCACTTTGAATAAGTCTTCTTTCGGGATCTGCAATAAAAAACATGAAAGAATCAGAAGCACCTGCATAATATAGACTAATTCATAAACCATTAATCTATCTTGATGATCAAGGAATTCAAGAAATAAGCCATTTAAATAAAAAAATCATTGAGAAAACAAGATCCATTTGTATCATCTTTAGTGAAAAAATGAGTCTTACAACCGTGTTCGCCTTGATGTCGTACAGGTCCTTCCGGGGTCCGGAACAAGCGTTTCCTCTACTTTGAAAAACCTTTGCACTCTCTCGACTAACATACACATGAGTGTGTAATCATTCCCATATGATGATTAGTTAAGAGAGTCTAAGTTCCTCCAACAATTCTCCTCAAAAAATCTCAAAGCCTAACTCCGCTTGAGGCTGAACTATGTCCTCAATTTATAGCAAAAGAGAAGAGGTTGCAGCTCCAAATAAGAGGGGATAGAATCCTCTTTCAAAGGGATTAAGTTCCACATACCAAGGGGTAGGCTCCTTTAATGGAGGGATGAATGTACATGAAAGGAGCGAACTTTCCACCGAATAATTGCTTACAGAAGCTTCCATATTCAACCAGCTTGGCTTCCAAATTTTACTTCCGCTTTCACTTTACCTTTCACAAGAGTCTGCACATTTAATGAAGAAAAAGTGTGACTGGTTCCGCATGTTCTAGAAAAAATAGATGCAGGACTGCAGGTAATACTAAGAGAAAGTGCGGTACAAGTATTTTTATGACTTTTATAAGATTTTCTCTCAATTTCAAGGCTTGGTTTTAGGAACTTGATGTTTGCAGACTTCTAAGGGAGTATTGTATGAGTAATGATGAACCCATACAGATAGTAAAACATCATGGTGACAATTTTTAGTGTAACAGGTTGACAAGATGAAGCAATATTATGGCCTCATGAAGGGAACCGGGGTTTATTCTAATAACTCCATCAAAGATAGGTTGGTGCACTTTTCCACACATATTTTGGAAGGAAATATCATGTGGAAGTTTCATGCAAAAGAATTGTCAATGCTAGTAGTCTCTTTGGCTGTGCAGTGCAGCAAAGGCATTGTATACAACTAGGCATGATATTTTTGCAAGGAGTTCTCAGATGATTGTAGAGAAACTTAGGATGAGGGCAAGAAGTTCCACTATGTGTGGCTCTTGCTCTTAATCACCCTGATGGCATGGAAGGAGCTTGACAAACCACAATTCCCCACTATGGACCCAGATATCTGTGAGGCTACGCAGTATGCCTCACTGTGGTATTCAAAGGAGCCTACTCAGGTGATGGAGAATAAATTATTTTGGGTAGGATTTGAGATGAGTTTGAGCACGGTGATGATTTAGAATCCAAGACTGTCACCAAGTATTTTTGCTAAATATAACCAAGTAGCTGAATTTAGAGAATATTTTCACCATGTGCACATCCAAGCGAAGAAGGACCTCACTGAGGTCTAGTACGAGCTTTTGTACATGGTGAAAGAGGATGATGTTGTGTGCATTGTAAGTGAATGACCAATTGATTGGATAACTCCATCCACTAAAGGGGTGGAGACCGCGTAGGTAGGCACGAGTGGCACGAAGACCAGTACCTCAGGTATGAAGACTAGAAAGAAATACACTAAGAACTAGCCCAAGACAGTCACATTCGCGACCGATAAGGAGGCTGATAAAGAAGCAGGGCAAGAGACAGAGAATAATGCTCCGGAGACAAGAGGGGGCGATGATCAGGGTGGCACTGATACATTTTTTTATCCAATATACCCCCCCATCCCCTTAAATTCTAAAGAGATGGAAGACACTAGGTGGCATAAGTGTACATAAAAATGTGAAGTCAGACATATTCGTCGGCCCATAATTGTTGTTCCTCAGTGAGGGGGACTTCGATTAGATTGGTTACACTATTCAGCACATCACCGAACATCTATGGGGAAATATTGAGGGCCAATACAAGGGAATATTGGCTAAGGTACACAAGAGCCTCAAGGAATTATAGGTTCAGACGAGCGCAGTGAAAGTGAGTGTGATCCAAGTGAGTGGGCTTCAAGTGAGCGTAGCCCAAGTGATCGCGGCACCGGTAGGTGTGAGTACAATAGAGGATGAGCTTGAAATTGTGACTGATACTTGCACGGTTCTGATACCTGTAAGTACCTTATACTTTGACACTTATGATACTTAGGCACAAGCGACACATTAGCAGAACACTAGCCTCAACCTTGCTACACTACCTTTGAAGGCACTACATGAGTTCCACCAGGGTGTCACAGAAGAGTTGCGGATTAGCGAGAAATGCGCCCTGTTGATTATCCAGGATATAAAGAGAGAACACAAGAAAATGGCTGAGGAAAAGTAACATGCCATGCAGGAGTGAGTGGCAAAATCTATGCACAAATGGAAATTGGAGTCAGCCATCACCAAAGTATGCAATGAATTTGCTAATCTATAGATTCAGGCTGAAGCAAAACCGGAGGAGAAATTCAAAAAAATCTTGTTGATATCACCAGATTCAGTCTAAACAAGTTTTGAATATCATGCGCCTTGAGAGGGGTGCAAAGGGACAATGACCCTTGTACCATTATTTTCAAACACCATCTTCTTGTTCTTCAGATTAATTATGGCCTCCATATCATAAGCCTAATTGAATCCCAGCAAAGTGGGATACAAATTGCCATCATTAACAATCTCAATTAATTCGAAGTCTGATAACACACTTGCACCATAAATGTCTACTTAAACACCATGCAATCGACCCATATGAATAATTTTCTGTTGATTGGCCATTCTTAGCTAAATTAGTGACCACTGCAGCTTTGGTCATCCCATACGTTCCCATGTCTTCTTTGGAAAAACATATGCATCTAATCCTAGATCAACAATGACTTAGTCCATTTCATAATCGCCTATCTATGAAGGTAAATAAATTTCTCTATCAGTTCTCTTCTTATTTATGTATACCTTATTCATCACGCATTGTTCATTGTGCAGTTCTTCTTTTCCAGCGCAACTGTCAATCGGCTCTTGCAATCCTTGCACAACTTTTTGATCCTTAACAACTCCATACATGTCTGTAAAAATGAATTCAGAATGGATGGATCAACTTCCTTTGGTTCAATACTCTCCTTGGATTTATTCTTTTGTGGGATCAAGTGTCTCTGTGTTGTTGATATTGAAGCTCCAGGGCTCATAAAATTCTTCTTCACTTCCATGAAGGTTTATCTTTCACATTGTACATCGAACCCATTATTCTTTTATATAGATATCCAAACCCATGTAACCTCCATATTCTTCTTTCCTTCCTCTTTTCCTTCTCTAGTGTTTATACCGCTTCATGTCACTATATTGACATCTAAATCATCTTCGCATAGTTCACCTCTCATCATATGTATGTTCTGGGTAGGTTATTGATTGTGCTTTTCCTGCATTTTGTCCCATAAAGCAAGACAATATTATATCTCATGATAAAATGTGTGGCATTACTTACAAGATGCTTCAATGGGATTCTAACAATCCCTGGCGAAATGGCCAGGTTGACTGCAATTATAACATATGATTTGTCCGCGACCTCGTCCAACGCCTCCTCCTTGGCCTTGGAAACTATCGTACGTTGTTGGCGATCCTTGATCTTCACATCCTTCGAATTGGATTGTATATGCCCCATGAATCTGTTGCATTGTTATATCATAGCTTCACCAATTCCTTTCATCATGTCCCAACGAGCTACAAAATTTATAAAATAATTTGTTCAGTGACTGGACATACTTTTACAGCAAATGACAGTAGTCTATAGGGTGTTGTCCTGCAACTTATCATAGGCTTAAAACTATACGTATGAGCTTAAGCATGATTATGTAGAATACTAAGCTTTGTATGACTCTACTCATATAAAGGAATGAATGGATATAGTACTACATGTTTTGATCTAGTGTTCATATGGTAACCATACCTCTCATATAAGATCAAGCTAAGTATAGGTAAATAAGACTACTATCTTTCTTCAAATTATACCATTGGTATCGTATGAGCTAATCCCTATATTCCTATCACTAAGCTTACATATAGCTCACCCATGTATCTAAAAGCTAGTACTCGGCCAATGTGTATGTATAAGTGATCGTCTTTTTTATGTTCATTACATAGAGCTTATTGAATAAACACAAGTATACATTTGATCCCATAATTGGTCCATCACTTGGCCCAAGCTTCATTTTACTTAGCATCCTAGGGCCCAAGTACTCTTTAAAAACAAGATATTGATCCTTATAGTGTCCCTCGGATTTGCACTTTATGCACAGAACTTATGAAAGTATTTCATACCTAACCTCTTTTCCCTTCTTCAGGTCCTGGAGTTCCATATGTAAGCTCACCAACTAGGTATGGATCTAATGAACCCCTATGTAGGTATCCGCTACCCGTGAAGCTTCTAGTTTCATCGCAATCTCCAATGCTTCCGCTTGGGTTATGATATTTTCTCCGATAATAGCCATCTAAGATGTCGCAATAGTGCAACTATAAACCACTCCTTGTGCTTCTCATCGGAGATCTCGAATCTGACTTGACTTAGTAGCATCTTAAACCATTGATATACTTCCCACACAATTTCAATGACTAATTTCTTGATGTCTTTGATCTCTGTAATACACTATGACTGTGATTTTGGCTTTCTAAAATAAACATTCAACGCGAGATTTGTCTAGTCCAATGTGGAATTTTGGCTCATTGCAGAGTACTTCATATACCAAGACAAGGATTTGTCCTACAACACTGTGACCATTTTCACTTTCTTAATATTCTCATCAGTGATTTTTAGTGATCTCGACACTACTTCTACAACAAATAAAAATTTCTTAGGATCATCCGATCCCTTGAAAACATGCATCTTCACTGTGTCAGCCATGTTAAACGAGGGAGGTGAAGGTGGAGGAACAATATGAGGATGGATTATCAGGGTGGAGGGTTGGGGAATCCCAACGACGCTCTAATGATCTCCATATTCTATCGATGAACTTCTAAGGGTCACACAGTTACTTTCTCCTTCTTTGCTTTTAGACCCAAACAATGGACTATACTCAGATTCAATGTAATTATCACGATCTACCATAAATCTCTTACCGTGTTGTGTAATTCTAGTATTTATTATTCCAAAAATCAATCAGATTGCATTCGAAAAACACCCTTTTCACACAATAGAATCTTAATCAAGAGCTTCAATGAATTCAATTACTTACCTCGTAGGCCTTTGAAAAAATTGCACTCGACTTCGCTATAAGAAATAGATGTATCGATCGCGAACTCAGTAATAAATTCTCCAAGGATAATATCAATCCAATAATCGACAACCCTTGAGATATTGTTTTTTGTCTCCTTGAGTCACTTAATCAGCTCTGGGTTCCACGAAGTAGGCATGTTGTTGAAATGGTTCTTATTCTCAGCTAATCTGGACAACCACTCATGCAACTCTTTAGCAAACGATGAGAAAAATATCTCATGCTGATTTCTGAAAATATACTTATGTAACCACTTTTCAATTGATATATACATATTTATGTTTTATTGTGCTGCAAATTTGTGCTCTTTCAGATCTACCCAGTCTTGAATTTCTGTTCTAGATGGATGCCACATCCACATATCCCTCAATCAGATCTTAGTCTTGGAAACTGAACCATTTTTTGTCTTGATGGGGCCTAGACCCAGGTTTAGATATGTTTGTGTGAACCAACAAAACCCATTATTACCGGCCCTTTCTGCAACGATCTACTGTGCAAACCAAAGCCTCAATCGATGAAATATTAGGGGATGTTAGAACCAATTTTCCGCATCTAGAGGGAATATGGAGTGTGGTTTTAGGGATTATCTTATCTTTAACACTTATCAGAGCTTTGCAGAACAAATATATTAACTACACAATAATTTTTCAACTCTTCTATTGAGCTAACTTGCAAACTACGTGATTCTTCTTTAACATGCATTAACTGACATGAGAAACTATAATCCAGACTTCACGATTCAAATATATACAAAAACACTAAATTAGCACAGATAACAAAAAATAACAGATAAAAAAACACACAAGTAAAGGATACATATATGTCTTCAAGTATTCTTTTATTACTTTAGATCTTCTCTATACATCACTTTCTGCCCTGCACACTCAGCTTCATGGGTAAGCGCACTTAGTTGCAAAATTTCTAATGTCTCCGCGCACTCAACTACAGAAGCCTTCCTTTTTTCACAAAACATAGAATACAGACTCTGTTATCACTTAGAAATTTAATTTGGGTTGTGTCAAAGTATTTCCTAAGGTAACCATTTCAGACCAATCTTTAGGCCGAAAGCTGGCCCTTTCAACCAGAGGGGGCTCCCTCAGTAGGTCGGCTACCCAAGATCACTACAATAGTAGATTGTATTTAAACACAGTGGCCAGATATGTAAATGAATAGATTTGGATTTAAGAAGGCTAGTTGGACAAACTTTAAAAAGAAACCATTGGGCAATGGAATCAAAACTTAAATATCAATGGATTATAGATAGTAACTAGCTAGATTCTTTCTTAAACTCTGAGGCAAGGTAGGCATATGTTTATCTAATAAAGATAATGAAATGGCAGTTTGAAATAAAGGAAAGCCCACTACACAAGAGGCATCTATCAAGGATGAATACCTTAACACAGTTTTAGAATAAAGTACAAAATGGAAACCACTTGAAGAAAACATCAAGAAGAGAGAGATGTATTATGTACCAGTGATTTGCAGATACATAACAGGTATAATCATAATGAACGGAGCATCTATCATGGATGAATTCCTTCACTAAACTACATAGTATACCAGCAGAAAAACACAGTCATGAATGTTTAAGACATGAACACATACTAAATAATAATGTCGTAATGAATCTAAAGTCCATAAAAGAAAAGTGTATATATTAACTTCAAAGAGATGAGAAAGCTTCAATATATGGTACCAAAGGCCTCCTTTCAAAAGGGTCCCCCTCTTTTACAAGTATTTTCATACAAAATATATAGAAAATTATCCTCTAAAAATTATCCTATATTCTCATATACAAATCTAACCCACATACTAAAAATAGAAAACAAGTTGCCAAAAACGTGGAAAAAGCTACCAGGTATCTTGAATTGCTGGAGGTTGTTGAAGATTATCCTCAGAATTTGGAATGCTGGAGCTAATGTGGTGCTTGCTTTGAATACTCTGTCATATGTTACCAAGTGTTATGGATTCTCTCTAACTGACCATCTTCTTAAGTTGTCTCTGACCTCAAAGAGTTCACCTCGTACTTTGATTGTTGTTGAAATCATTAAACTGTCACCCAAATTTCTTGCAACCACTCTAAATTGTTGTGTTGCGAGCTGTGTAAATGTCAAGATTTTGATTGCTAAATTTGTTACTGGAATGTGTTTCATGATTAAGGATTTGATCTTCAGTTTACTGATTTCATGTTTATAAATTTGGAAGCAATCTTCAACTTTCTATCTGAAAATGCAGAGAAAGATTTGACTCCAATCATCTAATCTAGAAATGCTCTACACAAAATATACTTGGTATCCAAATCTAGAAATATATTCTTTCCATATCCAAATCTTAAATATTTGGAAACTAATTAATTCCAAAATCTCATATCCACTTCCAAAATATCCATTTAAATCAATTCCAGCCTTGGTTTTGGAAAACCACATATTCCATCAAAAACCACGTCTGGTAATGCTCTTCCATTAAATCATTTTGAGTTTATGAACTTTATAACTGAAATTCAAAATGATTTTCCTTAAAAACCATCCATTGTTTTTCTCAACGTATATATTTATGAATAATGAAATTCAAAAATTTATTTACCATAAAATCATTTATGGTAAAACCATTTAATGTTTGGATTACATTATTAATATAAATATTTTAATATAAAATATTTATATTAATAAACTTTTTTGTTTTTTTATCTTAAACAAATGGGTAAATTTGAAGGTTCTACCAACTTTAACTTCTTTTGGCAAATGTATAAGTCTTCTAACCAATTTAAATACCCGACCAAATTTATATCAGATATTGACCAAATTTAGCAATCGAGACAACTATTAAGCAGTTTTCCAAGTTCAGAAGCCAATTAACTCCTTTAAAGACAACTTTAGCCTACCTTTAAAAAATTTGGTTCAAAGCTAAGCTCCAAACTTGATTTCAAGCTCCCATTTGCCTAATAAAACCAAAACCTTAGTGCAATCAATGCTAAGAGCCAATTGACCTTTCAAATTAACATTGGCCAAATTTGTAAATTTTTAACAAAAAATTACATGTGCTAACAGACTCAAAATAACCTTACATCCAAACGCATTTTATGACAAGATACAAGACATGTTAGACTCAACTCACTAAGATAGCTCCTTATATGGTTTTTTCTTTTACAATACCATGGTCCAAAAACCATGGGCAAAGCTCTAAGTATTCAAAACTTTCCCATATTTTTACAAAATAAGGAGCTTTGACCCACCCCAAAGCCACTAAAGCCACTAGAACTCTATTACATCTTTGCGCTGCGCTCCTCAAAATGTGGGTCTTTATCATAATAATCAACCTAGGGATACCCTGTCCATCAATAGATCATAAGCAAATGAGCCAAGCTAGACTTATATTCCATACTTTTGAACTTTAATGGAAGTGACACCATTCACAAGTGAGAATGAAAGAGTTACTCAATCAAATGAAAAACATAAATCAAACTATATGTGTAGGTAAATATATTTTGTTGTAATAAATTATTAATTGATGGAACCATTACAATAAATTAATGATAATTGCACACACATAATTTTTAAATGAAGCAACTAGAAAATTTATTGTAACATACCCAACCCACATGCTCCTAGTAGGAGGGGTGGTCACTATACAAGTACATCTTGCATAATATAGTCGTGGGAAAGGGACCTTAAAATTTTTGACCATCTCCCTCTACTATTTTTCATTATTATTATTATATATATTTTTAAAAACCTAAAGTATGCATACCCATTTCATTACCCCATTTCTAAATGCCACATGGAAGCTTGCCATAAGCCCACATGACATATTGGGTGTGCAGATGGTCAAGCTACCCTATGCACTCCCACTAGTCCGTCCATACCCTGAGCTCCATCCTGGTTAGAGTTGGTCCTACAACATGCTCTCCATCGCCTTTACTTGGACGTCCCGACCCCCGACTTCTAACCTAGTCGGGGTTGGCGTCAACCTTCCTTCAGTGGATTCCTCTCCATGGCCGCGCATCACCTGACCTTTGACCATTCGGCTTTATCACTTTACAAAGCTATTCTACTTTGTCGACATTTTGCCATGAAATATTGGCAGCCACTCATCGGTTGACACTCTTAGGGTTCAATTCTCTAATTGGATAAAATTCCAAATTTTAAGAGTTAGTTGCATCTCTTTTCTACTCTACGAATAAGCTCTTCGCCCTTTTCATGATCTGACTTAGGGACCTCACCCTAGTAGTCTATGATGCATTTAAGAAGGGTGATAATTAGCATGATATGATCTCTTCAATTATGGCGTAGACACAAAGGTACCGCCCTCCTTCCGTCTTTCGACAACACTTAGTACCGAAAATGAGAGGTAATTAACCTACATTGCGGTGCTACTCCTACTTAGCTTGAGCAATGGATGTTGCAACAAGTCTCAATCCCTCTTGGTTTCTCTGATAGGGGATTCCAGGAATTGTGACGTAGGTGCTCCTGTAGCCATTACTTACTAAGGCTTAAGGTGAACTCTTGAATGGGTTCTAATTCTCCTACCACACGCCGAAGGTGCCAAGTTCCTTTTTGAGACTGCAAGAAACTCCACCTCATGGTTCCCCAGCATCAATACAAAAATTCCAACGGTAGATACCTTTATTTCTAAGGATTCAAGGCTAGACATGCCTTCCTGTAGATGAATTAACTTTTCCTCTGTCAGGAATAGTGGATTCAATTAGTGAGACTTTTGATTTAATGCAGTGATACGATAACAACAACTAATGGTAATTTAAATCAATCATACCATCCCAACATGGGGTTGTATACTATAATTGTTATCTTTAATAAGAAAAAATGGTTTGTGAGCCCTTTGTTAATTTTAGGCTAACACTCAAGCCTTTGAGGCCTTCATCACAAATTGTTGCCTATTGCCTCTTATTTGAAAATTTTTTGTTCTTAATACAATTAGGCATATTTATTAGAATATAATTAGATTCAATATTACATCTTATTATTTAATGTATTTTTGTCTATTGTATGTTAATATATTAAAATTTTCCATCACGGGAATACCAACATGTTTTTCACACTATAATGGATCTTGGTTTAGGGGCTCATTATCCCATTGTTTTTCATCAACACCATTTTTTTCAATAAGAAACACACATACATTGCTATATCTAACATACCCACGACAAGGTGCATTTACAAACATACATATATACATGTTCAGTAATACATATAGGAAAGGCCAACACAAATCTAATTACGACTAATTAACAAATAATAAAAACTTATCTTTGATCCTTGTAGGGAAACTGAGTTTGGGACAAGGACTATCCACCCAACCATAGTCAGTTGAAACCAAAATTACTTCTTGTTGTCACACTAAGTTAGATTCTAGTCTGGGAGGGATGATTTCTTGAGGAGCTATATTTTATTAGAAATGAAATTAACTCAAATAAACATTACAGAAAACACAGATACAGAACCAGACAAAACAATGGCGGAAAAGAGGCTTCAGCCTCATGGCATTCTCGTCATTCTCTCTTATTAAAAGAATTTAGTTTACAATTTAAATAGATGAGAGAAAATGTCTAAGACATTCCATGCTATCTTATACTCCTTTGGTTGAGATAATTTCTCACCAAAAACCCACCAAGATAGGAGTTACTAAACAAACTCCAATATTTGTGGAACAACCCAAGAGTTAGGCTCATATTCCTAACTTGGAATATTTAATTAATTAATTAATTATTTTAGATTTATTATTTTTATTTGAGAGAGGCTAACATTCCCCCCCTCAATGACAAATCCAAAATAAGAACGAGGAACCATCTTCCAAGTTCTCATGTTGATCCTCAAAAAACATTGCCTGAAAAACCGCCAAAGTTGGATGCTGAAAAAATGCAATATGAAGAGACCATGAGTCAGCTGCATGTCTGATTCATCTCTGAATTTTTCTTGACAACTCCATCAAGTGCCAAGTTGCAAAAGGATCCATATTTCCTTTGCATTAAATCAACATCCTTTGTCCACTGACAAAATTTGTTCAAATCCCACTGGCTGATGATGTCAAAAACAACTCACTGTTTCTTTTGTTGTGCTGAAAACTGTTCACTACTTCTTTGCTATCGACTTCCCACTAGAAAAATTTTCGATTCCCACTAGCTGTTGAATATGCCCACTGGCTGGTGAAGATGCCCACTGGCTGCTTTTTCTGGTTTTTTTGAGACTTTCAGTTTGACAACCACTGTCAATTTCATTGACATTTTCCCCCCTTTGGCAACTGAAAGGAGAGACACTTCTCTTGGAAATTATTCCTGAACTCCCCCCTTTAGGTGTAGGATTTTTGCAATGGTGTACTTCCCCATTCAACTGCATGAGAATACCATCATCTTTATATTTTTGGCTGCACTATGTGTGATTGTATGCGATTGTAGAACTGAGACAATCTGGTTGACTGTGGATGACCATTTCCAAGGGTCGATCCATTCATAATGTATCTGCAATCTGGCTGATTTTTGTTGATTATGAAATTTTTTTGAGGAATGATTGGGCTTGCCACAATGGTGACAAGGATGGAGATCAAAACACTGATCTTCCATATGACTGGTTCTTTGACAATGAGAACATCTCGGTTGGACTTAAACTTCAGGTTGCGTACAATTTTGTGTGTCTGCAACTTTGGGTGGCGTGCACTGCTGGTTGTCTGCAACTTTCTCAGAACATGCTGAGGTGAGTTGTGCAAGAAATCCGGCACTGATGAAATTAATTGGCTTGGAATAATCTGGGATATCCAAGTTGATGTCATCATTGAAATATCATAAGCCTCGTCGATTCTTGTTATTTTTAATTTCTTCACATGGCTTGATGATGGGCTTGGAAGAAATTGGAACTAGAAAAAATTCAACACTTGAAGCTGTTTGAATGAATGACTTATCATCTGGATGGTTCAAAAACTTGAAAGTATCACGCTTTTCTTGCAATTCAATCCTTTGAAGTTGCAACTCTAGTTGAAGAAACTCAATGGTTTCCTTTGTTTGATGTAGATGCTGTGAAAGATCAACAAGAGTTTCTTTGCTGACTCGCACCATGTCTTCATCATTGGAGATGATCAAACTATGAATAATGTTTAAAAACTTAATATGTTGCACCATTTGAGCTTGTGCACTTGAAATCAGGCTCTCTTGTTGTAAATGTCGTACTTTGAACTATTTCACTTGAATGACAGGCTCGCTTGAATGGCACACTCGCTTGATTTTTTTTCTTATTGCGCTTGTTGAGAACACTTGCTAGAGTTGTAGAACTTTCTTGCTTAAACTCTGGAATTCACGCTCGCTTGATGATCACGTTTGTTTAAGTGCTCACTTGACTTACTTGATGACTTCACACTCACTTGAATGAATAGCCATGCTCGCTTGATGTCGATCTCAACTTTCTTGAGTGGTGTTAGAGTTGAACTTGTTTGGTTGCTTTGATGATGGCTGCAATGAACTTCACTCTAGCTCGCTTGAAGGTTGATCTTTATACTGACTTGATGCAAATTTATTGAATGAATAATCACGCTCACTTGGAGATGTAAACTTGTTGCTTGTTTGCTTTATAAATTCGTGCACTCACTTGATTTTTCATAAAGTAAGGGTGTCGAACATTGTCGACAATGCACCCAAGAAAGCTTACAATGATTTTAATGATTCACTTAAAACAATGAATTTGATTACAACTTTTGAAATGGATTTGCAAGAACGTTGATGTAGACTTTGCGGTGAAATGCATTAACTTGACTAAGTGAATTTGATTGTTGATGTAGAGTGTTGATGTAGACAATCTTTGATTATATGTTGTAGTGGCACAAATGCATGTGTTGATCTTGTAGCTATTTCGTTACATGTTTTGTGCTTGCTTATATTGAACTTTATGTATGCGATATTAAATGAAATTATTGATGTGTCACAACTAGACACAAATCAAAAACAACAACATGAAGCCATAAAAGCATGCACCATCACAAACACACATGGTGTACCTAAGATCCCCTTATTCAATTTCGGGTGGATCTAGGACACAATCACCAAAAAATGATATCTTTATTAAATATTGAGTACATAAGAAATCTCCACCTTCAAGTAATGAATATACCAAGCTCACAACCCTTGGAAGCAATTTGTCTTCAAAATTTGGATATTCACTGACTCAATCTCTCTCAAAGAAAAATGGTACTTGGAATCACAGTAATGACTTTTCCTTATCACTCAAAATTTACAAAATATGTACCTTATTACTCCAAAAATTACAAAAATAATTTCACTCCATCAGAAAACCTCACTCCACTTAAAAAAAAAAAAAATCTATGAGCACTTATGTCTCCCCAAAATTACATATTCCTTTGATATTTCTAAAAAAAAAGGAATTTATAATGTCACTTTTCAAAAAGTGAATTTACATTAAAATACTCTTCAAAGAACTTTTCAAAGCACTTTTTAATGTAATCTTCAAATACTTCTTTATGCTCCAAAAAAAAAAAACCTTTATAATCCACCTTTACATACTCCCCTTTTTCAAATTGATTTAAAAACATGTATGAAGTCACCTTTAAAAAAAAAAAAAAAAGGAATGGTTGTTTTAGATTTAAAACACACTTAAAGCACACTTCTTTTTTTGGATTGTGTAAAGCACACCTTAAAAAAATTTGTGGGAATGTCAAAAGTCACATAGTCGTTTGCAAGCTTCAAATCTGCAGTAGCGGAAGCCGGATTTCAATTTCTCAATATTCTCTTTTCTCAGCAATCGTAAGTTGAAGATTCAAGCCATTTCTATGAGAAATCAATTTCTCCAAAAAAAATTCCCGATTTTCAAACACCCAACCTATGTCTGCAATGTCTGGGAGCAGAAAGGCCGGTGTTGTAGCCTTACTGGAATGTGGGAGCAGCGATTCGAAGAAAACCTCGTCATATGATATGAAAGTTACCTTGGCCCAGATGCTCCGAGGCGATGTGATTGTCAATGTAAATAATCCTAGGTAGGCCTGAAGCGATGTTCGAGAGGATGTGCAAAGGATTCAATGGGAGCTTCTAGAGATGGATGGATGGTATGATCACGATGTTAAGTGCAAGAATGGGTCGGAGTCTCAACAACCGGGTGGGAATCGGGAGTTATATTGCATTGTTTGCAGTAAGAAATTTAAGTCGGATAAGCAGTGGAAGAATCACGAGTAGTCAAAGAAGCACAGAGAGAGAGTTATTGAGTTGAGGGATATGTTTGAGGAGGATGGTTTGCCAAATGGAATTGTGCAAGGGGTTGACGAGAGATTGGATTCCAATTCACCAATTTCAAGGAGTCAGCCTGGATATGAGGGATGATGTGGAAAACATCGTGGCAGAACTACATGACCTAGGAATCAGCAAGGGATCGAATCTAGGGGCACAACCTCACACCTTTGAGGACGAAAAACTAGATTTTGAAGAAGACAACACGACTAGCAAAATAAGGGTCCCTTGAGATTTTTCTGTTTTCGAGACAGAAGAATTGGAAGAATCCGGGACCGGCCTAGAATATTTTGATGATGTGCATGATGTGAGCGATAATGAAATCTACAAAAATATTGTGGAGAATGAAAAGAAGAAATTGAAAACAAAACACAGGCGAATTCCAAGGACGAGGAACATGAAAACGATGACAGTGATATGGATGATGAAGCTAGTCTTTTAGAAGTAATGCTAAAGATGCATACTGCAAAACGAGGGGCTAAAAATGTGTATAGAGACATTGCTCAAGCTGAAGCAGATGGCACTAGTTACAATTACAGAGGAAATGGTGAAGAATCTGGTTCCACAAATCAAAGAAGTAGACATTCCAATATGGTTGAACCAGGTATTGTTTCAGTTCAGCCAACCACAGATGATGGAACTCAACATGATTTGGGAATTTCAAGGCTTGCTCAGAGGAAAGTTTCTAAGAACACTGCGAAATAGAAAAAAAGGTAGGCTGTAGGTACTGATAAGCATCTGGCAACAAAAATTGTAGAGGAGGTGCAGTTGAGGTCAGAGGACACTTTAGCTGACGATCGAAAACAGGGGACATATTCTCCTTTTCATGTAGATAAAAGAAGCATACCTTCTTAAGCCAATTGTGTGAATTCTCTTTACAGCCACAGATTGGAAGCTCTTTACAGCCATATATCAGAATTCTATTTACAGCCTCGATGCGCTCCAATTCAAACCACCATATTCTCTCTTCTGCACTCTATTCAAGCAACCGCTCTATTCTCTCCTATGCGCTGACTGCATAACCAATCTCTACCATGCTCAGTCCTTCACAACAATCGACACCACCATATTCTCTCACCCAAGGCTTTGATTCCACATGTTAGAAATGAAATTAACTTAAAAACAAATTACAGAAAACACAGAGAAAACACAGATTTTAGTTTCCAATAAGCACAGGCACTCCATAGGACCTCCTTCCTTAATCAAAAAAAATTTCTGTTATCCTTTACCAACACCATGGGTATAGAGGTGATCCACCTCACCCTGAATGTACACACATAGTGATTCACTCCTTCCAAGAGTCCAGAATCCACTATCACCGCAATATTCAAATAATTCCACCTTGTAAACTGCTTCAGGATGGTCTCCTCCCAAGATGTTACAGGGATCTAGAGTTAGTCATATCAACCCACAACCTCCAGGGGACCCGAGTGGTTACATGGCTCCAGAGATTTTATCCCAACCCAGATATTCCCTAGACCAAAGTTGTTACAGGTCTCCAGAGACCTCTATATCAACCCATAGCCTCCACGGACCCAATTTGTTACAATTCTCTAGGGATTCTATCTCAAACCATAGCCTCTTGGGACCCTAAGCTATTACATGGCTCTAGAGACTAGCAACTCAACCCATAGCCTCCAGGGAGTTTGAGAACCAATCCCATTCTCTTCTCTTTAGCCATATCTGCTGGATGTACCAGCTAAAATTGGAGATTGCCACCACTCTATCTGCCTTAGACTTCATCTTCGAATCCTCTCTGGTCTTTCTTTTTATGATTTTCTTCTTTTTCTCTTTTTTTCCTTTTCCCTCTATTCTCCTTTTCCCATGTCTCTCGAATGTTTCCCTTTTTTTATAAAAATACTTGTTGCCTTGAAATTCACATCCCCTTTTCCTGGACCTGCATTTTTTTCCTATTTTCCTTGTTAACTTTTCTTAGTAGCATGGGTTATGGCTTTTGTACCTTCTATCACAGTTCATTCAATTTAGGGTTGATTCATTAATTTCATGCACCAAAAACCTTAATGGTTGTCCAAGAAACTCCATATTTCTTGTACCAATTCATAACATCCCAAGCAAGCCATCATCCTTCCCATCTCTAGAATCTGTGTCCCTTGACTCATCTTCCTTTATGTTTTTATCATATATTCATAGTGTGATTACAATTCCTTTTCATGATAGAACCTCGAGTGGGATTGTCATGGTCCCCTTCCCCTTGCGGGAACACTACCCTTAGTGTTATTTCACCCATAGCCCATTAAAATTTTTTTTTACGATGCAACATGTTATTTCATGGAACTTTATATACATAGCCCTATAAAATATTTACAAACACATATACACTTGCTTACATAGTAAACAATAAAGGGAAATTTTCTTTCATGGCATTAACCATTTCCCACATAGATTCCTTTGGCCCAAAGTTCTTCCACTGCACCTTGACTTGTTATATGGATCGATTATGGAGCTTGAGACTCCTTCGGTCTAGAATGCACATTGGTTTTGGCTAGAAATATCCTTTTGGTTCCACCTGTAGCATAGACCAATCAATCACATGATTAGAGTTCGGTATGAATATTTTAAGTAAATAAACATGGAAAACATAATGAATTCTAACTAAAGGAGGTAAAGCGAGTCTGTATACCAGTAGTCCAATTCTCTCAAGGATTTCAAATGGTCCACAGTATCGTGGTGCAAACTTGGCACACATCCCAATTCTTAGGTGTTGTCACTGCTACAACAACCTCCAAAAATTTCACTACATTCAAATTTTGGAGCCTACTTTACCATTTTATCCAGTGTTGCCTTGGTCATCAAGTGTCATCTCATGTCATTCTATATGTTTCAATTGTACTTGAGTGTTCACAAGTGTCATCTCATTGATTATAACATATTTATTTCATTTCATGGTAGTAACATCTTTGTTTTTTTAAAACAACACTTTTTGGTCAAAGTCGCACACACTTTATCTGTTGTAATTAGGGAATGTATGTAAAGTGGTGTTTTGATGAATAATTATCCTTGTTCAAAATTTTCTAAGATTTGTCGAGGAATTGGTATGTGTTTCACATGGTTTTTGTCTGAACTCATCATGTTCGCCAATTTCCCTATATCACAAACTTAGAAAAATTTTAGTTGCAAAGTGAACCCATTGAGGCAATAAGCATATGATCGCACTCTTAAGTCCTGATCATGAATCCTTCATTGTTAGGAATCACGCCCTATGCCCTCTAAGAGTGAAAAGTGCACTCCTTAGGCCCTTTCCGCTTCCTTGTTCTAAATTTCACCCTTTTGAAATTAAGTCTTCCTTTGAGTGCAATCCTGGAGCACATGAGCACATCCCAAAGGCCTTAATATCCACCCTTCATCCTTCCACAATTCACCATGCACCCTCTTGACCGTTTGAGTGCATGAACACACTCCAAATGCACGAAGCTTCATCCTTTAGCCTTCATACTTGTGACATGCACCCTCCTAGTCCTCTTGAGCACATGAGCTCACCCTGAAGCCCTGAAACCTCCTTCTTCAGCCTTCAAGAGTGCACCCTGCACCCTCCTCCTCTCCCTTGTGTGAAAAATTCACTTGAGAAGCCCAAATCCTTCTCCTTCATCCTTCAGGCTTGTTCAATGCACCCTACCTTGATTGCATGAGCACATGCTGAAGCCTTGAAGCCTTCGCCCTTCAACCTTTTGAAGTGCACCCTTGTGCCCAAAATCTCTTATTATTCCTTTGAGGTGCACTCGTAAGGCATGAACAAAAAATATGCATAAATCAGGGTAGAATATGATATTTTTAGGCTAACATTTTCTTGTCATGAGTAATTATAGATATAGGTATTCCAGGACAAACATGGAAAAAACACATGAATAATACTGGAAAATAAAGAAAACAAAGGAAGCATCGAAGAAAGAAGAAATCATTTAAATCTTGATGATCAAAGCACCTTAAAGACTCCATTATATCATAGAACCTTTGGAAGGTGAAGACATAAATGATCAAAAGTTGCATGAATAATGAAGACATGAGTGGCAACCTTGTCACCATTGAACTAAGAACATGTCATCAGTCACTACTAGTCCAAGTCATTAAGGATAGTGACATGTCACGTCTTCATCACATGATGATGTGGAAATTATGATGTAATAATTGTAAATACAAATAAGTGGAAGTCCAAGGTTCATGCATGGACAAAAGAGTCATGGAACTCCAAAATACTTGTAATACTAAGAGTTATATGTAATTCCAAAATTAATTTGGAAATCCAAAGGTTGTAGAAGTCAAAAGGTCATTAGGGGTTGGAAATTCAAGAGTCATGGGGATATGAAAGATCATGCCTCAAGTTATAAAAGGACTTTCATCACTCGTAAAGAAATTTTAACCTTGTCTTCTCCCGCGAAGCATTAGAGAGATAAAATTAGTACTTTGGGGGAGAAAGTAGTGGCTCTAGCGCTCCTCTATTGGAGCTAGTGATGTTCATTGTACTTAGGTATCTTGGAAATTTTGCTTAATATTTGAAGCCTTTTGGCCAACATATTTTTACACATGGATTGTGGATGTTTCTAAGAGTATTTTTTGAATGTTTATGATTCATGTTTTCTTTCACATGTACTAAAGTAATCGAACTATTTTGGTGACTTTGGTGCTTAACTTATTGGAAATGTGTTGTAATGTTCATAAAAATCGTTGCATCTATGTGAAGTATTTTTCTTGATGTTGGATAAGCCTTTCTCATTCATGTGTGTCTCCATTAGGGTAGTACTATTAATTCTCTCTTAGAGTCTCACTTTATTTCCCCCTCTGTAGTGAAAGAAACTTGATACATCTATAGTCAAATAGTCAAAAGGCACACTCACTTTCTCATTCAAAAGCACATGTTCTCTTCTTTGTCATGCTAATAGCTAAAGCCAAGGAATATCCTTAAGTAAATGGTAGCCAGGTCTTATTCTGGATGGGAATCTTACACCAAACAATGTGAGGTCTAATTAGGACCTCATATCTGGTATATCCCCTGTATGTTGGTGGTATCTAACACCGTCAACATTTTAGCACTAGAAGGATGGCCGATAATTTTTTATGATGATAAATCCATACACACTAACCATTCATCTTCTAGACAAGGTAACAATATTCCAAGCACCATTCCAAATATTATTACCAAAGTAGGAGGGTCTTCTCAGCCTAGTCTAGAGTTTGAATATGAGGTTACCTATGAATAACTTTGAGAACTTCAACCTATAACCCGTCGGTTCACAAAGGATATTGTGTTTACTTCCTACTGTGCATAATCTCCTGCATAACCCTAAGAATAAAGAGACAACTCCTACCATTGTATTAGTTTCAATAGTTGAATATTTTATTTTTTCCACTCTTGAGGAATTAGTAGAGCCGTCAGAGGACACAGTGCAACAAGAGCCACTTCCACCCATTAACGAAGGGTATGCAGAAGACATTATTATTTATGATGACATTTTTGATGATTTAGATGGTGAAGGAGAAGTCTCCTCAGATTCTAGAAAGGAGGAGGAACCAAGAGACGAAGACATGACAGACCAAGACTTGTATTGGATGGCCCAAAGGCCTCTCATTATTTCAGATAACCTTCATAAGATGCCGAGGCATCCAGAAAATTTGTTATCAAAGTTTGATCTAGATAAGGAAACAAAGGCAGAAGATCAAATCAATAATTTCTACATGCATCTACACATGTTAGAGGTATGGTACAATGATGTTGCTTGTAGTATTTTTCCTTTTACATTAGAAGGTAGAGAAAAAACATGGGACCATAGTCTTCCTGTCAATTCAGTCCACAACTAGAGGGAGTTTAAATTTTTATTTCTGGAGAAATTTGTTGATGAAAATACTCCATCCATGTTATTGAAAGAGCTCAGAAACAATAAGATGGGGGGAAAGGAGAAAGTGAAATATTTTAATCAAAATTTCAATCACATATTGAAAAATTTTCCCTCAGGCACGCAACCACATGATTCAAATACTATTGATTATTACACAACTTACTTTCCCACCAACATTTCCTCTTTCATTAAAAAAGCTACAAAGTAAACATTGGCACTAAAGTTATTGTGCATGCAATCCTTTCTGCCAACAGAAACAATCCCTCTAGTCCTATGGGAGGATATAACAACTATAAAAGACAACTATATGCAATATTTCCTAATTCATACTAGAAAATACGAAGGATGATAGACTTCCTACCTTTTTATGATGCTAATGCCTTTGATTTTTCCCTTGACTCTTTCACTTCCAAGCTCACGATCTCCTCTTCGCTAGTATTGATGAATGCCTACAAGAAAATTCAGGTGGAGACATCAAACACATACAAAGCATGATACATTCTAATATGAACTATGTAATAGATCAAGGAACATTACAATAAATGGATAATAATTGACACATTTATGGAAATAAAACACATATTTTATTATTAATAGATGACAAAGGGAGTATTACAACAACTGAAGCCTGGATGTTGGAAGCCTCCTTTAGGTGTGATTCCAAAGTACAATCCTTAACCTTCAAATACTTATTCTCCTTTTCAAATGGGCAAAATTTGGGCACAATTAAACACTAGGATGGAAACCGACCAAGACTGGATGGTGTGGATTTAATTTATAGGGAAGGAGAGGGAGTTGAGGATCCATAAAAAAAGGGAGGAGTTCCACATATCAAGGGAGACATCCATGGAAGGATGATCTAGTTCTAGGAATGGGAGGTCTTGTTCCAATCATCAACAATCTAAAACCACATCATTTTTTTCGAGACTTCTAGCAAGAGAATATTCTCTTCCATTTTGGGAAAAATTTCCTGAAGAGGAACAACGCAGATTTTCCTGATAAAAATCGCACTGTCAGTGCTCAACATGTGTAATTACAAAGGTTACTAGTGATAGCCATCAGTTATAGGAAACACGCTAGGCTTGAAAAAAAGGTTTTTAACAATCTTTTTTTCAGAAAATTATCAAGACAAGTCTTCCTATTTTCTTCAGGGATGCTCTAAACATGTTTAAGGTGAATACATTGTTTGCGAAAAAATTTATGACTTTGCAACACTTGTGGCATCAATGACACAAAGGGCGACACTTCAGGATATGTGATTGGGAGTGTGAAAAAATATTGTATAAAATATTCCCCCTAAAGCATGAATTCAAAACATGAAGTGATGGTTGAAGTGCTTTATAAGAAAAGGCAAGGACTTAGAGAACCACATTCAGGAGACCTGGAAATCAAACATAATACAATATATCTGGCATCTCTAATGTAGGTATGCTTAAAGTGTAAGCATATAAAAATACATGGATACATGGCATGGACACAACCATCCATATAGAAAGGATCATGCTTACAATCATGAATACTTAATAACTCCACACAAACTAGATTTATCAAATGAAACCCAAGGTCTTCATCTTCATATCGATCCAACCAAAGTAAAAATCTCACCATCTGAATAGATGAGTTGAAGTCAAACATGGTAGAAACCACCTGATTATTGGTCGATGATGTAAACCGTTAACATACATAGGAGAAACCACCAATGATGATGATGGCTCTCAAGGTACAACAATACAATCCAAAAGTGTGAATAATGAAGTTGAACTTGAACACTTGCAAAATAACTCCATTGAAGGCGAGTGACTCGAACCTATCATTGAATGTGAAGAACCTGCCATTGAGGTATGCAAGATCCAAGGTACTGAAATGGATTTTCTAGATCATCTTCCTGGATAATGAGTTGGAGTCGACAGGAGGTGATATGTCGAAGGAGGGCCATAATATTTCCCACAGCATCGACACGAAACATATGATTTTGCAAATTTTTCAAGAGTGGTTTAAGATTGATGTAGAGAAATTAAAATGGGGTATAAGTGGTTTGAATTTTCAGACGAACACTTATCTTGAACATATCAACGACATAATTCTGTAAATTGGCAACATTTGAGTCAAAATAGGATCAGAGGTCATGACGACAAAAGGATATAATCCAATGAGAGGCAAATGGATTTCCCAAACCCAAAAAGACAAGGGAAAAAGTGAGTATGTCCCAAACCTGACATGAGAGACAGATAAGTGTCATGTTCAAGAGAGACATACTGCCTTTCACACAAACTATAGGAAACATTTCTCCTTCCATTTCTCCCCACTATTTGTAGCAAGTACATCTTTATTTTTAATCTCAAGCATGAAGATGATACCATATTCTTGTTGTATAAGTTCATCCTTCGAATGAATCCATCCTAGTATTTTTAACGAGTCCTAGGAATGAGTACCTTGGTCTCGTCATGGTTACAAGTCCTTCATTATTTTAGTTTTATGAGTCCGACGGAGGGGTAGCTCGACATATGTTTCATGTTTAGAGAGTTTGAAAAAGAGGAAAAAAGAAAACTCCATATTTCCCTTTTCGTAGATAGTCTCTTGAATCTGAAAAGGTAGAAAAAAATACTCGAGAGAACCTCTTAGATATGTTTGACTAAGGTATTCCTTTTTCATAACTAGTCTATGTTAGTCTAGAAAAGGGTTAAACTTATACTGAGTAGACGTATTTTAATTTAATTTTATGAGCTCGAAAGGATAAGTGCTCGAAAATATTTTCATATTATAGGAGTATTAAAAGATATGAAAGGGGACTCCTCCTGGAGGAACGAGTGGTATAAATGGTAGAAACTAGTTCCGGTCATGATGTAACTGCTCAAAATACAGAAATTTCAAGAGAATGGCTAACAATACCACTCATTGCAATAGTTCCCCAGGCAAGGGTAAAACAATCAAGTGAGAGTGTATGATTGTCCAAGCAGATGGTGACGATGGAATGAGAAAAACAAGGTTCATCTGGCAGAAGAGACATATTAAAGGGAAATCACGAGAGGTGTATAGGAATGGTTTCATTTTCTACACAAGCTTGAAAGATGGGAAACTATGTTGGAGAACCCTTGAAGATGGTTTTAGTTTTACACAAGCTTGAAACGGAGGAAAAACTATTCTTGAGAGTGGTTTCATTGTTACACAAGCTTGAAACAAAGACAAACTATGATTAGAATAATTTTGCATGCCCCCAACATAATGAATCAATTCGAGGAACATTCCCCCAAAACTTAATTTCATTCACCTAAGTAGACTACTGGTTACTAACAGGTGGATGGAATGGAGTTTCATTATGAGATCAAGTCAAAGGATTGGCTAGGAATTTACAAGATCTAATCAAGCACTCAAATTATAAAGGGAATTTTTTTAATTTCTTAATGAGCTTGACATAGTAAAAGAACGATGCTCATAGGGACCTATTTCATTTTTTAATGAGGTTGAAATAGTAAAAGAGATATTCACATAGGAACATGTTTCATTTTTAACGAGGTTGACACAGTAAAATAACTATCCTCATACACCTAGTTTCATTTTTTAACGAGATTGACACAAGAAAAGGAACTCTGCTCTGACACCTTGTTTCATTTTTTAACGAGCTTGACACAATAAAAGGAACTTTTCTTCGACACCTTATTTCATTTTTTAATGAGCTTGACATAAGAAAAGGAACTTTTCTCCCAAGACTTTGTTTCATTTTTTAATGAGCTTGACACAATAAAATGAACTATGCTTTGAAGACCTTGATCATGTCCCATAAGAGGGAATGGATTCCAAGAAGTTATCATTAGATGGGAGAACAAAACTCTGGAAAGGATATATATCAATGGATGTATTATGAAGATTAGGATCAAATGCCCCCAGTACATGATGCACTATATCACTTACTAGATCATGATTAGACATGGGAATGGAACAGGTTTCCACATAATTAACCTATGGTGGGGAAGACACCACTTGAATATAAGGACCATTTAGGGATTTTTGTTGACTGGGAGTAAAATTAGGACCAATAAATGAAATCTGATCAATGGTCATGATTCTTCCTTCATGTGGGAAACACATACATGAAAGAGACAAGAGCTCCCATGACATAAACATAGTAACATCCAAGGAGTAAATTAAAATCCAAATTTCCTTGGATAATCATTACATCGATACAGACTATTTTTCCTCCATAATAGTTGACTGGTTCCTCTATTAAAAGGTAACATACTTTGGTTAACGAGTACAATCTATGAAGAACCTAAATATTGCTAAGTAATTGAAGACATAATACTAAAAGATGCACCTTCATCTATTATTGTGCCAAGTACAGGTATTTTATAAGCATGTACTATGATCTGAAAGGTCACATAAGAAGGAAGATGATATACTGCTACTCAACTCCAATAAAAAGAAGTGACAAAAATGGATGGGGTGTCGTGGGAATGGGGAAACTGCCCCCTTGTGTTATGCGAACAGGAGGATCACCCTCCTATACCATGAGAATGGGATGATTTCCCCCTGATTCATTAGAATATGAAGAAACAAGAAGAAATTGAGTGACATGAAGTTCAATCTCTACAGGAAAGATACGATCAAATGAAGGTGGAATTGAGTCAACCATTTTCTCAACCAATGGTTGGTAAAGAACAAACTCATGGGATTCACTTTCAGATAGATTGGGATTGATTAGAGATGAATTCTCAGCAATCACATCATCAACTAGTGGAGGATCAAGGGAAACCTTTCGGTAACCAACAAGAAGTTGTGGCTGAGAAGCTGTAAGGTTTTCAAACACTTTTGAGGCTTCATCCATATAAGGAAAAAGGTGAATGGGATTATTCCCTTCACATAACTTACAAGTAAATTTGAATTTACCTTTTTTCCATGGACCTTACTATCACTAGTCGAGGGTTTATCACGAACATGATCTATAGAGGCTGATGACAAAGGCTGATGTGAGCATGTGTACCACACTTCTAATATCTTGGGGATACTAGTAAAATCTCTAAGAAGGTGGTCACCCTTACATAACCTACAAGGGACTTAACTTTGTGGGTTTGATTGGAATTTTTGTCCACATTAGTTTCATCTAGAGCAATGGTTTCTTGGTTGGCCCCTTGATTATTTTTCTTATTATTTTTTATCCTTTTCTCCTTCTTCTTAGATTCCTAATTACTAGAATCATGAATTTCACTAGGCGAAGAGGAAGAATAGGTGGAAGAAATAATAGGTGAAGAAGGCAAAGGATCAACTTTAGGATTAACATGAGGTTGACACTGTTCAGGTGGAGGTGAACTTGGTTGAGAAGAAATTTGGACAAATAAAGCCATAGGGGTCGAAAATAACCAAACTAGAAAATTAATGGTAAATACATGAAGGGACAATGTTGCCATATAAGGAGCACCAATATTTCCAAAAGGAGGAAAAGGACTAGGATTCCCATTAGAGGAGTTTCCTTTATTGGTAGAATCATGAAAAGTTTCCATTAGTAACAACCTAAGGAGGTGTTCCATGAAGAGGATGATATTTCACAGTCAATTAATCAATTTTAGAAATCAACAAAAAATAAAAATCAAGGAGGGGAATCTACACATAAAGTTTTACCAAGCAACCGTGAACTACGATATACACAGTGATGAACCAAGGACTTAACGTACAGAATCCAATATCCTCGATGTTGTGTTTGGTGTATCACGTTATACAAGGTTGTAGACTCAGTTTCCTATGGATGGATAAAAACCTATAGGGGATTCCAAAAATATACTCGAATTTACGTGGGAGTATAGCTCGTAGTAATGATATCTAATGCCTAACCGTTCAATGAGAGTATTACGATATACTTATCATGCATGGGGAGTCATCTGATATACCTGAAGTTACATGGAGAATGATCATATACACTTCTGTATGTGGAACGTGATATTACCATTGGGATGAAAAATCGGAAAACAATGATAGATCCTATGTTTAACAACGTCGAAACAAGTCTCTAGCCTAGACCACTAAATGTTTTCATTAATGTTCCAAATGCTCCCCAGGTTAATTGAGATAAATTTTAAAGTTGATCTTCAATTATGTTTTGGTTTCAAGGCTCAAAACTTGATGTGACCTAAACACACCTATGATGCATATAATATGAAGAAAAATGGATTATTTTAATTTTCAATGAAATCTATCTAGTGTAGGGAAGAAGCGCAAACATTGATGCAACAATCAAATATGCAACCAACAAGAGATTCCTAACTAGATATTTCAATTTCATAATTCCAATGCAATAGAAAAAAAGTAAAGGAATTTTAATTCACTAAAATTCATCTACATGAATTTTTCTTTTCAAATGAATGAATATGCACTTATCAACTTTCAACACCAAGAAATGTAATATATGCTCAATTAAAATATCAAAAATAACTTTCTAGTGCAATGTAATCTAATGCAATTCCAGAAGTAATGATCAATTTTGAGATGAAGGCTTAAAAAATGAAAAAGAAATTTATTTTTTGGTTCCCAAAAGAACTAAAAATGCTTATCATACAACAAATCAATAACACATGCAAGCAGAAAAATAGTAAATCCAATTACCCAAAGAAACAAATTTCATTTTCACTACTTAAACATGGAACAAAATTTTGCAAACCAAAAAGAATAAAATAAGTCAAAATTATATGTAAACAGAGCAGATAAAAACTTTAGAGATGAATTCATTCTAGATTCTCTGAAAAAATTCTTAAGAAATATAAAAAAATTCAATTTTTTGGACCAACGCGATTGTAAGTCGACAAATCTGTGCTGAGAGGGTCTTCAGCACGATGAGAAACTGGACCAGCACAGACATAAAGTGGAAGACAATGTCTTAAGTGTGACTATACTAAGCAATATCCACACTTTCAGGGCTCTATTTCTCCGATAAAACACGCTGGGCTAGAAAAACTTACGGAATGATAATCAAAATTGAAGAGAGATACAAAATTTACACTCTAAACGACACACCACTTAGAATGTGGATCCATAATCAATCAAAGTTACATATCACTAGGAGGTTGGACAAAATTAGAAAAAGAGAACGAAAACACAAGGAGGTTTGAAGGGTTATGTGCTCCCCAACATAGTTGCCATTTTGTTGTGAAGGAAATTATTTCTGCGGACAAAAATTATCCCTCTAGTCCTATGGGAGGATCTTACAACTACAGAAGACAAATATATGCAATATTTCCTAATTGATACTAGAAAAAATGGAGGATAGATTTCCTACCTCTTTTTGATGCTAATGTCTTTGATGTATCCCTCTACTCTTTCAATTCTAAGCTCACGATCTCCTCTTCACAAGTGTAGATGAATTCCTGCAAGAAAGATAAGGTGGAGACAACAAACACATACAAATCATGATACATTCTAATACAAACTATGTAACAGATCAAGGAACATTACAATAAATGGACAATAATTGACACATTTATGGGAAGGAAACACAAATTGTATTATTAATAGATGACAAAGGGAACATTACAACCACTGAAGCCTTGATGTTGGAAGCCTCCTTCAGGTGATATTCCAAAGTCCAAGCCTTAACCTTCAAAGACTTCTTCTCCTTTACAAATGGGAATAATTTGGGCACAATTCAACACTAGAATGGAAACCAACAAAGAGTGGATGGTGAGGATTTGATTTATAGGGAAGAAGAGGGATTTGAGGATCCATAGAAAGAGGGAGGAGTTACACATATCAAGGGAGAGATCCATGGAAGGAGGATATATGGCCAGGAATGGGAGGTCTCATTCCAATCATCAACAACCTGAAACCACGTCGTCGTTCTTGAACCTTCTAGCAATAGAAGTTTCTCCTCCATTTTTGGAAAACTACCTAAAGATGACCAACACAGATTTTCCTGATAAAAGTCACGTTGGAAGTGCTAGACATGTGTAATGCCAAAGGTTACTAGCATGAGCCATCAATTATAGGAAACACGTTGGGCTTGCAAAAAAAGGTTTTTAACAATATTTTTCAGAAATTTTTTAAGGAAAGCCTTATTATTTTTTTAGGGATGCTCTAAACATGTTTCATGATGAATACATTACTTGCAACAAATTTTATCACTTTGACATTTGTGGCATCAATGACACAAAGGGTGACACTTTAGGATATGAGACTAGGGGTGTGAAAAAATATTGTATAACAAAACTTTGTGAAGCAATCATAGTAGAGAAATATTTTCATGTTATTGGAGTTATTAATGATGATGATGATGAATCAAAAGACTCCAAGGAAGTTGGTGGGAAGTCCCAAACTTCCTCAAGTAAGGCTAAAGAAAAGGATTCATTAGATATTGAAACTTGAATAGGATAGTGAAGGCACTTATCAATGAAATTTTAGAATTAAAGTTCAAGTGATACTTATACCAGTAGTAAGCATCCCAAGTCTTTCCTATTCTAAAGGAATAATAACAACAACAACAATCATCCCACCAAATCTGCCTAGATTTTGAATGTTGTGTCGACTATAGAAAGTATGGGCATGGATAATTATTTCTCTTTCCACTAAGAATATCATTTAGAAAATACATGCCCACAGTGGAACCACAACATGGATGCTTTGGCCCCACATATTGTGGATTCTTTATTAGCAGATGAGTAGTTGAAACAAACAAAAGAAACAAAGGAACCTTCAGCAGCTAAAGAAACTATGGGTATTGGACATCCAGTGAATGCTTTTGATAGTATTATTAATCATGAAAAGAAAAGTGTTGAAGAACCACTGCAAAGTGAGCCCCCCCCAAGAATAAAAATGGTCAATATAACTTGAGGAGCTAAGGGCCCATTTCTCAATAGGAGGTGATGAGACAAAAATTTAAGGAGAAGTTTTTAAGAAGGATCTCACCACTAGTAAATCATGCTCGTAATGAAAAAATTAAGTTTGTAAATGCAAACTCTTCAAAGAACACTTCCTCCAATAGTAAAATTAATTCCATCATTCTGGAAGTGTCAAAAAAATCGACTCCTTCACTCACTTCAGTATTACCTCCTAAAGGTGGAACAATCTATTATAATCATAGTTGAATATTTGAAGAGTGATGAAGCCAATATTTCCATCTTTGAGCTCACGAAGATAGCAGGCTAGCGTGAACTACTTGTCCAAGCCTTTTCACAACCTTCGCCAAGTGACAAATATTCTACCTCTCATAAGGTGTTTCGTAAGTCTTCTAGTTCCCTTGAATATGTATTTAATTTCGTAACATTAGATGCTCATACTCTCTTCCCTTAATTTTTGTTAATATTTTAAATTTTCGATTACAATGTCCATAATTTTTTAGTCGATTTTGGTGCATTTGTTTATGTAGTGCCATTATTTGTTGCAAATAAAATAAATTCTAAATGGGACAAAACTAAATTAAAAACAATTCAGCTAGAAAAATCCCTTGTCCAAGAAATTGTTAAAGTCGGGAATGTTCTTATTCTATTGTCATCTGATCATCAATTTCACCAATGTATAAATATTGTAATTGTGGACACCCATGAAGAATATGACGTACCCCTAAGTAGAGACTGGTCTAGTAAACTAAAAGGGTGTTTTGATACAAATTGGTCACATTTATGGCTTCCATATAAGGGCAGGAACAACCAATTAGAATGGAAAGTGAGCCATACATGAAATATACTATGACACCACTTGAGGGCCACAATGAGTCTGTTTCCTTTGCTAAATTAATCTTTGGAATTTTTTTCCTAGAAACTGATCACAGGTGTTATCAAGCACAATGATCACTGATCCCACCAGATACAAAGTTGAATCTCCTTCCTTATTCTCTAGCTGGTGCAAATGAGTCATGTAATATAGATGTATATAGTAATACTAATAATAGTATAGGAAGAAACATAGTAACTAAAAATAATTGGATTTTATATTTTGATGGTTCAAAGATGCAGTATGGCTTTGGATTTGGTAGCGTACTCATAAAACCATGTAATAAGATTCATATACTTTCATGCCATTTGGAGTTCGAGTGTACAAATAATACTGCCGAATATGAAGCACTCATACTTGGACTAAAGAAAGTTGTTGATTTGAAGGTATAGTTTCTCGAAGTAATTGGTGACTCAGAGGCATTCACTCGTAAGGTACGAGATACTATCCATTGTGTTGCATCGAATCTAAAAAAAAAAAAAATACTAGCAAGAGGTATGGCATTTAATTAATTGTTTTAAATATTTTAACAACATTTATGTTCCTAGGATTAGAAATGTTGCAATAGATGCATTAGAAAATGTAGCCGCCAGGATTTTGCCATTGAGAATTGATTTTTTTATTGAAATTATATATAAACCATCTATGCCTGATAACACCACTAATTTTTGTGTTTTCAATGATGACCAAAAAATACTGCATTTTATGGCTAATGTAAACATATTCAAAGATGATTCCATAGAAGAGGATGAGCATGATAAGTCTTTGTAGGAGGCATCTAATGCAATGAAAGGCAACACTATGCCTAAAGGCATGGTGTCCTTGGAAAAATTATATGAATTGAAAAACCACTTTAGAGGACCGATCAATACAAAGACTCAGAGCTCGAAGTTATCATCTAAGCAAGTCAATCTAGGAGCTCAAGAAGATCTAAAATATGTAAACCTTGGTACATGCTGTTCTCCACGGGAATGACATGCATTTATCTTCTTATTCAAACAATACCATTATGTGTTTTCATGGAAATATGATGACTTATAGACATATTATAATCGTATTATCCAACATGTCATTCCCATAAAACAAGGGGTAAAACCTTTTTAGCAAAAAATAAGGAAATTTCATCCAAAGCTGGAACCCATCATGCAAAATGAATTGAGGAAGGATTATTTTTAGAGTCAGACACTGTGACTTGGGTTTCAAATTTGGTCCCAGTTAAAAATAAGTCCAGTGAAATAAGGTATTTTGTATATTTCCACAATCTCAACTGGGAATTTTATAAAGATAATTACCCAGTTACATCAATGGAATAGATCCTCTAGATAGTATTTGGGTTTGATATGTTCTTGATACTATTGGTTTCTCTACTTATAATCAAGTTCTTGTGGTGGAACTAGGTCGATTGAAAACTACCTTCATGACCAAATGGGGAACATTTTCTTTCAAAAGAATTTCATTTGGGCTTATCAACGCCAGTGCCACATTTCAAAGAGCGATGGACATCACTTTCTGTGGCCTTATTGGTCATAGTGTAGTATTTTATTTTGGATGATGTCACTATGTTTTCCAAAAGAATATCATATCACATAAATCATCTAAAAACAATATTTAAGCGATGACGTAAGTATGGGATTTCTCTCAATCCCGAGAAAAAAATCTTTGGTGTGTCAAAAGGGACTCTCTTATGGCACATCATTGCAAAGAGTGAAATTAAATTTGATCTCGAGAGGGTCAAATCCATTACAAAAGTCCAACTCCCAATGAATAAGAAGGCTATGAAGTATTTCATATGGAATACTAACTTCCTGCGATAAATCATCTCTGATTATTCCTAGATAGTTAAGCATGTATAGGAGATGATTAAGGAAGATGAAACTTACAAATGGGACAAATGGGAAAAGGATTATTTTGCTCAAATAACCTAGGAAATTTCCAATGCACCCATGTTATTTAGTCCTGACTATGAAAAATATTTCATGTTTTATACCTTTGCTTCATATTCATCTATTGCAGCCATATTGACTCAAAAGCATTTTGAAGGAAATGAGAGACATATTTATTTTATGAGTGCTGACCTATAGGGGTCATAATTAAATTATCCATCCATTGAAAAATAATAATATGTTGCATACAAGGAAGTTAAATATTTCATGACTTATCTTTAAAATCTCACCCGATCATATTTGTGCATCATCTAGCGATAAGAACACTCTTCGTGCAACAAGAGTTGGGTGTGAAGTGAAAAAATTGGATGACCTGATTACAAGAATATGATATGTAATTTAAACCAATTCATACCATATAGGTTCATGGCCTCTATCAACTAGAAACCGAAGCAAGAGATACTCCTAAGCAAGATCTCTCAGGTTGGGAGAAGGAAAGAGAAATGTACAATGTTGAACATGTCCCACATTCCACATCTACAATGCCATGGTATCTCGATATATGGAAATTTCTATGGAATGAAACCTTGCCCACGCATTTATCGTATAAAAAAAATAAGGAAAATTTATGAAAGGATCTATCCTTCCAGCTATTTCATGGAGTTATTTTTAGAAAGCACTACAACGATGTCCTGCTAAGATGCATTGAGCCACAACATGCATAGAATGTAATTAAATATTTCCATGATGGGTCAATAGGTGGTCAATATGTGGGTGACACAAAAATTCATAAATTCATGAGTAATGGTTATTATTTGCCCAATCTATTCAAATATGCTCACTTTTATGTCTAAAAGTTCCTAACTTGTCCAAAATGTGCCCATCAGGACTAGAGGTCAGTCACCCCACTATTACCAGTAGCAGTTGAGGAACGATTCCAACAGTTAGGCCTAGATGTTATTGGAGAATATTTCCTCACTCATGAAAGCAACACCGATATATTTTGACAACAACAAAATATTTTACTCTGTGGTCAGAAGTAGTTCCTTTGAGACAAGTAAATGACTAGGTAGTCATCCACTTTTTGTGACAAAACATTATAACCAGGTTTGGTGTTCCAATGCCACCTGTCTTTAATAATTTGACTTATTTTTTTTCATTGGAACTTTATGAATTTACATTAGAAAATGGGATTGTATTAAATCATGCATATAATTATTACCCATAGGGAAATACTTTGGCTAAAACGACAAATAAAAATCTTATTTGCATTTTTGGTGGGAAAAGTTCCCTAAGGCTAGGGTTGAAAACCTCAACAAAGAAGAAAAAGATAATAAAAAAGAAATAATCATCCAAGAATGAAAAACATGTGAATTAATATAGTTGGGTTTAGAAATATACTCGAAGGTCCTACATTTGATGTCGATTTCATAGGGTTGAAAACCTCTGCTTCCTATAGAACGAACATACCTACAAGTCAATTCACAAAATCATACATATAACAGATAATTCAATTCACATATATAAAATACATGTTAGATCATCACATATAAAAATATAAATCATGACTTATGAGACAATAACATATTAGGAATGAGACCATGATCTTCTTTATTGATTAACAACAATAGGTATAGGAAAGGTACACCCTGATCTAGTACACGACACTGACGAAACCTTCCTCCAGAGCCATCCGGCCCAAGCATCAAATTCCACCTCTCAAATAAGTGAAAAAGAATTCCATATAAGGATGATGAGAATCTATGCAAGGAAACCAAGATTTCCTATAAACTGGAAGTGCAGTAGGCACAAGGAAAAGCAGACTTGACTCTGGGGAGAAAAATGGGTATAATGTCAATATCTTCTCTCTTGTTCTCATTATGCCTACCCAAGGGGTGTATAAATACCACCTGAAATTGGCTAATTCTGTAAGGCCAAGAGCTCATGTAGGAGGGATTTCGGTAAAACCCGTAAACCGTGTAAACCCCACCCAAAAAATGGGAAACTATTTTATTTTTTCATATTTTTAAAGTTATACGCAAGTTCAATGTTGTAGGACCTATGTATGTAGATGCTTTTGTGTGGGAAGAGTCGTGTATGGAATTTGAACTATTTTTTTTGAATATAAGATAAATTTTGTATGTGAAAAGAGCTACCTAAGGCCATTAAAGAGCATCAGATCTACAAGAGTGTTGAATGATGGTATAACAGATGCACCATAATATACAAGGCCATAAGGGGTACATGATGGCCAAAATGTATTAAGTATAGAGAGAGGAATCATTTGAGAACTTGGGAGGATATCACCATATTCCAGCCCATTGAATACCTGTGGAAGGAGTCATAAAGAAAGAATCGTGTATGAGGTGGGCATACCCATGCTCATAAATAGTAAAGCATGTCTGTTGATCAAGTATAAAGCGGATCCAAAATGTAGACATAAGTGTGCATAAAAATCTGAAGAATACATAGTGGATCATCACATCATAGCCGTAAAGGAACACAACAGAGCTATGTATCAATATCACATATAGAATAATGTTTGATCATTGATGCTAAAAGACTATCTGAAGAGAAAGGTTATAGATTCCATAAATTCAAACTAAGTCCTATACAAAATGGAGGAAATACTCATTTTACGTGCTTTTTTCAAGGGACACACAACTGAATCTTGTTGCTAAACGATCCCATTCCAGCTTTTTTTTTGGAATATATATATATATATATATATATATATATATATATATATATATATATATATATATATATATATATATATATATATATATATTCTCTTTTCTTTTTCATATTTAAAGCTTGAAAAGGGATAAAAGAATGCATATAGTATAGTGGAAAGAACAAGTGTCAAGGGAAAGTGCACTAGCTCCTGGGACTAGAACATCCCTATGCTCAATGAAAGGCGATGAATACATGTTATCGACACTCAGAGGATGTCATTTCTACGGATAAAAGGTTTCAAGTCACAAATTCTAATGAATTCATTGTTTGAACTTGTAGAAAATTCAGGGTCAAAAGTGGCTTATATATGAGTCCAAATAAAGTCGAGTTAAGGCCAAAAGGTACAAGTGGTCAATATGAAATGCAGTATTACAACTCAACACATGGGAGCCTCTAAGGTATAAATCCATAAATATAGCGAAGAAGAAGAATGAGGCTTCAATGCAAAGTCATGGAGGGACTAAAGAGGACACTTGAGCCTACACAATACTTGTAGCATAGGCGACATATGCTAGTGAGTATCTAACTAGGAATCCTATGGAAGGAGATGCTCTACCACTATGTTATGACTTTATAAGATGACGAGTGAGAGGGGTTAAAAATCGTAACATAATGGGGTCGACCCTATGGAAAAATATCGCAGTATGAGGTCAATATGCATAATGGAATGGAAAAGTGCTATCTCTTAACTATATGCTAGTTTTGAAAATGATACTTGTCACAATAGGTCAGTGGTTGTGGATTCTAAGTGAAAGAAAAACATCACAAAGTCTTCGTTTACCTTGAAAAACAACCTCTCCCAACACTTCAAGAAAAAATTCAAAAGTTCATAAAATTTTAAATTTTAAAATAATTAACTTTAGAAAAGTGGGTTTTCAAATTTTGATTATAAAAAGGACTTTTAGACTCACCCCAATTAATTTTCACCTTCCAAATGTTGAGAATATAGTTGTTGGAGCAAATTTGGGCAAACCGATCCGATCAAATCCACTAACGAATTCACCAAAAACGATCTCTAGGTAATCCTTACCCTTAAACTTGTCCATTTGATCAAATATTTAATGAGTTATTTCAATTTTTAGCAAAGATATTTTTGTTTTTAAAATGTTCTCAGCTTGTACGTGGGTCAATAATTTGAAATCTGCATGTAGAAATCCCTACACACAGGTTTTCTGAGGGGAATTCGAGTGTATACGTGATTGTCTTTTATAAAATCCACGTATGCGCAAAGTATAATTGAAAACACATATTTTAATGGATGAAATCCCTCCTTTTTGTAGGATATAGATCATCTGGAAAGAGAGAGAGAGAATACTCATGTTGATAATAAAGTTTTAAATGATCAAGAATCATTGGATAGATTAAAAAATTGTAGATTTATTAAATTTTTCATGATGCCCAACATGAGAAAATAGACTCGATTGTTGGAAATGTTAGTTCAGTATTGGGACCCACAGCAGGAGCTATTCATCATAGATCATATGCCTTTGCAGATCGATAGAGTATATCTATTTCATAACATAACTTTCCCAGAGGGGAGAAGCAGTTGATATGAAAATGAGGGCCCATGGATGCCATAACATTACTCATAACATTACTATATATTTTTCACTAGAGACTAACAAGGTCAGATCACAAGTTTTGATAAAATAAATTACCAACCTACCAATAAAATTCATCCTTTTCACTTTTTCCACGATAAAAGGTTCAACTTCACTACATCAGGCTTCACGACCATACATGTTCTTAGCAATAGAATTCTTAAGACCAATAGCATATGATTGGTGCACAATGCTTGATGAGCTCCATCATTAGGTACATTTGGAGGGGTTAATGGTCACCTTTTTGCCTTATTAAGTCTCTTTTTCTTTCATTTTAATTATATCATGGTCTTATGATGCTAGTGTAGATGGTAATTGAGGCTTATCATACTTTGAGTACCTAACATGAGTTAAATGAAGGAAAATCATGAACATATTTCATTTTTGGTGAAGATTTTTCCATTAAGACTCAAGGTAGAGAGCAAGGAGAGATTATAGGGGGATTTTCCGCCTCCTTAACTCCCAAAGGAAGCCAAGGGATCCTCGATATTCCCTCCAACAACTCTAAATAAAATGCGGCCAAGCAAACTCAATATCAAGTGCACCAAAGCTACACTTCACTTGCAATCAAGTGGACTCATCACCTAATTTTTAGGGAGTTGTTGGTAGCTACCCTTTAGGTTAAATAGGGATGAGAAAGAGATCATTAGGATTCGAAATTTGGAGAAATCCATTAGGCTCTTAGCTCTTGTAATATGTTTTTGAGAATTTCATGTTGATGTAATGAGATTATATTTTGCAATAAAATGAGTATTCATATTGTGCTTCACTAATATAGTTTCAGAGGGCTAGGCTTGTGGGTTAGGGCCCAATCCATGTGCCTTAGTCTCTCTTGTGTATTCATTCATTACTTTCATGTCATTTTAGCTAGTTTTTCTTATGAGTATTTAGCTAGTTTTCTTGCATTTTCATTCATTGTTTTTAGTTTTCTTCCATTTGTATTTTGTTGTAGATTTAGCTTGCTTACATGTTGGTAGAATAGGTTATAAATTCAAAAATCTGTGAGTCAAGTCTCCCCCTCTCATATTTTTTATTGGAGCTTGAGGAGGGTAGACCTTCCCCACATGCCAAAATTAATTTTTAGTTTATGATTTCTTGGAATGAATAAGTAAGGTTGTTGTAATTCCATTAATGTGTTTAGAATGCTCTGTTAGATCTTTGTTTGTAGGTTAAAGTATATTTTCTTTCCAAATTAAATTCATCTTTCCCATTGCCTTTATCATGAATTTTTCCATATTTATTGCATGAACATGTATTTTTCTTGCAGGTTCAGGTATCATAGCCAAGAAGAACCTCACTAGCACCTTTTGCTTCATCTCTCACCCTTCATCATCCTTCTATTCATCAAAATCACCACCAGCCCTGTTTTCAAAATTTTCATCCCTACACCCTGAGAAAACCCTAAGGGTGCAAGATAGGCCTCCTAGGAGGTTATGAGGTTGGCCAAGGGGTGGTCCACCTTCCACTCATCCAAATCCACCTTCACTCAACCTTCCCTACACTTTTCTCACCCATTTTTGGCCTCAGATTTCCTTAAGACTATTTCCTGTAGAAATTCAAGACTTTCTTGTAGCAGCACTTGAGGCAACACTAGTGGGCCCCTCCTTAAGCCCAGAAACCACCATCCACATACTTTAGACCTTCCAAAACCACCCATATACCTTCAGCCTTACACCCATGTGTTCAATCCTTCCATAAGCCTCCTTAGCGCTTTCTTCTCCTAGCTGCAAAACAACACATTTACAAGCATAATTAGGTCATGATTAGTTACATGATAGATATAACATAGAGTGAGTAGAGTGTTTTTAGCTGTTTGGCCCAATAAAGTGTGATTAGGTTAGTCTCCTTTATGCAATTTCAATTCAGTAATTTACTTCATGCAGCAAGATGCCTAGTTTTATTTCATTTCTTGTCATAGCTTAATGTGTAGATTTCTTTCATTGCAGAATAGTTAGATGTACTTGCTTTCTTTAGTGTATTTATGTACTTGCTGATAGAGCCATTTCTTGGAATCATTTGTAGCCCTAGGCCTAAATTTATAAGTGTGATAGACTTCATCCAGAAACCCTAGAGGTAGCACCCTTTCATAAATCTTAGAAGAGGATGACATGAATAGAATGCATCTATTGTGTATATAGCACTGTCACTTCCAAGTTTGCATGAACCCTGGGTTGATAAATTAAAGTAGGGAAACCTCTAGGAGTTGCATCACTCTTGTTTCAATACCAAGGCCCACCACTTTTTTGCGTCTTTACCTGGGAGGTGTCTATTAAATTCTTTGATTTTGTTTTAGCATTCTTTTATGCTTTCCTTTTACATGTTGTTTCACAAATATTGAAACAATACAAAAAATTCTGATTTTCATGCCTTGTAGGAGTAGGGATACACAAGGAAATTTGTTACCTAAAACCCCCACATCACCACATAGTCACCCTTCACTTTTCCTTAGTGGCTGTGAGGTTGAACACACCATAGGTGAGCCTTCTGAAAATTTTGAAGAACCTCTTGGTGAAGAAGAAGATATTGTTTCACTTGAGGAACCTGCTTCACATATCTCAACAATAGTTTACACTGAAGCCTAGGGAGCCTTTCCCATTAGAGAGGTAGATGGGGAAACTAAAATGAAAAACATTTTCCCCTCATCCCTTCCACACTTTCATGGACTTACCTATAAAGATATTGAAACATTCATGTTTGAATTTACTATTGTCTGTAGGACCTATGACTATGCCTTGGATGATCAAAAGATGAAGATATTCCCATCTACCCTTAAGGATGCAGCCTTGCATTGGTTCATGGGTCTACCTGGGAACACCATCACTACCTGGGCACAGATGCAAGAAGCCTTCAAAAACAAGTACAAGGAATATTTTAGGTCCGAGGAAACTAAGGATGACATATTCAGGATGACTCTAGGGCCTGATGAATTCCCATAAGACTATGAAGAGAGGTTTCAATTAAAATATAAGAGAACCAACTGTACTCTTGATCCCGGATCACTTAAACTAGTAATTCTCTGAGGGATCAAGGAGGAGGTGATAGAAACTCTCAATATGTTATCAAGATGAGATATCTACCAACTGCCTTATGAAACAATAAAAAATGTCTTCAGGAATCATTCTAGGGCAGTTAGGAAGAAAGGTAGATCTGGCCAAAGTATAACCAATACCCCTTCCTCTTCCACCTCCATCAAGCATGAGATTGGAAATATGTTGGAGGACTTCAAAAGTGGCATGTTGAACACCTTTTCCTTGCAAATGGACACAATTCAAGTCAAAAGGAAGCAAGAGGAAGAAGAAATATCCTTGGCTATATTTTTCCATAGATGTACCAAAAAACACCCTAGAAATGAATGTCCATTAAATGTCATAAAGGTTTTCTTAGTTTGTGAGAAGAATCATTCCACAGACAAGTGTCCCTCCTTACCTGGAGTCAAATTTTTATATCAAGGTGGGGAAGTAGGACTAAAGAAACGTTGTTTCATCACCAAAGAAGGCCTCAAGGCCCTAGGACATATCAGTAGGGTATGAAAGGTTTACCTTACTCTTACTATCACAATAATCAAAATGCACCCATGCAATCTTGGTACACCCCCACTCCTACATCCTGAACTATGCCTCCTACTTAGCCTTACAACCCTCCATATCATCCTCAACCTGTGAACCAACCATTTCAGCAGTATGTTCCTCAACAACCTCAGTGAAACAATCCATCCCAAGGTTGGAGTCCTTAACATAATCAACCACCTACTCTAATGCTTCCACCCCAACCTCAACCTCATCTTACTCGTGCTGCTCCAACCAAGTTGCCTTAGATGCCTGCACAAACCAATCCAAACCCAAACAACAGATGGGCACAATAGGTTTATAGTGGAGAGACATCCTATCCAGCTTATGTTGTGGAGATACAAGATATTAATCTCAGGTCGGGAAGAGTACTCCAAGACAACCATCCTCCACCTCCACCGGTAGAGGTTGAGGAGGAAAAGGAAGAAAGTAACACTCAAATCCAACAACCTCCTTTTCCTGAGCACTTAATCCATTTGAGTCAGCACACCCTAGAGGAGACTGCACTTATGGGAGAACTGAAATTTTTTTGTGTAAATATACCACTTCTCTAGGCCATTAAGGATGCCCCTATTTACAATAGGCTCATCAAGGAAAATTTCTTCAAGAAACCTGGGAGAAAGAAGAAAGATACCCCCACCATCAATGTAGTAGGACAACTGTCCGACTTAATGTTGGGAAGGGTGATCTTTCCAAAGTACCTAGACCCTTGCAGTCCAGTTGTAAATGTGCACACAACTGGTGTCATAGTCCCCAATACTCTGATTAATCTAGGGGATACCATAAATTTCTTGACCAAGGAAACTATGTTGAAACTCAACCTCCAAGGGACTTTGAGGAAAACCACAATAGTTCTGCAACTTGCAAATCAGTCCATGGTAACTCCAAAAGGAATTCTTGAGGATTTGATGGTTTCAATTGACTCTTGGGAGTATCCTATAGATTTCCTAGTTCTTCGGCCAAAAACTAAGTTCAATGGATATCCTCTCATCTTATGGAGACCTTGGTTAGCCACTTCCGATGCTTATATCAGATGTCGGGCTGGAAACATGACTATTAAGAATGGGCCCTTGTCTAAACAATTGGTATTGTATCCTCCAATCCAGCCTTCCATTGATTATGATCTATCTATATGGTTGGAGGATGAAGAAGATGAGGTATATAACACTACCCCCATTTGTACCATAGATGTTGTTCTTAGAGGGGGACAAATTGATGAAGATAAACTCATCAACCATGTCATTCAAAACAAGTCCCCCACTAACAATCTGCTTAAAAACCTAGTCAAATAATATAAAAGCCAACCTTGGATGGAATTGCACTCAGTTGATTCAACCTCTGAAACCACCAAGGCTGTAGAGTTTGTCCCATCCATATCTCTAAAAATAAACTCAAACCTCTTAGATGAAGAATAAAAGAAAATATGCCATCTTCTAAAAGAAAACCTAGATGCATTTGCTTGGGATTACAAGGACATGAAAGGGGTGCATCCTTCAGTATGCAAAAATCATATTTACATTAAGGAGGGATGCAAGCCTGTGCCACAACCCGAAAGAAGGATGAACCCAACTCTAAAGGACATAGTCAATGAAGAACTACATAAACTATTTGATGCAGGTTTAATTTATCCTATATCAGATAATGAGTGGGTATCTCCTCTTGTCCTAGTCCCGAAGAAGAATGGAAAATGGTGAATCTGTGTTGATTATCAGGAACTTAACAAAGCCACCAAGAAGGACCATTTCCATTTTCCCTTTATATACCAAGTCATGGATTGCCTTGTAGGAAAGAAATTATTTTTCTTCTTGATGGGTTCAGTGGGCATAACCAGATCCAAATCAGCCCTGAAGATCACAAAAAGACTACTTTCACCTGCCCTTGGGGTACCTTTGCTTACAGATTCCTACCCTTTGGGTTGTGCAATGCCCCAGCTACCTTCTAGAGAGTTGTCCTAGCATTTTATCTGAGCTAGTATATGACTCAGTTGAAGTCTACATGGATGATTTCACACCCTATGGGGATGACTTCTAGGAGGCTCTCTCTAATTTGGGAAAAATGTTGAGAAGGTAAATCGAAATGCATCTCTCCCTAACCCCAGAAAAGTGTGAATTCATGAAAAGAGTAGGAGTCGTATTGGGATACTCAATCTACCAAGAAGGAATACAAGTGGATCTTTACAAAATCACTATCATCAAAGGGTACTTGTTCCTCAAAAGTAGAGAGATGTCAGAAGATTCTTAGGTTTAGCTAGCCATTATAGAAGAGCCATTAAAGATTTCAGTAAATTGGCTTCACCACTATTTGTTTTAGTGGCCAAAGATTATGAGTTTACTTGGTCCAGTCTTTGTCAAGAATATTTTGAGCTCATTAAGGGAAATTTAACTACTGACCCCATTCTCCAAGGTCCAAATTGGACTCTGCCTTTCCACATCCACACAGATGTATTAGAAAAATTTGTGGGGGCAACATTAGGGCAGTTAGAAGAAAAATTACCTTGTGAAATCTATTTCATCAATAAGAACTTGTCTAAGGCTTATCTCAATTACACTATCACAGAGAAGGAGATGTTAGCCATTGTCCATGCTTTAAACAAATTTAGAGATTATCTCACTGGGTATTAGACCTTTGTACACACTGACCATGCAACCATCAAATATTTAATGAAAAAACCAGATGTTAATGCTAGAATAATTGGATGGTTGTTACTATTACAACAATTTGACCAAACCATTGTTGATAGACATGGAAAGGAAAATGTTGCTGCAAATTTTTTATCCAATTTAGCTCTATCTGTAGATGAAGAAGGAATGGTGGATGACCAACTACCAGATGAACATTTTTTTTCTATCCTAGCACTCTCACCATGTTTTTATAACATAACTAACTACTTGGCTGCTGGAAAATTCCCTTCTAATCTCTCATTCAAGGAGAAAAGAAAGATCATTAGAAAAAGCACCCCTTTCACATGGATTGGGGGAAATATCTTCAAGCTAGGACCTAACCAAATTCTCAAAAGATGTGTGAGGAAGGAAGAAGTTTTTGATTTCCTATTTGCATGTCACGATAGCCCTTGTGGAGTCCACTTTGCTGCAAAAATGACTGCCTTCAAATTTTTACAAGCATGATACTATTAGCCTACCCTTCACCACGATTCCAAAATATACACTAGCAGGTGTGACCAGTGCTAAAGGATGGGGAAACCTACAAAGAGGGATGAGATGCCTTTGCATCCTCAGGTGGCTCTTGAGAAATTTAACAAGTGGGGCATGGACTTCATTGGACCTATTGATCCACCATATGGACATAAAAAGTATATCACAGTCTGCACTGACTACCTGACAAGGTGAGATGAAACAAAAGATGTGAAGGTAACAACCAAGGAGAAAGTAGTAGAATTTATGAGAGAGAATGTTTTTTAAAAATTTGTATACCCCAAAGAAGTAGTCATTGATCAAGGGGCACAATTCACATCTCATCTCATAGAGAATATTATGAGGAGGCACAAGATAAAGAATAAGACTTCCACTACTTACCACCCTCAAGAAAATGCCCAAGTGGAAGTGACCAGTAGAGCCTTGGAGAATATCCTCACCAAGGTTGTGAACAACAATAGGAAATATTGGGAAGACAAATTGGTAGAAGCTACTTGGGCCTAAAATACTACTTAGAAAAAAACAACATGATTCATTCCTTATGACCTGGTCTATGGAAAGAAACCTCTGCTTTCAATTGAATTTGAGTTCAACACCTTAAGGATGGAAATTGAGTTAGACCTAGATATCTCAAATTCCCAACAAGAGAGATTGTTGTAATTAAATGGATTAGATGAGTTCAAGATGAAATAAATCCTTCACATAGAGGTAATTCAACTGCAAAGGAAGGTCTGGCATGACAAGTAGATTAATGAATATACCTTTCAAGAAGGATATTGGGCACTTTTGTATGGTTCAATGTTTAAGTATTTCAAAGGAAAACTGATTACAAGATGGTTGGGACCATACAAAGTGGAAAAATGTTATGATAATGGCGCAGTTGATATTAGAACCATAGATGAGGAAGGAATTCCCTTACTTGTCAATGGTTACATGCTTAAGGTTTACAAGAAGCCCCTGTCTAGGGAAAAAATTATAAATTTCATCAACATGGAGGTGTATGTCATGGGAAACTCCATAGTTTCCAGTGCCTCACCCTCCTAAATAAAATAAAATAAAATAAAAAATAAAGATCATGTGTGAAAACCTCTCTGAGGCACCCTAGGCCAACTCCAGGGTTTAAAACCTCCATGAGGCAATCCCGGAGCAAGAAAAAAAAACAAAGAATAAAAGATCCTTGGGTGAAAACCTCTCTAAGGCGTGCAAGGCAGGACTGTGGGTTGAAAACATCTATGGAGGAAACCCACTTACTTTTAAAAAAAAGGAGAAAAATAAAAAATAAAAATAAAATAAAGAAAAGGAAAAGGAATAAAATACCTATGCACTTACATATTTTTCTGTTTTGCAAGTTATTGATTAAAGATATTTTTTTGGGATCCAAAGAGCAATTTATCTTCATTTTCTCTTATCCTTTGCTTGCACACTCCATGAGCCACTCCCTCATACACCCTATCATCCATTACACCCTCTAAATAAGCAAAAAAATTATTTCTCTTCCTATACTGTAGTTGCTACAAGCAAATCCAGCAGCTACATGATTCTTGTAGCACTACATGAAACTCTTGTAAATGCTACAGGAAACTCACTCATGAAGGAAAAATCCCTCTCATAGATTTATGAACTTCAATAAGGGCTTGATAATTTATGTTTTTCCTATACCTACCATTTCCAACCTTTATTTCACACCAAACATGACACCTGAAGACCTCCATGCAGCACTTGCAAAAAAAAAAAAAAAAAAATTAGGCAGCTCACTCAGAAAAGACAAGAAACTCACTCAGCAAAGTTGTTCACTCAGAAAATAAATAAGAAATAAAGATACAACAAATAAAATACCAAGGCTTCCACCACCAACTCCAACTCTTTCAGCACCTCCCAACACCAGGTAAGCTGAGGTATGCCCCCTCACCTCTCACTATGCATCCATAATGACCAAAACAGCTGAATGCCGAGTTTTAGAAATTTAAAAGGAAATTGGGTAGATAGTTAACTTGGCTACCTTTGTAAAGTGAAACTGAAGGAAAAACTAAAAGTGCATACCACCTGGGAAAGTCAAATCAAGTTAAGAGATAGTATATGGGTACAAAGAGAGTGATCATGAGGCTTAGAAATTATTAACTGAAGTGGGGCCAACAGTCTTAATGAGGAAAACTAGTGTTAAGTACGAGTCACCACAACGCTCTAAATTTAATTAAAAATCCAAAAAAGGTACAAATTATCTCATTTTCACCATTTCGTTGAGCATTTCGAAGAGTAGCAAGATCAGGAGAGAAGTGGGAGCCATTAGGAGAGAATTCTTGAGGTTTGAGCTTGCATGCACCATCGTGATACAGGAAACATAGTTTTTCTACAGGCAATTTCAGAAGCAAATCAGAAAGGGCTTAGAAGCCAACATAGAGTCACCTGTGGGTGAATTTGATTTCCAAAGCCACCATCTCTAAAAAAAAACCAACATATGACAAAGGTAATTGGTTTCCACCCTCCAACACTAAAATTTCTCCATGAAATTTGCACACAGAAATTTCAATTTGGAAATTAAAGGGTAAAAGAAATTTTTTCCTGCATTTTATTTCAAGAATTCCAACTCCAAGACAGAACTCTCAAACCTCTCACCACATTCATATCACAACCATTAAAATGGGAGGGGGATTCAATGGAAGAGAGCCTAGTGACATTAAGAGAATTAGGCAGCATCTTCAAGTCATGGAAATTTTCCGAGATCACCAATGGCTAGGGTTCTTTGAGCTATTGAAATGTTTTGATGAAGAGATAGCTAGATAATTTGCAGTGGATTTTTAGTCACATTCAAAAGAGAGAGCCACCACTGTGGTTAGAGGCATAGCCATCACACTATTCCTGAACTCATAAGAAGAGTTACAACTTTACCCTTAGGATTCAAATGGGTTAAGGAAAGAATGCATAGCACTACATCCAAGAAGATTTTCTTTTTGCCAAGAAAAGAGTACATTGAAGACAAAAATGGAGTGAGGAGAGAAAGCCTTCCATACCCCTGGGATGAAGTAGCCTTCCATATCATGAAGTTTATTTCTTTTGAAGGAATACTTAGTGTGGTCTATGAGTATCTTTTCAAATTTTTAAATGAACTTAGGTTTCAAGGAGAACTGCCACTTGAACAAAGATTAAACATCCCTCGCTTCCTCCTGAACTCCATAATGGACATGAGCCATAAAGAGAGGAAAATAAAATATCAGCACTTGGCCCATCATGGACTCATAAAACTAATTGTGAATGATGCTTTGAGAAGGTCGAACCTACCTTTATCCTAGTCTTCTTTCATAGACATGGATAAGGAAGCCTTTACAGCTACCCAAATAGGGCAACCTTCTTCTTCTAGCCTTAGAGAAAGGGAGGTAGAAGAAGAAGAAGAAGTGGTTGAAGAGGAGGTAGAAGAAGAGGAAGAGGAGGCAGAAAAAAATGAAGAAAAAGAAGAGATGGAAATTGAGGCAGAAAACACAGAGATAAAAGAGATAGAGCAAGAAAAAGCTGAGGGGAAGGAAGAAGAAAAAACTGAAAAGGAAGAATTGGACCCTATCCTAAGTAGTGAAACCTCCCCTCAAGACACCAGCATGTCACCAGACATCACAGATCAAGAAGTAGCTTCTACCCTAACTAATTTGAGCACATTTATCAAAACAAAAATAAATTGGCAGACACCTATGTATTTCATAACTAGGAAGAGTCAAAGAGTGAGGCAGGGAAAACCACAGACTCCCACCAAAAGCCCTATTTCCATTTAAGAATCACCAAAGGAGGAATAAATCATATTATAGGAAGGAACGGTGCAAGAGGTCACTTCACCTATAAGGACCCCTGTAACATATATCAGAAGAAATTCACAATATTAGCACCCCATACACCTCGTGCAACCCCCACAGACCTTCGAAGGACTGAAAAGAGTGAAAAACAAGGAAAAGAGGGTCTTCAACAAGAAAAACAGAGTTTTCTATAGGAAACTCTCTTTTTTCTACAGGAAACTCCAGCAAGCACAAATTTGGAGAAAAAGGCCTTGGTTGAGGAGGAAAAGATAACCACAAAGGGGCAAGAGGTCAAAGAAGTTGAGGAAAAGGCACAAGAGGAAAAGCAAGATTAAAAAGAGGGAGGAAAAGATGATAATGAAGAGGCCACCTCACCAAAATCAGTCCTCAAAGATGTAGCAGTAGTGCCAAACCCTAGCCCTTAACCCAATCTTAGCTCCTACTACACATACATTGAGGGGGGTAGATTAATTCCTCAAAAGTTCACATCACCTTTGTTTTATCAGTTAGAAGAGGAGAGGGCACACACTCATCATTGGATGAAGCTTGCCCCATCTAAATGTGTGAATGACATAAGGGTCATGGAAGGAAAATTAGCTGAGTTGGGGAAGAATTTATCTGATGTTAGGCTCAGAGAGTCAGTGTTGAAAGAGTAGCTTGAAAAGGACCAAACAAAGAATGTAGAATTACAAGAGCAACTTCAGCAGAAGGATAAACAAGTGACCACCATGGAAGATTTATGCATGGAGGCCATTCAACACAAGTATCCTTCAGATTCATATGCAAGTTACCTCAAGGAGTAGTGTCTCCTATTTAAAATCAAATCATTAGACTCCCATGGATCCTTACCTTTCCAAAACTGTAGACAATTCATTGATTTGTGTAACCAATCAAGTATGGAAGACAAGACAAAAATGTCAGAGTTTTACATGCATAAACTTGTGTTGACATACTTGAACATTTGGGACCCCAATCCTAGGATGGGAGACATGCAATTAATGGAATTGGCGTCATGGATGGTTAATGAAGATACTCGAGCACAAGAAATGAGAAGGGTTAAGGTAGAGAACCCTTACACATTACAACATAACTATTCATCCCTATGGGAGTCATATATAACCATATAAATATTGAAAAGGATCCTACACTTGCAGAAAAATACCTCCACACATAAGCTCAAGAAATGGCTCACTTTGATGATGTTTCTAGGTTGTTGGGAGATGAGTTCATAATGGATATCCAAAGGAGATGGAACAACCTCCCTCACAGCCTTAGAAACATGGATTACCACACACTAGAAATATTGAGGGGTGCCTTGGAGAGAGCACCATTATACAAGAGGGCCAGGCAGGCCAAAATGTTTCAGTGGCTTGGTTTGAATCTTATTCCACCCTTGTTGTTGGGGCTAAGTGATGGAAAGGACCAAGATGAGCAGAACATAGAATGGGAGGAAGCATAAAAGAATGATTATTTTTACCCTCATGAAGGGACTCCCACACTTCTTCCTTGGGAGGTCAGAGGGTCAATCAAATCTTTGAAATAAATATAGGAGGACTAGTTGCTCAGAGGATGAGCAACCATTTAGTAGCGGGGTGATGATGAGCTCCATCATAAGGTACATTTGGAGGGGTTAATGGTCACATTTTTTTCTTATTAATTCTATTTTTATTTCATTTTAATTATATTATGGTCTTATGATGCTAGTGTAGATGGTGATTGAGGCTTATCATACTTCGAGTACCTAACATGAGTTAAATGCAGGAAAATCATGAAGATATTTCATTTTTGGTGAAAATTTTGGCATTAAGAACTTTTTCCATTAAGACCCACAGTAGACAACAGGGAGAGATTCTATGCGGATTTTCCACCTCATTAACTCCCAAAGGTAGCTAAGGGATCCTTGAGATTCCCTCCAACAGCTTGAAATCAAATGCAACAAACCAAACTCAAGATCAAGTGCACCAAAGCTACACTTCACTGCAGTCAAGTGGACTCATCACCTACTTTTTAGGGAGTTGTTGGTAGCTACCCTTTAGGTTAAATAGGGCTGAGAAAGAGCTCATTACGATTCTAACTTTGGAGAAATCCATTAGGCTCTTAGCTCTTGTAATAGGTTTTTGAGACTTTCATGTTGATGTAATGAGAATATCTTTTGCAATAAAATGAGTATTCGTATTGTGCTTCATTGATCTAGTTTCAGGGGGCTAGGCTTTTGGGTTAGGGCCCAATCCATGTTCCTTAGTCTCTCTTGTTTATTCATTATTTACTGTCATGTCATTTTAGCTAGTTTTGTGTATGAGTATTTAGCTAGTTTGCTTGCATTTTCATTCACTATTTTTAGTTTTCTTCCATTTGTCTTTTGTTGCAGATTTAGCTTGCTTACATTTTGGTAGAATAGATTATAAATTTAGAAAGATGTGATTCAAGCCTCCCCCTCTCATCTCTTTCATTAGAGCTTGAGGAGGGTAGACCTTCCCCACAGGCCAAAAGTAATTTTTATTTTATGATTCCTTGGAATTAATAAGTTAGGCTATTGTAATTCCATTAATGTGTTTATAATGTTGTGTTAGATCTCTGTTTGTAGGTTAAAGTAGATTTGATTTCCAAATTAAATTCATATTTTCCATTGTCTTTATCATGAATTTTTCCATATTTATTTCATGAATAGGTAGTTTTCATGTAGGTTCAGGTATTAGAGCCAAGAAGAACCTCACCAGCACCTTCAACTTCATCTCTCACCCTTCATCAACCTTATGTTCATCAAAATCGCCATCAGCCCTGTTTTCAGATTTTTCATCCCTACACCGTGAGAAAACCCTAGGGTGCAAGACAGGCCTCCTAAGAGGTTTTTAGCTTGGCCAAGGGGTGGGCCACCTTACACTCATCCTAATCCACTGTCACTCCACCTTCCCTACACTTTTATCACCCATTTTTGGCCTCAGATTGCCCTCGAACTGTTTCATGTAGAAATTCAAGACTTTCCTGTACCACTACAGGAAACCTATAGCAACACTTGAATCAGCACTAGTGGGCCCCTCCTTAAGCCCATAAACCACCATCCACATCCTCTAGACCTAACCAAACCACCCATACACCTTTAGCCTTGCACCCATGTTTTCAAGCCTTCCATAAGCCACCTTAGCGCTTTCTTCTCCTAGCTGCAAAACAACACATTTATAAGCATAATTAGGTCAGGATTAGTTGCATAATTAAAATCATGATAGATAGAAAATAGAGTGAGTAGAGTGTGTTTATCCATTTGGCACAAAAAAGTGTGATTAAGATATTCTCCTTTATGCAATTTCTATTCATTAATTTACTTCAGGCAAGATTCCTAGTTTTCTTTCATTTCTTGTCATAACTTAATGTGTAGATTTATTTAATTGTAGAATAGTTAGATGTACTTTCTTGTTGTAGTGTAGTTATATACTTTCTGATAGTGCCATGGATTGGAATCATTTGTAGCCCTAGGCCTAGATTCAGAAGTGTGACAAACTTCATCCAGAAAACCTAGAAGTAGCACCCTTTCGTAAAGCTCAGAAGAGGATGGCATGAGTAGAATGCATCTACTGTGTATATAGCATTGTCACCTCCAAGTTTGTATGAACCCTGGGTTTATAAAGAAAATTAGGGTGACCTCTGGGAGTTGCAATACTCTTGGTGAAATACTGGTGCTCACCAACGCTCTCGACCAATATGAAGAAACAATTGACATTAGATAGAAAGGGGAAAAAAAACTTTGGATATGGTAGCATCCTTTGCCCATTTTTCTTTAAGCGGATTTCAGCACTATGAATTAGAGCATCTACTGCCATCAACAGTCCTAGAGATCCTAGGATGGGCTGATCTGATCAAGATAATTGGAGGAGGAAAAGTCACTAAAGCGACCTTTGATGACCCAAAGCTAGTACTTCCAACATGAGCTGCATAGGGCGACATTGGTAATTTTTATTTTAGTTTAACTGATTTGATTTTTTTGGATTTTTGAATATAATATCCAGAAATTCAAAGTCTTTTTTTTGAAAAAAAAATATTACAATATTAAATGATCATGATCAGATATTGGACCAGTGAGACTTGAGGGTCTACTGAGGCATAAGCGTCACGAAAAACACGCTGAGAGAGAAACAAATTAGTTTGCAAGAGTTCTTCATGTTGTTAAGAGGAACTTGGATATTTTGACTCGCCAGGTTCCCATGGCAGTAGTGGAGGATCTCCCTGAGGCTTTACATAGACGGATGGTTGGAGGACCATGAGAGTGGGTGTGATTCTTCCGATGAGTGTCAAATGACATTGTCTTCTTCTGAGATTCTCATCGAGGGAAGGGCCTACAACCTTAGATTTTAGATGACTGATATTTTTTATATATGAACATGATCGAGCTTAAGCTCGAATTTTGTAGGAATTTTTTCCACATTTTGTAATATTTTGGCATACTATTCCTATTTATATACATATATTTCGTGATGTTTTGATCATGTATAAAAATGATTTTTTGTGATGTTTTGATTTAATGTGATGAACGATTAAAATGCCAATCCAATGCTTGGTTAGCTATACAATCAAAAAATTCATTATCTGAACGTGGAATATGAATGAAAGTAATAAAAGTGAATGATCTTTGCAATAATCTCACTCTCAGAAATTGGAAATGTAATGACGGATCCCTCACATGATAAATTTTATTTAATTGAGACATGACCAGCTATAAATACACATAAACCACTAATCATTTAATACCATAAGATATTTCTTCATATAATAAAATGATGACAACACTGTACTCAGCCATATTATTAGAAGAAAAACTGACACATATGCCTCTTGCGATTAATAATTGACCAGATGAATAATATATCACCCAAGTGTCAGAAGCTAAGTTCTGAGTATGTCTACTAACACCATCTATGCATCCTAAATACACCAAATCACCCATCGAAAACCTTCCAAAGTAGATCAAAAATATCATCATCACCACGAGACCCATATACATAAATAAAATACTATGTACAATATTTACAAAACAAAGCAAATGCTACGAAAGAGCCTAGGCATAATACTTCTTGAGATAGAGCCCATTTCTGGGCTCCGATATCATATTTCCCTCAAAGTCAACCAATTCATATGCACCCTTCTTCAAGGCCCTTTTAATGATAAAAGGACCATACCACATAGGTTTGAATTTTCCTACCCCCAATGTGTCTTTATCTTGGTCATATACCAAGACAATGTAACCTTTAGAGAAAACCCTAGGTTGTACAGTCTTGTCATACTAGGCTTTTAACATTTTTTATGGGCTTAATTCATTGTGGTTGCATCCCGATGTTTCTCATCGAGATGTTCCAAATGAATTAGGATTTACCCAAGACGTGAGGTGTTTGGAAAAATTTGTACTGCCAATTTAAGAGATGGAATATCACATCCAAACCATAATCTAATTGAAAAGGAGTAAATCGCATAGCTTCCTTAACATAGATTTAGTATTCCCAAAGTTCAGGATATAGCATGATGTGCCATTTGGACTAAGATTTATTGATTGTCCTTTGAAGGATAGTCTTAAGGGATTTATTGATGGATTCTACTTGAACATTAGCTTGAGGATAATAAGGATACGAATGATCCTGCCGAAATCCCAAATTCAAAGCCAACTCAGACATCATATTATTCTGAAAATGGCTGCCATGATCAATGAAAATATCTTTAGGAATACCGAAGAATGAAATGATTTTATTGAAAAGGAAAAGAGTTGTTATCTCACCGTCATTATTAGAATTAGGAATAACTTTGACCCACTTGGTGGGTAGTATACTGCTACGATAATATACTTGTGGCCCTTAGCCGAAGTCTGGTTACAAGTAGTAAAATCAATACCCCACTTAGTGAACGTTCCAAAAGTGATGACAGGAAAAAGAGGGGTTTTATGACCACACATTTTTCGAGTATAAACTTGAGAAGGATGGAATTTCTTGACCTCTTCAATACAATATTTGAAAATCGAGAGCCAAAAATAGCCGCACGCAATATTTTTTGGGGAATAGCAAGCCCGGATAGATGACCAACACAAGCTCCACTATGGCAGTCATTCAAAACAGACTAAACTTCTTCCAAGGTTAATCAACATCTCAGGATTGAATCAATCTCGTGACGATATAAAGTATCACCAATGATAAGATAATTTTTAGCCAGGTAATGCAATTTCTTATATTCATCCTTAGAGAAAGACTGAGGAAACTTCGAAGTCTGGAGATATACAATGATGTCTCCATACCAATGATCTTGTGAGGAGATGAGAAAAATATGCTCATAGGGAAATGAATCTTCATAAGTAACATCTCCTTCACAATGAAATTCCAAAATAAATTTTGCAAATACTAAATATTTCTTTGAATTAACTAACATAAACTCGAGATCAATTTTTTGCAAAAATAAAATCCATTTATTATATTTTCCCCTAACCACTCACCTACTCAGAACAAATTGAATTGGGTTGACATCATCTACTACAAAGATTTTTTTGAGTAGAATGTAATGACCGAGTTGCTGAACAACATGAAATGCTTCCAATGCTAATTTATCAATATGAGAATACCTAAGTTCAGGACCAACTAAGCCATGAATTAAATAATAAATCACATGCTCCCTGAGGAAATTGTCTTCCTGAACCGAAACCATACCAATAGTTGATTTTGTTGCTCCTGGGTACAAGAATAAATCTATGTTATAATCAGGTGGACTCAAAAGAGGAGCATAGTTCAATTCATTTTTCAAATCATTGAATGAATGCTAAGTGAAATCTTCCAAACAAATGGAACTCCTTTCTTAAGTAAACGCATAAATGCTTTTGTGATCTCAACATATCTTACGATAAATCTCCTTAAAATATTGGCTTTTCCTTAGAGACTTTGAAGTTGACAGATACTCGACGAGGGAGGCAAATGAAGTATTGCCTCAACCTTGAAGGGGTCAACACGAATCCCTTCATTAGACACGATAAATCACAATAAATGACCAGATGTAACTACGAAAACACACTTATTAGGTTTCAACTGAATTTTATGGAAACAACATCTCTCAAAAACTAAATGAAGGTGTTTTGTATGTTAAATTTTCTTTCGAGAGAGAGAAACTAAATCATAAAAATAAGCTTTGATAATATGCTTGATGTTGTGGAAAGAATAATACATAGCCCGTTGAAAGGTAGATCCAACAATTTTTAGGCCAAAAGGAATTTTCCTATATGTAAACGTACCCCAGGGAAATATAAATGTTGTCTTATGTTGATCTTTAGGAAAATTTGTTATTTATTATATCCAGAAAGTCCATCCATGAAGGAAAATATTTCATTACTATCAAACTCATCAATGATCTAATCGATAAACAAAGTGGGGAAATTTACTTCAGGGAAAGATTTATTCAAATCCCTAAAATTGACACATACCCAGATCATTCCTTTCTTTTTATCGATAGGGAATGGATTAGAAACCTATTCAGTCAAAGGAATAGGGTAGATGAATCATGCTCGAAGCGACTTCTCTACCTGAGCCTTAATAGCCATATTTTTCATAAGATTAACTAGTTGAAGATTTTTTTCATACATGTTTTTCAATTTTTGTAAGTCTTGATCTCATGTTGAACTATCAAAGGATCAATTCCAAGAATTGGTTCATAAGACACAGCAAATACATCTCGAAATTATTTAAACAGATCAGTATATATTTTTATTTCTTCAGGGGAACACTTAGCTCCAATGAAGAAATTCTCAATAGCATTGTGACTCCTATAAATTTTCACTGGAATGGATTATGAAATTTTAGGCATGTTACCTTCAGTAAAATATGTGATGGAACCAAAGGGTTTAAAATATTATGAACACTTCCACTCGAAGAAGGACTATAAAAATTTGATTCAAATTCACGCAAGTTGGGGAGAAAATAGGACCAATGATGCAAATCATCCCATGGTATTTCTACACCAATCATTACTTCTAAAATTTCCTCTTCATATGATAAAACAATATCAAGGCAATCCATAACCGAAGTAGAATCAACTGTCCATATCGGAGCCACATCACCACCCACATCCTATGATGGAAGAGGAATGGGATCAAAATTTGTAGAATTCATAATAGATTGATATGAAATTTCTGTTGCAGATATGGGATAAAACATTCCACCTACTTTCCCTTCTTCTAATGTGGCAGTAGGAGGGGGCAAGGGCCAAGGATCTGAAAAATAATGAGTTGTGAAATTACATTTTCGAGGAATGATCCTAGAAGATGAAATGGAATTTACATGAGAAGTAAGATATGGAAGATCAAAATTACCATCAAAGAGGAATACATTCCAACTCCAAAATTCTCAATAGGCTACTTGGCATCCTTCACCAAGGGGATGGTAGATTCAACAAATTTATTGGGATCATTGGGAGAATAAGCTAACTGATCAATTGTAACAATTATCCCTACGTGAGGAAAGCATAATATGTATAACAATGATGAAACAATGGCATCCATTGCATAAACCCAATTTCTTCCCAATAAAATATTATAATCGAGATTAGCATCAACTATCTCTACCTCTACGTTGAAAATCTTGCCTCCTACACAAACAGGGAAGGCAGGGAGAATCCCATGAGGCCTATGACAATGACCATCAAATGCAGTTAAGAGAGTAGGAGAGGGAACAAATTTAGGGGACCTGATAGCTTTCCAACATGACATAGACATGACACATGTGGAAGCCCCTTCATCAACTACAATTCGAAATATGGTCTTCTTCCGATATGTATATTTGATCTAAAATTCCATATGATGAGGGAGTCTCGTTTTAACACTTGACATATCAAATGTAATTACCAGAGATTTTTCAAGTCTACTTCTTTGATCGCAGTGATAAAAAAACTCCTTTGTGTGGGACACGACTAGATTACCTCTAACGTTAGCATAGCACAGGTGATTTGAGCTAAATATTCAAAAATGGAATAGTTATGAGTATCCCTATCATTAGTATTATAAGTTTAATGTTTTGAAGATTCATTCGACATCTGAGGTGTAGGATCAACTACGAGCCTCTCCATATGGAGAGGTTCTAAAGTATTGGAGGTATCTTTGGCCTTAGAAGGTTTTGACTCTCCATAATCATGATATCTAAGTGAAATATCAACATGAGACTTAACCATATATACATTAAATGTATATTCCCCTTCCTGGTTACCCCCTGTTATCACTCTGCCAGATTTCTAAGGCTGAGGAAGAAATCCCAACAGAGGTAACCGCGTGCCAACCTTTTAAATTGGTATCTAGCCCTACCAAGTTGGAGAGGGCTCTCTCCACAAATTCATAGCCTAGGAGGCTAAATGTATTATGATTTTAGGCTAGGTGTGAGCCCAGGGGTTTTGATAATTTATTTTGGTTGGGCTGTTGGATAAAAGTATGGTCAAGGGAGCTAGGTCAGGGAAAATGAGATAGGATTCCCGAGATTCAATGGGGATAGGTAGGCATAAGGCTTAACACTTGAAGCTGATTGTGATGAGATGGTTTTAAGGCTGATGAGTAGCTAGGAAGAGCATGGAGGTATTCTACGAAGCGAACAATCTCTTAATTATAATGCTTTACACTAGCAGTGTTGAAAATGCAACAAGATGATGGAGCTTAGTGAAATGAAGTCGCCTTCACTAAGTGGGCCCGCAGGCTATTTTTGGCGCAAAGTCTATTTTTAGACTATGTCTATTTTTAGACATGTGGATCATGGTCTATGAGTTGCAGGATGCTATTTATGGATGATTGGTCGAGTTGGTAAAAATAGATGGACCTCTATTTTTAGACATTGGGCGGTTTCTATTTTTAGACTGCCGGGCTAAAAATAGAACAGTCAAATATTATTAACCCATAATAATATTTAGACTATAAACATTATCTTATCCTCTTGGAGCACTTCAGTTTGATGCTTGGATGTGGCACATGCAGCTGACAGAAGGAAATACGCTTTTCCTAAGGGTTGGTTGAGCTATTGCATGGTTGACTTCAGTTAGAACTCATGTGGCAGAGTTTGGTGGAGTTGATGAGACAGTTGGTGGAGTTGTGTTCGGTTTAACTTAGTTGAACTAGTTGTATTTAGTCTAACTGATAAATACACTAGTGATGAGTGGTGTGAATTAATTATTGATTAATTCACTAATTATTAACTCATAAATCAACTAAAGAATACATCAGTTAACTGCAATGCATGGACAGTTCAGTGGAGACCAGTGTTAGAGGTGGGTGAAAGGGTGAGTCTACTATCAGTTGTGACTATAGCTGTGCATGAGATTTTCACACACATTGATTGAGATTTCCAATGAGGATTGCACAGTTGAAGCTAGTGGGATTAGAACTTGGATCTCATCATTATTCATCTTGGATTGCGCAGTAGAGGCAGGCAGACTTGTGGAGGAGATTTGAACTGTGACTTGTTCATCTTCCGTGCTAGTTTGTGTGTAGCATGTGAGATAGTTCTGAGAGCTGTGAGAGCCTTGTGCTATGTATTGTTGCATTTTCTCTATCATTATAATATACAGATAGTTGGGGGTTTTCATCTGTAGGCTTTCCCCATTACATACTGTGTTATATGTGTGCTTGATTATGTTTTAATGTGCGCATGCGACTGCTTCTATTTCCGCATATTGATGATCAATTGTAGAAGAGGTTATGTATTATGCATGAAGCTTAAATAGTGTGTATTCGGGATAATCTCAGTGAATAATTGACTATTATTCATATTTCAATGGAGCATGAGCAAGCATGCATTTTTCCTATCAATTTGAAAGAGATCATACAACAGAGATGTAATGAACATGAAGACAACACATTCTAACATATGAAACTAAATTAAAAACAATGATAAACATCATACCACATGTATCCCAAAAAATAGATGCAAATCTTCTTTATTAACTGGCCAAACTGAGTACAATAGTCCTTGATCAGTGAGCTAGCATCCAAATTGATTCCAACTCTTTGATAAGAGTGAATAAAGGGACTAAATAAACATCAAAACAACATTCACTCATCCTCAGGGGTAAAATCCATAAGGTGAGGAAGAGATCCACAAAATTCTGAACTCAAAGATGGAGTATAGGGAGCTCTAAGTGAGTCCTCCCTAAATACATTCAAACTGATTCATTTGACTTAATGAGAACTTTTACCTGATGAATCTACCCCTAGGTAACTTATCCATAACATAATTACATTTACCATCCTTAATTACATAGGTGTAAACATAAATTTCTTAGATAAAGTCAAAATTACACTGAAATTAAAAAAAAAAAAAAAAATAGAAAATGGTCAATTGTGCCCTTGTTGTGTCAAGTGTGCCCTCCCCGTTCAAGGCTAATTTTGACTAACTTGTAGGTGCTCAAATAAGGACCAACATGGCTTGTTGGAAATATCTTCAAGTCTACTTTTTTATTATGTCTCCAGTTTTCAAAATGAAGGTAATTTGATCCCTCAAAACTTCATTCTCCCAAGACTGCTTTGTGCGCAGTGCCTAGGCCAAAATAGTGGCAGAAACATCATTTTTAGCTAGTTTTTTGACCTTTTGACCTACCAAATCTGCAAACCAGGGCTGGAAAATTGGTTTTCTTAGATGTATTTGACCTTATGAAACCACTGGTGGTCTCATTTTCCTCAAAAAGTGGCTCAAAAAAGTGTGCAGTGCCTGACCAATTTGTCGATAGGAACTTGTTCAGGAATACACAGAGAAACACATATTTTGAAAAAATGGGTCAAATGACTTCAAAATTGGTGAAGAGAGTGCTGGTGAGGTGGCTAGGCTTGTAGTGAAGCCTCTACAATTATATCCAAATTATTTTTTGGTGAGTTAGGGCTTCAATATTTGCATTTTCTACCTTGAGCTTTGTCCTTAAAAGTCTTTCTCTTTTGGCATAATGTTCGTCCATCCTCCCTTGAATGTTGTTGTCCTTTTTAGCCTTCTTCAAAAACTTCTCCAAGTGATCATTTATGGCCTGAAGCCAACCTTCCTTGTCTTCTTTGATCATATCCAAAAATTTATCATTAAGCATGACTTCATCAACTATCTCTCTTTTCCTTTCAATTTCCAAGGCTCTTTTCAAGCCTCTGGTTCTAGGTCTTCCTCTTGGTGTTTTTTCATCTTGTTCTTCAAGAAAGCCATGCTTCTCTAGGGTCTCATCTAGCAAAATCTTGGCTTCTTTTGCCTCTCTTTCTTCTATTGTGTCTTAGTGTCAAAACCCTAGGGAGATGGAATGATAGTGAAAAATGAATTTTGAGAAGTGGGAATGTGATGGGGAAATTTAGGGAGATGGGGGAATGGGCATGAAAAATGGGGGAATTCACCAAAGACAAGTCAAAACGTGCAAAATGGGGGTGCAAAAATGCAGTGTGCTGTTGCAGGCAAATTTTGGAGAACTTCCTTAACTCCAAATTGAGCTCACAATATCTCATTGGAAATATATTCTAGTATAGTTGTCATTTGACTTATCACGAAAGTCATTTAGACACTCCATCTAGGAGAAAAAATTATTTTCCCACGGTCACTTTAGAAGTGTAGAAAACCTCTCGTAGCACCTGTATTTTTGACATTTTTCCCAAACCATGATACCTGTGTAAAAATGGGAGTTTTTTTCTTTTTTGAACTATTATTGACAAAAACATCTCTCAATTTTATCAAATTCATCTCTTTTTGGTCATAAACATACTTTGAAGCAAAACTAGCCCTATGAGTGGCAAATGATTTGACTCTTGGAATGACTTCTTGAAAAATGATGAAGACATGATTTTTATGAGCTGAAATTACCTCATACTTACTGACATGACCTACCTTATGCCTCCTCTGCTTAGATATATCTGATTCCATAGAAAACCCTATCTCATTGGGAGAGGAAATTAGGGTTTAGTGCTTGTGGAAAATGAGGATTTGGTCACCCTTGGGAAAAGACAACTCCCTTTGACATTTGATTAATTGATGAACTAAAAACTCTTGCACTTTGACATGTGATTTTTTGGCATGTGGAACTAAGTTGGAAGCTTTTCGGAGACTGAGTACTTATTACACTTGAATTGACATAAAATTACATGAATAAAAATAAAATTACATCATGGAATGAAACTCACATTTGAAATCAAAATTACATGATGAAATAAGCATTTCTATTTACAAATCATCTTCACATGGTGAAGAGATGTTATTTGATCACCCTTTACTTGTTTTCCTTATGCAATGGAATGGAGTTTTATTGGACCATGAAAACCCTATAAAACCTAATGATGACCTTGAAAAGACTGGATTCCATGGTGACACGACATGATGAATTGACTTTAGGGATGATGTACAGTCAAAAAGGTATGGAAGTGTACTAGTAAGCAAATGAATTTTAAGGAAGAGTGATTTTTTTGGACTAGGGCTACCATTAGTGACTAATTGTTTGCATGACCTAGTGGAATGATAAAAAAATTCTGAGTGGGACCCCTAACATGAATATGAAAAGAGTATATTTTGATCACTGATGGAAGGATGAAAATACTGACACAAACATCAACTCCATCTGGGGATGGTAGCTCCTTGGAGGTTCCAAGAACACCGTAGAACAAGTTCCTATCCATTGGGCATGGAGTCAAAAGCTAAAGAACAACTGAATACTAAAAACTTGACTCAATAAACTGACTCAAGAATAACTCAAAACAAACTAAAATTGACTGAAAACAAACTAAAAAAAAATGCTCAAAATTGAGCTTATTCAACACACCAACTCTAACTGATCCATTCATCACATGATCAAGTGAAATGGAACAACCAATGAAATTGTGTAAGCATTATGGCTGCTAGTTTAATTCTCTACATGTGCTTTCTTATGAGCAAGAAGAGATAACTACTGAAAGGTAACTCCCATGAAAACTTGTAATCAAATTGAATCTTAATGAAATTGCAAAGCATGAACCCACCAGCTGACCTTAAGAATGTTGCAAAAGGATAATCATAGGAATACATATTGATTTCCATCCCATCTAATTCATTACTTCTGTGCTCTAGGTAGACTTCGTACCTTAATTTTACATTTTTCCCAACATCCATGCTTTTTTCCCTTGATGATTGTAGCAAGTTGACAAAAGGATCTTGAAACTTGTTAATAGCTAATTTTTCTTGATGATAAAAAACAAAACAAAAATCTTCTTCATTACTCTCCTGATATGACTGCAAATATTGGTATGAGCTTTGTAATGAAACTCCTGCTGAAAAAGATAATGAAGTCGGTTGTTGGATCAAGTTTATATCAACACTCTTTTTAGGCTCACAGTTAGCTAATGGAGAAGGACTTTTACTGTAGATATCATCCAACACATCAGCTATAGGGTCATAAAAAACTTGAAAAGACTGTTGCAACCTATTTTCCATTAGTTCTAATGAGTTTGCATGACTTTTTACAGGTTTCTCATCCTTTGCTTTAGAGATATTATGAATTTTTTTCTTTAAAAACTGAAATTTTTCAAAACATAATGGTACAAAATCATCTTGCATCATTTGATCATGTGTTTCAACTTCCAAGCCTTGATCTCCAATTTGAAATTCAATGGGACTCGATGGCTGCAAATCTAGAGCTAAGGAGGATTCTATGTCGAAAATGATTTCCTCAACCAGTTCAGGATATTGTTTATGGTTTATAGTGTTGACCACTCACTTATCTTCTTGCTTATAGTTTTCTCTTATTTTTACAAATGAGGAGAAACACAATGGTAAGGAGCTATGATCGAGAATTTCATTATCCTCTTTATTTTCAAGATCAAAATTTAATGACTACTGATTCTAATTGGATGAAAGTTATCTCTGATCAACAAAAATGAAGTAAAACAAAGAGGCAAAGATTCTTCACTTACTTCCAAATTTTCTACACTTTCCTCCTCACTGCCATAAACCACATGTGTGAGCTGACTGTCTTCTTTAAAATGCTGAAAAAATGTTGATGATTGACTTAAATAGTCAGCCTCTCTTTTGACAACATAATCATTGTCATATTTATAATACTTCGGTAAATCATCAAAATAAGTAATGTCATCAAGCATGAATATCAGATCAACAGATCTCTCCTCTGCAAGCTGATCTATAAAAATGATTTATTTATTGTCCCTTAATTCATACATAAAGTAATCATTATCAGATCTATGAAAACTGGGATAGGAAGGAAAATGTTTCAGATCAACAACTTGTTTTTCTTCAATCAATGAGACATGGTCATCTTGAACAACAATTTCATCTCTCATGGTTATCTTTTGCATCATTTCCTCTACTGTACTTACCAAAATGTTGAGCTTCACTTACGAAGATGTCAAGCATTCTTTCTCTATGTTCTCCCTTTCTTCCACTTTCAAATTTAACCTTTTGAATAGAAAATTATCTTCTATGGCTATTGCACTGTCCTAAATTTTTTTGAGTGTTGTAATGTCCCTTTATCTCAATCGAAATTCCATTTCCAAATCAAAGGCATCTGGGTAGTGAAAGAGTTTTGAACCAAGAGGCGGTTTTATATCAGTAGGGATTGAATGGTATACTTGATTGAATCTAGATGAAACATTTTTCACTATTTCTCCTGGTTTCTTTTTCAAATTATCATATTCTTCTAAAATTAGAAAATGATTCCTCTTGATCACCCATATATTAAGAAATATTTTTACAAACTGATGGAAATAAAAATACTTGCAACTCGCAAATTTTTGAACCATTCCTTGGCTTCGCCTTGCAAATATAGAGTGGAGATAATGATACTAACATCATCTTCATCAACCTCAAAAAGGTTGAGAAAATTTTCAAAACTATAAATGTGTTTCTTAGCAGTGATGTTACAATATTCTCCATCAAACCTGGGAAGATATTTGTAATAATTTTCAACGAAATCATGGAGTATAAGAGGTAGGATGAGTGGTTTGTATCTATATATAATTTTACAAAGTGTAGGAGTATGTATAGAAGCTATAGGATTAGTCTTGATCTCTTAAGGTTTATCAGCTTGAAAAGGATATGCACAATTTTCAGGTAAGAGGTCTTGATATTGATCAAAATCAAAGGGAAACTCGGTATTTACACTCTTAAAATAAGCGTAATCAAGACTTTGATCATCTTTTTCATACAACAAACTCTGGAAAACTTTCAGGATAGTTTCAAGAAAATAAAATAAGTAATTTACAAGAAATAATATTACATCTTGAATACAATTCCACTTTGAATACCTAACCCTTGTGTGATCCTGCTGGCAAGGTCGATCCTCCAGTGGAGTCTTTACATCAAGTTGGAGTCGCCAAGTGAATGGTTCAACCTTCATATGCATCTGACCGCTTTCCACCATAAGAAATTAGATCTAAACTTTGTCGTTCTTTCCCAATGAATATATTTTCTTTTCGATCACTGGAAATGACGCCATTATGTTATCACTCTACCATATTTCTAAGGCTAGCAAAGAAATCCGAACATAGGTAACCGCAGGCCAACCTTTTCACTTGGTAGCTAGCCCTACCAAGTCGGAGAGGGTTCTCTCCACAAAGTCACGGCCTAGGAGGATGAATGTATTAGGATTTTAGGCTAGGTATCAGTTCAGGTGTTTTGAAAATTGATTTTGGTCGGACTGCTGGATGAAATTATGGTCAAGGGAGCTAGGTCAGGGAAAATGACATAGGGTTGCAGAGATTCAATGGGGAAAGGTAGGCATAAGGCTTAACACTTTAATATTATTGTGATGAGATGGTTTTAAGACTGATGAGCAGCTAGGAAGAGCATGGGAGATGTATTCTTTCTAAATAGAGGAAAATGGACAAATTATGATAACTTCCCCTAAACAAAGCATGAGCAAGCATGTATTCTGCCTATAAATTTGAAAAATATCATACAATAGATATGTAATGAACATGAAAACAACACATTCTAACATATGAAACTAAAGGAAAAACAATGATAAACATCATATCACATGTATCCCAAAAAATAGCTGCAACTCTTCTTTATCAACTAGCCAAACTGAGTACAATAGTCCTTTATCAATGAGATAGCATCCAAACTGATTCCAACCCTTTGCTAAGAGTGAATAAAGGGACCAAATAAACATAAAAACAACATTCACTCATCCTTAAGGGTCGAATCCATGAGGTGAGGAAGAAAGCCACAAAATTTTGATTGAAAGTTGGAGTATAGGGAACTCTAAGTGACTCCTCCCTAAATACATTCAAACTTATTCAATTGACTTAATGACAAATTTTACCTGATGAATATACCCCTAGGTAACTTATCCATAACATAATTACCTTTTCCATCCTCAATTACATAGGTGGAAACATCAGTTTCTGAGATAAAGTCAAAATTATAGTGAAATTTAAAAAAATATCAGCAAATGGTCAAGTGCGCCATTTTTTTGTCAAGTGTGCCCTCGCTGTGTCAAGTGCCCCCTCCCTATTCAAGGATAATTTTGACTGACTTATAGGTGTCTAAATAATGCCCAATATGTCTTTTTATAAATATATTCAAGTCTACTTTCTGAATATGTATCCAGTTTTCAAAATGAAGGTGATTTCATCCCTCAAAACTTCATTCTCCCAAGACTACTCTGTGCGCAACGCCTAGGTCAAAATAGGGGTAGAAACATGATTTTTAGCTAGATTTTTTACCATTTAACCTTCCAAATCTACAAACCAGGGTTGGAAAAGTGGTTTTATTAAATGTATTTTTCCGTAGGAATCCACTGGTGGTCTCTGTTTCCTTAAAAAGTGGCTCAAAAAAGTGCGCAGTGCCAAGGGCGGTGTGCATATGACTAATTTTCTGATATGAACTTGTTCAGGAATACACAGAAAAACACAGATTTTACAAAAATGGGTTAAATGGCTTTAAATTTGGTGGAGAGAGTGCTGGTGAGGAGGCTAGGCTTGGAGTGAAGCCTCTACAAGTATATCCAATTTAGTTTTCTCTTTTTGGTGAGTTAGGGCTTCAATATTTGCATTTGATACCTTGAGCTTTGTCCTTAAAATTATTTCTCTTTTTGCATAATGTTTGGCCATCCTCCTTTGAATGTTGCTGTGAGTTTTAGCCTTCTTCAACAACTTCTCCAAGTGATCATTGATGGCCTGAAGCCAACCTTCCTTGTCTTCTTTGATCATATCCAAAAATTGATCATCAAGCATGGCTTCATCAACTATATCTCTTTGCCTTTCAATTTCCAAGGCTCTTTTCAAGCCTCTAGTTCTAGGTCTTCCTCTTGGTGCTTTTTCATATTGTTCTTCAAGGAAACCATGATTCTTTAGGGTATCATCTAGAAAAATCTTGGCTTCTTCTGCCTCTCTTTCTTCTATTGTGTCTTAGTGTCAAAACCCTGGGGAGATGGAATGATAGTGAAAAATGAATTTTGAGAAGTGGGAATGTGATGGGGAAATTTAGGGAGATGGGGGAATGGGTTTATGAAATGAGGGAGGTGAAAAGGAGTAGGAATGTAGAGGGGTTTGGAATAGCGAAATTTATTACAGGTATAGGGTTTTTTGGGAGCCTAGGAAAATGAGTAGCCTAGGGCTTAGGGTATTGGGAATAAAGGGCTTAAGGAAGGGGATAGTGATATAGGGATTTGGGAAAGGATTTTTTTTTACAATGTGGGAAGGGTAATGAAGGTTTAGAGACTGTAATTTTGTGATTTGAGAGTGCAATGGTGATTTGAGGGAGATACTAGGGTTTGAAATGAGTAAAACACAAAATATTTAATGAAGCTTTTCAAAACACCATAGAGAATGATTGTAGGAGGAAGAAGAAGGATGTGATTTAATGTCACTTACTTTTTATAGGTTGAAGAAAACATTTCTAAAGCTTTGGAGGCAATTTTGGTGAAGTCTGGAAGCGTTTCTGCCTTTTATGGGCAAGTTTTCCCTCCCAGAAGCATGCACACAATGCCTTATTTTAGACCAATTTTGGAGTCCTTCCCGAACTCCAAATTGAGCTCAGGATATCTCGTTGGAAATATCTATATCTTGGTTAGAAAATGGACCTATCAAGGACTGAAAATGATCAAGTATAACCTCTCAAATATCAATTCTCCCAAGACTGGTCAAAAAGTGCAGAATGAGGGTGCAAAAACGAAGTGTGTTGTTGCAGACAACTTTTGGAGGACTTCCTCAACTCCAAATTGAGATCATGATAGCTCATTGGAAATATATTATAGTTTAGTTTTCATTTGACTTATCAAGCAAGTCATTTGGACAGTCCAACTAGGATAAAAATTGATTTTCCCAAGGTCACTCCAGAAGTGTGGAAAACCTCTTATAGAACCTGTATTTTTGACATTTTTCCAAAATAATGATACCTGTGTAAAAAATTAAGGGGGTTTTTATTTTTTGACTTATGATGGACAAAAAAATCTCTCAATTTTATCAAATTCATCTCTGTTTTTTTCATAAACATACTTTGAAGCAAAACTGGCCCTATGAGTGGAAAATGATTTGACCCTTGCAATGAATTCTTGAAAAATGATGAAGACATGATGTTTATGAGCTGAAATGACCTCATAATTACTGATATGACCTACCTTATGCCTTCTCTGATCAGATATATCTAATTCCATAGAAAACCCTAGCTCAGTGGGAGAGGAAATTAGGGTTTAGTGATTGTGGAAAATGGTGATTTGGGCACCCTTGGGAAAAGACAACTCCCTTTTACATCTGATCAATTGATGAAATAAAATCTCTTTCACTTTGAAATTTGCTTGTTTGTCATGTGGAATTGAGTTGGCAGATTTTCGAAGATTAAGTACTTATTACATTTGAATTGACGCAAAATTACAAGAATAAAAATAAAATTACATCTTGGAATGAAACTCACATTTGAAATTAAAATTACATGATGAAATAAGTATTTCTCTTTAAAAATAATCTTCATATGGTGAATATATGTTATTTGATCACCATTTACTTGTTCGCCTTATGCAATGGAATGGAGTTTTATTGGACCATGAAAACCCTAGAAAACCTAATGATGACCTTGACAAGACTAGACTCCATGGTGACATGACATGATGAATTGACTTTATCAATGATGTACAATCAACAAGGTATGGAAGTGTGCTAGCAAGCAAATGAATTTTAAGGAAGAGTGATTTTTTTGGACTAGGGCTACCATCAATGACTAATTTTTTTCATGACCTAGTGGAATGATAAAAAATTTCTGAGTGGGACCCCTAATATGAATATGAAAAGAGTATATTTTGATCACTGATGGGAAGATGAAAGTATTGACACTAACACCCCCTATGGGGTTTCCAGCACTAGCAGTGACGCTAGCAAGTAATTTCTACCCTTGGGGAAAACATTTAGTGAGCACATCTTGGGAACTAGAAGAACCCTGTTGAGCTAACAAGCGTTGTGCATCCTAAATTTGGGGAAAAAATGGGTAAGATTATTCACACTGCATAAATATCATTTGAATTTAACCTTCTTCTTTGATTCCTTCTTTCCCTCACCAATATCATTACTGGGTTTATGTGTATTCCTCTTGATCAGAAGCTCAGTATTTAGCTAAAAAATGAAATTGCTTAGAAATGATTCAGATTTGAACGACAGGATAGAGCTCATCACCAAGATTCCAACACAACTCATTTCATCAAAATCCGAGTTCGTATGAGTGAGTTATGGTTTGTTGTTCATTTTCCAAAATAGGTAAAAATTGTGTAGAACAGCAACAGACTGATGACTTGGCAGTCTAGTCAGAACCTCAAGAATCTTTAGGGAATATTCTCTAGTTTTTCAGCCATTAAAACTGTGACAAGTGTCAACTATAGATTCACAAATGTTTCTTGGGGAATTTGAATTTTTCTCATATTTCCTAAGTTTGGAATTATTACTATGGTGGAATATTTTATTGGTGGAATTTATAGGCCAATGGGGAAGGGCCATGTGGCGCAGCTGATAGCCAAATAAATCCAGTGGATAACCTTCAGTTGGTGGCATGTATATGCGTAACCATCTAATCATGTACTTCAAAACTTTAATAAACCATCTAATCAGTCACTACATTCAACCACCTGACATTGGTAGTTTAGGAGCGAAAGAAATAAGGCAACAAAAAAATTATTTGCGATTTGCGATTGCACGGTAAGTGACGTGGTGATAAGGTGGGTCCTACAAATCTCATCGAGGGTTTTTAGGAGCTTGAAACATAAAGCGTTAACAAGGTGGCATAATTGCAATGGGATATATCGCATTGGGGTATCGCAATCGAAAAATGGAGTAGCTAGCATAGAATTTTTTATAGTGGGGTTGTGCTGCGATCTGTGATAAGTGACTGTGATGTGATCTACAGAGATTTAAATTTGTTAAGTCGTGTATTAATACAATAATTTGTGGTTATGTTATGTTAATTTCACATTAACAGATAAGTGTGGGTTAGCGCTAAACATGCTTAACCCCACTTAAACACCACTTATCTTAACATTAATTGCATACTTATCTTGGCGGTGCCTTTGGTAGACCCGCTAGGTTTTTCGCACTTCCACATTTAGTGGAGTTAACTAGTGGACATCCAGATTTAGTGGAGAAAAACTAGGAAAAATTGGTTTGGCCATAACTTTGGCAATTTTCAACCAAAATGGGCTCAGGAAGAGTCACTCTTGGTAGATTTTGATGTTTTGGAGCCATTGGAGTGGGTTTCATAGGCAAAAAGAGACTGTAAATATAATTTTTTTCACAATTGAAGCTAATACAAAGGCCCACACTATGAAGCTGGACCAAGGAGATGTAGCCCATGAGGGGTGAACTTCTTCATCAAAAACTTGTGTATTTGTCACTTTTATTTGTGCCTTTTGTGTTTTATTATGTTTTTGTTTAGAATTGAGTTTCCATGCTTTTAAGTTCATGAAATACACTTAATCTCACCAAGTTAAATGAATTATCAATCATAAACACATGTATAAACCCTTGTATGATAAGCAAACCAAAGTACTTTCATGTTAAATTTGAAACTGATGTTAGCAAAACATTAACTGATAATAAATTTCAGATCAAGTTGGTATCAAAGCACAAGGTTGCTAAAGTTTTATTGCTTGCTTTGATTGAGATTGTGCAAGAAGGGTTTTAATAGTTGCAATTTTGGGATGCTTACAAGGTTGAAGTTGCATAGAGGAGAAGGTAATTTATTGGTTGTTATTCCTAAGATTAGGACACGGATAAAGAGAGTTGAGAAAGCATCATCTTCACCCAAATTTCCACTCAAAGTTGCACTTGAAGCACCTCAAGTTCCATCTTCAGCAGTTGAGATTAAAGAGGTACAAATTGGAAAAGAAGCTAAAATTATTGAGAAGGTACAAGCATTAGAGGTTGAGATTCAATCCTTAGCCATTATGTCAGGAGTTGGAGAGACTGATGGACATTAAGAATAAGAGAATTTTAAGAGAGAATTCAAATACATACAAAGAATGGTTAAAATCATGTTTGATGCATTCACTATAGAAAGAGCAGGAGAAGGTGCAAAGCCTCCACATGGAGAAGGATCTTCAGATGGTAAGAAGGATGAAGAGAAGAGTTTGAAAGGCAGTGGAGGAAATACACCTCCATATCCACCATCCTCATCCTCATCATCTTCATCAACATCTTCATCTTCCACATCCACCACAAAAACCACCCACACTCATTCAAAAATCCCAAAAGGAAAAAATCCATTACTCAAGTTGGACATCAAGTTTGAACTTCCCATGTATAATGGTGAAGTAAATGCAAAGAAGTTAGAAAATTGGATCCGTAAATTAGAAGTATACTTCAGAATTCAAAATCTACAAGAGGACAACATAAAGATCCAGTTAGCTTCATTAAGGCTAGAAGGAGCAACACTAGTTTGGTGGGAGGAAAATACTCAAGAGGAAATGTGAATCCATGGTAATATATCCATTTCCTGGGTTGAATTCATTTCTTCCATTAAAATATAGTTTTATCCATTAGAATATATGCAAAAAACAATAATGAGTTGGCAAAACTTTAGGCAACTCAAAGGACAAATTGTTCAAGAGTACACACAGGAGTTTAGAAAGAGGGTTTTGTGGTTAGCAGTAAACTTGATTTCACAAGACACAATCTTGAAATATATTGGGGGTTTACATTCCTACTTAAAACATATTATCCATATGTTTAACCCAAACAACTTAGGTGAAGTATGTGTGCAAGCCACACATCTTGAAGCAAGGGGAAAGAACATTCAAGAAGAGGGTAGTAAGAAGAAGCCATTCAAGGGTAATGGAAAAGCAAAGGGAGGAAAATAGAAGGGGAAGAAGAATGCAAGCATCAAGAATGAAGGGGATAAAACTACATGAAAGCATTGTTACAAAGATGGGCATGATGAAGCCCACTGTTGGAAACTACATCCCTAACTAAGGCCAAAGAAACCAAATAACAAAGGGAAACAAATGATGATTTCCACCACACAACAAGATATTGGATTGAATCCGATCCAGGAGATGAGACCAAGATAATAGCCATGGTTAACAAAGGAAAGGAAGCCATATCAATTACTAGTTCCTCAAATAGTCACAACAACACTCCAAATGAAGACACAAGCATATAATTTTTCCATGTTAGAGTGATTTCAAATCATACAAAGATTGATGCATTGTTTGATAGTGGGTCACACACAAACCTGATTTTAGAAGACTTAGTCAAAAATATTAACCTTTAAATTGTATCACATCATAAACCATACCCTTTGGGTTGGATAGTTAAGAATGCCAATTTACAGGTTACAAGGAAATGCATATTTAGATTTCTATTACTGCAAACTTTGTTGATGAAGTCAAGTTAGATGTGGTTCCACTTGACATTTATGGGATTATCTTGGGAAGTACATATTTGTATGACAGAAAAGTGGTGTTTTATCACCATGAGAACAAATATCATTTTCTTAAGGATGGGGTGGAGTATATTGTGAGAGCTCATCACAAGAAACCAAACATTTCTTTATTTAATACAAGGAAAATGAAGAGGCTAGTTAATGCAAGTAAAAATTTTGTGCTTCTCATGTTCAAGAAAAATGATGACGTTGACTATGAATATTTTGAGGGATGTGATAAAAAATTTAAATATGATTTTTTTGATGTGGTAAGTCATCATGGCGAGATGTTTCAAGAACCAAGTGGGTTACCTCCCAAGAGGGGAATTCAGAATGAGATTTAGTTGCAACAAGATGTTCCACTTACAAATATTGGTATGTATCGCATGTAAATTATGGAGAGTTTGTAAATCAAGAAGAAAATCCAATAATTTCTGAAAAAAGGTATAATACGCCCATCTACTTCGCCATGTGGTTCACCAATTTTTTTGGTACCAAATAAGGACAGGACTTGGCACATGTGCATCGATTTCCGTGAACTAAATAAAATCATGGTAAAGAATCAATACCCACTCCCACGCATTGATGATTTTCTAGATCAGTTGAATTATGCAAGATATTTCACTAAGTTAGACTTGCGAAGTGGTTATCATCAAGTTAGAATAGCTGAAGAGGACATTTGGAAAACTTCTTTAAAAACTAGACAAGGATTGTTTGAGTGGTTATTTATGCCATTTGTTCTAACAAATTCTCCAACTACTTTCGTGAGAGTCATCAATGATGTAATTAAACCATTTCTAAATGACTTTGTCATTGTTTACTTATATGACATACTTATATTCAACAAATCAAGAGAAGAACATTTCATGCTTGTGAACAAGGTACTTGATGTCTTGAAAAAAGAGCAATTGTTTTTAAAGATGTCGAAGTGTGAGTGTGGTAAGAATTATTTGGTGTATTTGGGACACATTGTTGGAGGAGGTGATTTTAAGATAGACCCTTCCAAAGTAGAGGTCATTCTGAATTGGCCCAAGCCCAATACAGTTATATAGGTAAGAAGCTTTCTTGTGGCAACACAGTATTGGAGGAAACTCATTGCTAATTTTTCTTCCATTGCAGCTCCACTACATGCATTGGAAAGTGTAAAGAAAGTCTTCCATTGGGGTGATGTACAAAAAAAATAATTTGATGCTATAAAGAAAAAGATAATTTCAACATCGGTATTAGCACTTCCGGATCTTAGATAGCCATTTGAGATGTAAACAGATGCAAGTGATTATGCTATGGGAGAAGTGCTCATGTAGCATGGTAAGCCTATTTCATTTCATTATGAAATTTTTAATGGAGCTGTGACTAATTATCCCACCTATGATAAAGAGTTATATGCATTGGTACAAAGTGTAAATAAATGGAAGCGTTATTTTATGGGGAAAGAGACCGTTATCCATACCGACCATCAGCCATTGCGGTACTTACAATCACAATCAAAGTTGCAACAATCAAGACATTTCAGATGGATGGGATTTCTAAAAAAAAAATATTTGGTTATCAGGTACAAAAAGGGAATCTACAATAAGGTATCTAATATGCTCTCTAGGCCTATTGTAAATTCATATATTATACTCAAGCACAATTCAATTATGCATGAAAGTTACATTGAATAATATGCATATGATAGTGATTTTGAAGATGTGTATGAAAGCTTGAGTCAAGGAAACCAAAATGAAGAGTTAGATTATCTTGTGCATAACAGTTTGTTGTATCACTTGGGCAAGTTATGTATACCACAGGGAGAAAGAAACAATATCATAAGGGAGGCACACACACCATTGATTTCTTGAAATTTCAGTGTAGGCAAGACAGTAGTGAATATCCAAATGTATTATTATTGGCCACACATGATTGATAGTGTATCTCATTTTATTAAAGGATGTTCTTTATGTGCAATAAGTAAGCCTAGCAATAGGAAACTTGTGTTGTACGCTCCACTTCTGGTTCCTTCATATTCTTGGGAGGGTATCTCAATGGATTTTTTAGGTGGTCTTCCTATGTCAAGGAAAGGTCATGATTAATTGTATGTTGTGGTAGATAGGTTCAGAAAAATGTGTATTTTGATGCCATGTAAGAAAAAAATTACAGCTTAACAAACCACCAATCTTTTCTTTAAAAATTTATGGGTTACTTTTGGTCTTCCTACTTCTATTGTAAGTGATCAAGATTCCTGGTTTGTTGGGAATTTTTAGTCAAAATTATGGGACATGATGGACACAAAGTTGAAGAAGAGTAAAACATTTCATCCGCAAACAGATGGTCAAACCAAGGTGGTAAACAAGACAGTTATTCATCTTCTTAGAGGTTATTGCAGCAAGCATCCCAAGTTGGGGGATGAACAGTTGCATTACATTCAACATGCATACAATAGGGAAAATCATTCTTCCACAAACACATCATCATTTGAGGCATGTTATGGTTACTTGCCAAGATCGCCTTTGGACTTCATATTTGAGAAGAATGTCTCTATATATGGTCATAGTGACATAGATAAGGCAAAAAAATTCATTGAGAAAATTTATTTGATACATCACACAGTGCAAGAGAAACTTGAAAAGAGTCAAAGAAACTACAAGGCAAGGCATGACAAAAATCGTGTTGATCACAAATTCCACGTTGGAGATGAATTTTGGTTGTATATCAAAAAAGAAAGATTGCAAGGGGAGGGTAAAAATCTCAAGCCAATATGTTATGCTCCATTTAAAATTCTGGAAAATATTCGTACTAATGCATTTAAGCTAGATTTTCCTCCTTATATGCAAATGTATTCTATCGTCAATGTTGAGAACTTGAGATTGTTTGAGCATCCTTTGATTGATGATCAAGGAGAGCATGTTCAGCTGCCATCAATAAATGATTTATCACCAGAATATCTTGATGAATTTCAACAAGATCTCATAGTTGACAAAAGAATAAGAACTTCAAGAAGAGGGAATGTCGAATACCTTAGAGTGGGACTCAAGGGACAAAATGCTTCAAAGGCCAAATGGATGTAGAGTGAAAGGGTGAGGGAGTTGTACCCTCACCTACTGAACAATTGATAGTATCTTTTGGGGTCCAAAATTCTTCTAGTGGGGAGGAATGATCAGAAGCTCAGTATTTATCTAAAAAATTAAAGTGCTCAGAAGACTTGAACGATCAGATAGAGCTCATTACTAGGATTCCAAAGAAACTTGTTTCATCAAAATCTGAATTCGTATGAGTGAGTTATGGTCTGCGTTTCATTTTCTCAAGCAAGTAAAAATTGTGTAGAAGAACAATAAACTGATGACTTGGTAGTCCAGTCAGCACCTCAGGAATCTTCAGGGAATATTCTCCAATTTTTCATCCAGTGACACTGTGACAAGTTTCATCTCTATATTCACCAATGTTGCTTGGGGAAGTTAAATTTTTCTCCTATTTCCTAAGTTTGGAATTATTACTATGGTGGATTATTTTATTGGTGGAATTTATAGGCCAATGGGGAAGGTCCATGTGGCGCCACCGAGAGCCAAAGAAATCCAGAGGATAATCTTCAGTTATTGGCATGTATATGCGTAACCATCTAATATTGTACTTCAAAACTTTTATAAACCATCTTATGAGTCACTGCATTCAACCATCTTGCATCGATAGTTTAGGATTAGAGGACACAAGGCAACAAAAAAATTATTTGCGATTTTCGATTGCGTGGTAAGTGACGTGGTGATAAGGTGGGTCCTACCAATCACATCGGGGGTTTTTAGGAGTAGGAAACATAAGGCGTTAACAAGGTGGTGGAATTGCAATGCGATATATTGCATTCGGGGTATCACAATCACAAGATGGAGTAGGAAACATAGAATGATTTGTAGCGGGGTTGCGTTATGATCTCTGATCTGCGATAAGTGACTGCGATGCGATATGTAGAGATTTAAATGTGTTAAGCCATGTATTAATACAATAATTTTTGGTTATTTTATGTTAATCCGACATTAACTGATAAGTGTGAGTTAGAGCTAAACACACTTAACCCCACTTAAACACCACTTATATTAACATTAATCGCATACTTATCTTGGTAGCGCCTTTGGTGGACTCACCAGACTCACTGCACTTCCACATTTAGTGGAGTTAACTGGAGACCATCCAGATTTAGTGGAGAAAAATTAGGAAAATTTGGGTTATCCATAACTTTGGTAATTTGCAACAAAAATAGGCCTAGGAAGAGTCATTCTTGGTAGATTTTGATGTTTTGGAGCCATTGGAGTAGGTTGCAGAGGCAACAGGAGACAGTAAACATAAATTTTTCACAATTGAAGCTAATACAAAGGCCCACACTATGAATTTGGACCAAGGAGATGTAGCCCAGGAGGGGTGAACTCCTTCATCAGAAACTTATGTATTTGTATCTCTTATTTGTGCTTATTGTGTTTTATTATGTTGTTGTTTAGCATTGAGTTTCCATGCTTTTAAGTTCATGAAATGCGCTTAATCTCACCAATTTCAATGAATTTTCAATCAAAAACACATGTATAAACCCTTGTATGATAATAAAACCAAATAAATTCCATGTTAATTTTGAAACTTATATTAGTACACCATTAACTAACAATCAACTTCATATCACCCCTTTCCACCCTTATCTTTCTTCTTCCCATCATATTTTTATTTCCTTTCACATTTGAAGATTGAAAAACATTAATCACTAAAGGTTGAGAAGAAACAAACACGGACGACATAGCCTATGTCGGAGAAGCAAATTGTAATGACAACTACTGCAATTGATTCGAAAACCTAGTCGTATTGCTATTGATCGATCCTACACTTTCATTAGCATGGGGTCCTCCTTTTGGTTTGGAGAGATCAATCTTTGATCGAGGAGCATCAAGAAAAATCTTATATAGGACTCCAGATTGGGAATAAATAAGTTCTAAATGTTTGGATATAATGATAGCTTGTTCTTCAGTGAACACCTCATAAAGTGGCATATGCTTAGTTTCTATGGTTGTAATGATTTCAAAAACCATTCTAGAATGAATTCATCAAGTATATATGCCTTGATTAATATCTTCTGTCTATTCCACTCTTGAATGTGGTCAGAAATATTAGTAGCATTTTCTTGCTCAAAATTAGCCAGAATCTTAGTTCCAACATCATAACGGAAAAGAAACTGAATATGGTTAAGAAACAATGTAGCTAGTTCACCAAATGTGGAAAACATGCTCCACTCAACTCAATATACCATTTTTTTTCATTTCCAGGTAAGGTACATTGAAACAGTCTCAACCTGATTGAATCGTCAATCAAGGAGTTTGATGAGCACCATAAATCAAAAGTGGTTACATGATATGTCGGATCCTCGCCAGACTTCCTGATGAGCACCATTATTAGGTACATTCTAAGGGGTTAATTGTCACCTTTTTAGCTTAATTTTTCTCCCTCTCTCACATTTAATTGCATTTTGTCATATTTTCATAAGTGATAATGGTGTATTAAGGGTTGTCATGCTTCGAGGCCTAATATTTCATAATCAGGGCTCGAAGTAGACAACAAGGATTGAGTTTAGGAGGGTTTACCATCTTTTTAAATCCTAAAGGTAGCCAATATATCCTCAATATTCTCCTCTGACAGCTTGAAATAAGAGGTAGCCAAGAAAGTGCATGATCAAAGGGAGCGAAGCTCCACTTCTCTCGAGTTCCATGGGAACAAAGACCTAGTTTTTAGGGAGCTGTTGGTAGCTACCCTTTAGCATAAATAGGTCAGATCAAGAGCTCACTAGGATTCAAATTTTAGATATAGCTAAAACACTCTTGGTTTTTTTATTAGACATTTCTGACTTTCATATGTTATGTACAAGACTGGTTATGAAATAAAATGAGCATTTGGATTCTTCTCCACTGAGTTATTTTCAAGGAGCTGAGCTTGTGGGTTAGGGCCCAATCCATTGGCCTCAGTATCTCTTATTTACTTGTGTTTTCTTTTATGTTGTAGTATTTAATTTCTTTTATTTTTTTTAGCATATAAAACATCAAAATTGTGTGCTAAGCCTTCCTCTCTCACCTCTTCCATTAGAGCTTGAGGAGGAAGGTATTTGACCATAGAACAAGTATCCTTTTAGTTTATGATTTCTTGGAAAAGTTAGATAGTTTTACTTTTCTTATCATGAATATGTTGTAGGTGTAGATATAGGTTTATGTTTCAATTGCATAGGTAGGTTTATTTAAATTAAACTCATGTTTTCCACCATTTTTAAGACAAGTTTATCAATTATGAATGCATTAATAGGTATCTTGATTGCAGGTTTGAATAGAGAAGCATATGAGGACCCCTTCAACACCATCATATTCAACCTTCACTCCTTCATCAACCACCTTCCATCCAAGTCACCTATAGCCCTATCTTTTAGGTCATCACCACATCACCCAAAACAACCTTGAGGGTGAAATACAAGCTTTGTGAAGAGTTATGAGCTAGTACAAGGGGTTTTATACCCTTCATATACACATATCCACCTTTTCCCCACCTCTCCTAACCAACTTCTCTCCATTTCTAGCCTCAAAATCCACTCGGTCGGTTTCCTGTAGTTTTTCAGGACATCTTATAGCACTACAGGAAATCCTATAGCAGCTTCCTATAACAATGCCAAACACACTCTCCTTCAGCCCAAAACCATTCTTCCACCTCATCTAAGCCTAGCCAAGCCACCAATAGACCTGTAGTACTAAACCTTTGGTCCAAGGGTCCTCTTATACCACCTAGGTGTCTCCTTCTTTTGTTGCAAAACAAAGTAATTTTGAAGTGTGGTTAGTTCATTACTAGGTGCATCATTAAACATAATAATTAAGCATAAGTTATATATAGCTTAGTTATTCATTTGATTCAATATGTGTTCTTTGGATTAGTTTCCTTTTTTGCAATTTAATTCAACAACCTATATTATGAATGCCACTTATTGTAATTTCCTTTCTTGCATTAGCATACGTGTGAAATTATCTTTCCTGCAAATAGCTAGATGAATCAATGTGATATAGAGTAGTTTCTTTCCTTGTTGATAGAGTAATGGTTGTGATTTATTTTCAGTTTTAGATTACATCTAGAAATGTGACACACCTCCTTTCCTAAAAGTAACCCTAGCAATAACACCTCATTATAGAACTTAGATGAGGATGGAATTAGTAGGACTCATCTATTGTGCATATAGCATTGTCACCTCCAAGTTTGTAAGAACCCTGGTGTTGGGCAGTGAAAAAGGTATGAAATCATTGTGTATTTTCTCATTCTTTTACTATAGACATACTCCTTTTTACCTTAGAAAGGTAATTTATTATAAGAATTATGGTAAAATTGGAGAGATGTATGTTTATTATAAAAATATGATTAAATATTGCTTCTTGTTGACAAAATCAGGAATTGGACGAAGTGGACAGTTGTACCAAAGGCGAAGCTGAGATGAATGCAACTGTTGTTCCTACAGCATTAAACCTCATCCTGCTTAGGACAAGGAGATCCGAACGAATTTCTAAGAAAAGGCAGGGGACAGCTCGGCTTCAGTCAAAGTAAACCAAGATGATAACTAAACGAAGGGAAGCGAATCCCTCAGGATCCTTCGATCCTGAGGGATCGTTGTTCAAACTCATCTTATTCCTTGTCTTATCCATCAGGGTCTGATATATAAAGAAATGTCCTTAATTGATCAAGAGGTCAGTCGGTTGGAAAGTTCTCATATTAAAACAATTCCTCTGTAATATTGTGTTTATTGACTCTCGGCTTTGAGAGAACAGTCTCTGTAATAATTTATGTTTGATTAATATCAAAGACGCATTTCATTCCATCTCTTAAGTTCTGAAGTAGCCCAGCAATATTTCACTGGCGTTAAGGGCCTGGCTCTGGTGGAATTACCTTGTTGTTTGTATTTCTAATCTTTTCTTACTGTTGTGTGAAGTTGTGTTTAAAGTTTATTTCGATTGCAGAATTGATTGACTGTCGTTGGATTGAATACATATTCATTGTGATTATTAACGAATTTCATTGCTATTTTATCATTTGCAAGAAGTGCATTCGCTATTTATTTACCTTGCCATCATTATAAAGCTTTGTTGTTCTATATTCAATTCTAGTTGTTGTTCTTTTGGTTTATGATTTGTTATAATTGACTATTATGTAGTATTGGCTGTCGACAAGATTGAAGTATTGAGATTAGCTAAGATTATAATTGCTGTTCAATTCATGTTGCTGTTCAATTTCTATTTATTTTTCATTTTAGATTCATAGCTTCAGATTAGCAGATAGATTGGTTACAGTTGCTGTAAATGCATAGGAATTATGAGTTGTTGTTCCTTTCTAGCCTTTGAAGTTCCTTTCAGTTGTTTTTTCTCAGCAAGTAGTTTGAGTTTGATTTCATTTCTATTGCTTTAAGAACAAGACCACCAACTGTAGAGAACACTGGTTACTGCTTCCAAGTTCCCAAATTGGTTATCTTGCCTCAGTGTGATTTTAGTTGCATCGATTTCTAAGGGAAGGAGTTACTGCTATTGTATCCCTGATCGATGGTTTGCAGATTGATGTAGTTAAGATTTCAGAACATTTTCATTTATGTTACTGTAATTATATTTCTTTACGATCATTCGTTTACTCTTGTATTTAAAATTCTGTACTACATCTTCATAGCATTACTCTTAGTTAATTGCAGCCTCAAAAAGAGTACATTCTTGAAATAAAAAGTCGATCCCGGATTGATAATTAATGTAGGCTAATTAGGTGTTCAAAAGATACCTTTTTATGACCCAAAATTTTTGCACCGTTGCCGGGGAGAGTGTATGCCATTTCAAAGGAGTGATGCACAACTGATTTTATTCTTCTTGTGAAGAATTGGGTATTAAAGACGAAAGGTAAGAACCTGTGCACTGGGCAAGAAACACACTTGCTCACAGCCCGCTTCACAGCAGAAGTAAGTAAGCTTCTTTCTTTAGGTAGGAATGAAGGTTTGTTTTCTTGAACGAATAGACCAAATAAGAAAAACAAAATTCCTCCTAAAATTGAAAAACCTAAGGAACCGGTGACCCTTGGGCGGACAACTTTTATTGACGAAATCCTTAAAAGAACTGAATCTCAGCCATCAGTAGGATTTATAAAAGCTATCTCTAGACAACCTACTAGTTCCCTTCAGGCTACAGATTCACCATCTAAAGATTTTGTTGAGATACACAGTCAAACAGAGGGAATTGAGCAAGATTCCCAAGAAATTGAGAATCCTTGCATAATTTCCCCTCAAGAAGGGAACTCTAGTAATCTCCGTGAAGGAGAAGGGGAAACATGAGAAATAAGAGACCCAAAATCTCCTATTGAAATAGCCCAAATAGTAAGAAGCCTAGATAAGGGAAGTGTTGTTAAACTTATTCAAAACCAAGGTCTTGAATCACCTCAAATAGTAGGTCAACAAGGAATACTCATTGCTCCAGATAAGGGAAGTGTTGTCAAAGCTATTCCTGCTCCTCCTAGTTACCCTAGAAATTCCTTGGAGATCCCAAAAGGATATTGGCACATCTTCGACCAAATGGCCTAGAACCAAAATTAGAATCAGCAGACACCCCAACAAACCTCTACGTTGCAATATCCTATGGTAGATACTGCAGTCAACGCACCTATGAAGGCCATTCCCCTTCAACATATTCCCACATTTCATGGCTTAACATCAGAAGATCCAGATGCATTTTTTTTTTAATTTGATGTGTTATGCAGGGGATATGATTATACCACTGATCCCTAAAAACTAAAACTATTCCCTTCTACATTAAAAGGGGCAGCTTTACGATGGTTTATGGGATTAGGTGGGGGTGTCATAACTGATTGGGATCAGATGAAGGCTGCGTTTTTAAAGAAGTATCAAGATTATTCCAGGTCTCGGGAACTAAAAGATGAAATATTCCAAATGACAGCAAAACCAAATGAAACCTTGGAAGAATATGTGGAACGGTTTCAATACAATCTTCAGAGATCCCCTTATGCATCCTTACCCTTAGCTGATAATGTGTTGAAAACTACATTAATTAGGGGAATGAAAGATCAATGGCAGCCACGACAATCAGGTATGCCAACTGATCCATTTTATTATTTTCAACCTCCTCAAGATAATGCTTAGAAATATAGTGGAATGTGGCAAAATCAACCACCTTTCCCCAATTGGTCACAACAGCCATTTCCTACAACATCTTGGCCAAATCAAACAAATCAAACTAATTGGCCTAGTTTTCCTTTTTGCCCACCGTTTTGGAAAAATAATAACTATCCTACACAATGGTCCCCCTCTACTTCCCAGATCCAGGCCTAGCAGTCAAAATGGAAAATACCTACGAATCAGCCAGCTGGAAAAATCCCTCTCTCTCAACCTACATTGCCAACTCCCTATACAAACCCCTAGACCAACTTAAGACCACAACTCCCAGCCCAGCCCAACCCAAACCCAAACAATAGGCTAGTTTAGTTTGTCCAAATAATGGAACCCCCAGAATTAGAAACTGAACTGAGGGAGCGCAATGACCTTCAATTAAGGTCTGGGCGCATAGTAGAAACAAAGAGAAATAATGATGTTCATATTGAAGATCTGTTACCTGTAGAAAAAACATTACTGAAAGAGAAGGAGGTTCAACAACAAAATAAACAACAAAGTCAACAAAAAGTAACAACTTCCTCTCCACCATTCCCAAAACGATTAATCATACTGCGCCCATTAGAATATCCTAATTTTGATCTTCTGGGAGAATTAAGAAATTTGTGTATAAAAATCCCTCTCCTCCAAGCTATCCAAGATATTCCTATATATGCAAAAACCATTAAGGAATTATGCATAAAAAATCCAAAGAGGAGAACAACATCAATCCAACTGTCCAAATAGTCGGTACTTTATTTGACTTATTATCAGGAATGGAAACACCTGTAAAATATGAAGATCCAGGAAATCCTATAGTGACAGTGAAAATCCATGGGCAATTGTTTCCAAATGCCTTAGTTGATTTGGGAGCAGCAGTCAATATCCTAACAACCACCACCTGTCAAAAACTTGGCATTACATCACTAGAACCAACAACAACCTTATTGGAATTGGCTGACCGATCGGTAGTCAAACCAGAGGGTACACTACAAGATGTAATGGTATCTGTAGATTCCTGGGAATACCCTGCTGACTTCCTGTTTATCAACCCAAATAATCGGCTAGAAGGACACCCGTTAATCTTAGGTAGACCTTGGTTGGCAACTACCGATGCTTATATTGGATGCCGACAAGGCAACATGACAATAAAAAGGGGAAACTATGTCATGAATTTAGCTTTATATCCCCCAGCCCAGCCAAGTCTATCAATAATCAAAACAAGAAAACACATATCTTATGGAAAATATGAGATCACCTCTAACTATAGAAAATGCTCTTGATTTTAAAGATCAAACAGAGGATGATATCGTCAATAGTTTTATTAATAAACCACAAATCAGACCCATCCACAATGCCACATGATCAAGGCATCATTTGATAATAAGGAAGAAGAAGATCCTTTGAAAGACATTCCTGATCAAGCAATACCCACTACTTATGTGTACAATAGAAATATTGTAGAAATTGAGCCGAGAAAAACTCTAAACATTAACAAAAATCTGACTACTGAACAAGAAAATAAGTTGGTCCAATTATTTCGGAAATACAAAGCAGCCTTTGCATGGGATTACCCTGATATGAAAGGAATTGACCCTAAATTGTGTACACACCACATCTATATTGAAAAATATGCGAGACCCATTCGCCAACCCCAAATAAGACTAAACCCTCACCTTAAAGATATTGTGAAAGCTGAATTACAAAAATTATTGGATGTTAATTTCATCTACCCAATATCTGATAGCAAGTGGGTCTCTCCATTAGCAGTGGTACCAAAGAAGAACAGAAAGTAGAGAATATGTGTAGATTACCATGAACTTAACAAGGCAACACAGAAAGACCACTTTCCCCTTCCTTTCATTGACCAGGTAGTAGATACATTGGTAGGAAAGAAATTCTTTTCTTTCCTCGATGGCTTCAATGGGTACAATCAAATCCAGATTTCCCTTAAAGAACAAGACAAAACTACTTTTACCTGTCCATGGGGGGCATTTGCCTACCGAGTCTTACCCTTTGGCCTATGCAATGCCCCTGCTACATTCCAAAGGGCCATTCTCAACATCTTTGCAGACTTAATAAATTAAGGTCTCGAAGTATATATGGATGACTTCACACCTTATGGCGATGATTTTGAGCCTGCATTAGAAAATTTAGAAAAGGTGTTGCAAAGATGTATTGACACTAGGCTTTGTTTAAGCCATGAAAAGTGTCATATGATGATGACCGAAGGAGTTATCTTAGGGCATTTTATTTCAGTAGATGGAATTCAGGTGGACCCAGCTAAAATTCAAATAATCTTGTTAATACCCACACCCACCACACAAACATAGGTACGTAGCTTTCTTGGATTTTCTGGTTATTATAGAAGATTTATAGAACATTATTCTCGAATAGCTGCACCTTTATATGCACTAACTCGAAATGTTGATTTCATTTGGATAGATAAATGTGACAATGCCTTCAATGATCTGAAAAATCTTGTTTCAACAGCCCCAGTGTTGAGGGGCCCAAATTGGAATTTTCCATTCCAAATTTCATCCGATGCCTCAAACACAGCAATTGGAGCAGTACTTGGGCAGGAGGAAGACAAGAAGCCATATGCAATCTATTACATTAGCAAAAATCTATCTCCTGCTGAATTAAATTATAATGTGGCTGAGAAGGAATTTTTAGCTATAGTTCATGCTATAAATAAGTTTAGACATTATATAACTAGGTATCATGTAGTACTATATATTGATCACTCTGCCATTAAATTCTTAGCAAATAAACCTGTTACAAATGGAAGAGTGACAAGATGGTTGATTTTATTACAAGAATTTGATATTAAAATTAAAGATCGACTTGGGAAAGAGAACCCTGTAGCTGATTTTCTGTCAAGAATGCCAAAGCCAATAGATATAGAAGCAGTTGAAGACTACTTCCCAGATGAACATTTGTTCGTTTTTACTGTCAGAACCCCATGGTATGCTGATATAGAAAATTATTTGGCAATAGGTAGATTACCTAAACATCTATCCCTTAATGAACGAAAACATATAATACAGTGTAGTACCCGATTCTCTTGGATTGGGGGCTACCTATTTCACACAGGAGCAGATATGCAAATAAGAAGATGTGTCCAGGAGGATGAGGTATTTGATATTTTGAAAGCATGCCATGATGGGCAGTGTGGCGGGCATTTTGCAGATCATAGAACTTCCCATAAGGTTTTACGAACAAGCTATTATTGGCCTACCATCTTTAAAGATGCAAAAAAATTTGTGCAGACCTGTGATAACTGCCAAAGGGAAAGTTTTCCTGGGCAATCTGATGAAATGGCTTTGAACCCTCAACTAGTGATTGAACCATTTGAACGTTGGGCGCTTAATTTTTTTGGCCCTATTAGCCCCCCATCAAACCAAAAAACATACATTCTAGTTGCAACCGAGTATGTCACTAAGTGGGTCGAAGCAGAGGCACTTTCAAAAGCTACAGAGGACTCTGTAATACAGTTTATTTTCCAAATCTTTGTGCGATATGGCCTCCCAAGAGACATAATCATAGATGGAGGACCACATTTTGTAGGTAATAAATTATATGAAACACTACAAAACTACCAAATTCAGCACAAGATTACAACCCCATACCACCCACAGGCCAATGGCAAAGTAGAGAGCACAAACAAAGTAATTGAATCTATATTGACAAAAACCATTGCCTCTCACAGATGAGATTGGGCCTATAGATTGCCTGAAGCATTTTGGGCATATCAAAAAACATGGAGACCCACTACGGGATATTCTCCATATCAATTGGTATTTGGAAAAGAACCCATATTTCCAATAGAATTTGAAATTCAGACATTAAGAACAACTCAAAAGGTGGGTCTAGATCTAAATGAAGCCCATGCCAAAAGACTACAGAAAATTAATGAATTAGATGAAATTAGGCTCTCTGCTCTTTAGCACACAGCGTTAATCCAACAACAGAGATACAAATGGCATGACACCCTGATCAAAGAAAAGATCTTCCATGAAGGAGACTGGGCACTCCTATATGATTCTAGGTTTCAGGATTTTCCAGGGAAACTCCAGACACGATGGCTCGGACCCTATGAAATACAAAAAGTGCATGATAATGGCACTATTACATTAGCCACCATTGATGGATCTGGACATTCCTTTAAGGTAAATGGTCATCGAGTACGATTGTATCATAAACCGCCTACCCGAGAATCCTTTTACCAACAATTACGGGAAGATTCTACCATGAAAATTATGGCTGAAGGGGATAACTTCTCCTCGGCACCCATTTACTAAATCATTTCTTTTTTTAAATTTTGTACATAAATATTGTTCATTTATTTGGATTGTTTCTTTTAGGGAATTCATTTTTTCAAATCTCTGTTTATTTCGAGTTTTTCTTGCATGTTTCATGAATTTTGTTTTTTTTCAAAAACTCTGTTTATTTTGCTTGTTTTGAGTTTTTGTTGTTCCTTTCGAAAGGAACAACAGTTTCGCAGATTATTTTTGTTTTTCCTTTCGAAAGGAACAGTTGTTCCACATATTGTTTCTGTTGTTCCTTTTAAAGGAACATCACCTTTTGAGTGGATTGTTTTTGTTTTAGATCAGCATTTTTGAGGATTTCTGATGACTCTTCTAGAGGAAAACATATCATTCATATACAATAGTACAAATTAAAGCTTAATGTAATCATAAAATCAAAAGAAATCGTCATTTTTAAGAAAATTGTTTAGTAATGATAAGAAAAAGGAAAAAGGGACATAATCAATAACATGATTTTGCTGTTTTACTACCACTGAATTAATCTAATCGATTATCCTTATCATGATTGCTTCTTTCCCATATGTTATAACTTTATTTGATTTTTTTATGGAGTAGGAATAAGGGCATATTCTTTTCTATTGAGATTTTCAAACTTCTTCCACCATCCCTACTCTTAAGGAGTGCTGAGCCATCCTTTATGAATAACTAGGAAAGTGTTATATGAAAAAGAAAAATATTTATATGTTTCAGTAATATTTGTATGATTTGGAAAATGGAGGATAGGGGGTCTCATCAAGAGCCAGCCTACCATGATCATAAGGAAGTCAGTGAAGTGGCATTCCCATCATGGCCACCAAACCAGGGATATGGTCCAATGGACAATTGAAAAAAATAATAAGTCCTTGGAATAGGAGGTCTCATTACAAGCCGGCCTGCCCACTTTTCACTTCTTCCCGGTGAATGGAATTGTGATTTATCTGGTCACCAAGCCAGCACAATGGCCTCCATTATGACATTTAACAAGCACTTCCTCAGCATAAATAAAGGACAATGGTTCCAAGGGTGAGAAAGCAACTTTGTCAAGGTTATGGACACCTGTGGGCAACAGAGCTCTGCTGATGGTATTGGAGTCACATTTATACACATCAATAGTCATATTAAACCCTTTTTTCCTATATCTATATTTAAATATCAAATGAAAGTATGAATCCTTAAGCTTTGATTTCGAACCTATTATACATGAAAATCATTCCAAATCGATCATATTAGTTTGAAGTGGGTAATAAACGCATCTGTACTTATGTTTATCTTAAGATTTCCCTTATCCTTATATTTGAATCATTACAAACGATTTTATATCTATTAACAATTTATCACACGCATTGATTTCAGTAATTGCTATAATTTGATTGAATGTATCATAATTATGCCTGCTTTTTCTTGTTGTACTACTGTTGTGCCACACTTGTCTCTCTCAATTGACGGTCGAGGGCGACCTATCACCCATCAGGGGGGGCGCGGATGTCTGCATGCAAATCAAATCCTGATATTTGTTTACCTGTATGCAAACCAAATCCCTGCATTCTAGGGAATAACAAAAATTTAACGACATTATTCCAATTCACTGTGTTGTGCTATTCCATTACGATCACTGTGTTTGGAAAGAACTAACAGTGTGCAGATACGATGGGAGGACGACCAATTCGCAGTGAGCCACAGGTGCTAGCCGTTTTTTATGCTGCACGAGAGATTTTGGAAAGATTAGGATGGATTACATATTTCACGAGGATGCAACAACCCCATGAAGCAGTGGCCACCGAATTTTTACAAAACTTGCAAGAAGGATTCTCCATGGTTAGAGGAAGACAGATAGCTGTATCCGATGAAATAATTGCAGAGGTGTCTGGGATACTAGCACAAGGAACTATATGGACTCAAAAGAAGCTCAGGCTTCGAGAAGCCATGAATATTTTTCAAGATGACGGACATACATTGGTTGTCAAAGACAAAGGAGTTCAACCAGCATCATTGGGAGAGCCATGGACGGAATTGGCCAAGATAGTGCAGGCCTATATAACATGCGACGGAAGGAAAGATGTGGTAAGACCTCGCCACCTTAAATTATTGGTTGTATTAAAACAAAAATGCACTGTAAATTTTCCTGCATTTTAAAATTCCCTATTGCATGATACTGCCCATAGTATAAGAAAAGCTCAGCATGCAGACATGGTGATCAACCACCATTACCTAATTCGATTAATAGTAAGTCGTAGCCTCACCCAGCAACAGACCAACTGGGAAGAGTTGATATTCTCCATTGATGGAGGGTTAGCCTTACCTACCCCGAAATGGAAGAGAATGGCTGGCTCAATAGCTAAGCCATCAACTCACAGACAGTCCCTTCATTCAAAACGAAGAAGGGGGGTGATGGAAGGACTTCCGAGCAGCAGTAGCCAGCCCCTGGAATTGCACAGCTCAGAGGATGAACAACCTCCACAATTTGAGGGAGGAAATCCTCGTACTGATGAAGAAGAGGAAATGGAAGGAGAAATTTGCTACTCGGATGAAGAAGAAATAAGTCACCACACCAGTGGTGAGAAACAATCCAGTGCAGAGGAAGGAAATACTAAAGAAGAGGAAATTGAAGGAGAAATTCGATATTCGGATGCGGAAGAAGGAAGCTATCATACTTATGAGGAGGACTAAGATAATCATAGCAGCGATAAAGAAAGAACAGAGCCTCCAGAAAATGCTACTATAAGCCCTTTACAGGAAGATAAATTGGCCCAAATTCTGGCCAGTATGAGTGACTATGTGTACCCTCATAGCCCTTTGGACCTTAACATTGATATTAATCAGTTGCAGGAGCACTCTGCAGTCAACAAAGATACAGCTGAAGAAATGTTGGATGAAACATCAAACCCTAGCGAAGCTAGGGTTGCTTCCCCTAAAAGGCATGAACAAGAAAAAGAGAACACCGAAGAAATATCTCAACCTGAAAGCCCTCAGGAGATTGCAGAGTCAACCGAGGGTATGATTTCCGAAGAATTTAGCCAAGGGCATATGAATGTTGAAGAAGAACCCCAAGTTGCAGAAGCCATGCCTGAGCCTAACTATGGAGATATGGAACAACAAAAAACTGTTCCAGAGAGACCCGCTTCAAGTGAAAACATGCAAGCTAGTAGTCAGCATACTTTTAGTGACACAACACTAGCCAGAATCCAAGAGGAGTTGGCATAGGCTCGAATAGAAAGGCAAAGGTTGGAAGAAGACACTGTCCCTAGGAAGAGATATCAGGAGTTGCAGCAATAGATGAAGATTATCCATGAAGCAGAAGCTGAAGCTCATGAAAAGTGTTGAAAAGCAGAGGAAAAGGCTGACAAGGTAATGAACCAATTAAAACTAGCCTACAATCGAATGGACACTCTCTGCTCATTGTACACTTATGTCTTAGCCTGTAGATGCCCCACCAAAAACTATGCTTTATTTTTACTAGAAAGATATTTACAGCTAAATATTAAAGCAGTTAGGGTAGGGAAATCCATAGAGCTAAAAACTATAGATGACTTTGTATCATTCTGCAAAATTTATGGGATCAAAGTACAACGCCTTTTGTGTGAATTTTATTTGCATAATCTAATACTTGAAAATGATTGTGAGTCAAATCCTAGCCCTTTTGTGGGAGATATTCAATATCATGCATTCATTTCCTTTGCTGTAATTCAATTAAAATGGCCTAAAGCCTATAATGCTTTTCAAAGGCAGGAAAATGAATTAGATTTATGGATTAGGAGTGAACCTCATAACCCACTTCAATTTTAGGCTAGGCAGAAAATTTTGATGACAAAGGAAGGCGTTATCCAAGCATTGGGGCGTGTCCACAAATCGATTATCTTAAATGGGACAGATTATTTCTTATCCATTAGAAACCAAGCTTATATAGTAGCTAAGGTCCGGTGGAGAATTTCCAATCAGAATGTGCAAAATAGAGAACCATTTAATTATAGAAACTTTGGGCTAGCTGCAGACCGCTTGATTTCCTATAGTAATCTCATTTTAAAAGAAGTACCATTCTGGCTAGGATGTAGGTTCCGAAGCCCCATTGCATGGTATCCTGCTTCAGACTACAAAGCCATTTACGAACTCTCTGAAGGACAGATACAACATGTTTTTGAGGAATTAGCTGCACTGCATGGTTTTAGGCCTTTTCATGACAAACCTTATCCAGCTTATTCTTTAACTGCTCTCCATGTGAACTATAGTTTTCATGAGGACATGAAAAAGATTAAGTAGGGGGGTATGTTGGGCAGTGAAAAAGGTATGAAATCATTGTGTATTTTCTCATTATTTTACTATAGACATACTCCTTTTTACCTTAGAAAGGTAATTTATTATAAGAATTATGGTAAAATTGGAGAGATGTATGTTTATTAAAAAAATATGATTAAATATTACTTTTTGTTGACAAAATCAGGAATTGGACGAAGTGGACAGCTGTACCAAAGGCGAAGCTGAGATGAATGCAATTGTTGTTCCTCCAGCGTTAAACCTCATCCTGCCTAGGACAAGGAGATATGAACAAATTGCTAAGAAAAGGTAGGGGACAACTCGGCTTTGGTCAAAGTAAACCAAGATGATAACTAAACAAAGGGAAGCGAATCCCTCAGGATCCTTCGATCCTGAGGGATTGCTGTTCAAAATCATCTTATTCCTTGTCTTATCCGTCAGGGTCTGATATATAAAGCAATTTCCTTTATTTATCAAGAGGTCAGTTGATCAAAAAGTTCTCATATTAAAACAATTCCTCTGTAATATTGTGCTTATTGACTCTCGGCTTTGAGAGAACAGTCTCTATAATACTTTATGTTTGATTAATATCAAAGACATGTTTCGTTCCATCTCTTAAGTTCTGAAGTAGCTCAGCAGTATTTCACTGGCGCTAAGGGCCAGGCTCTAGTGGAATTACCTTGTTGTTTGTATTTCTAATCTTTGCTTACTGTTGTGTGAAGTTGTGTTTAAAGTTTATTTCGATTTCAGAATTGATTGACTGTCATTGGATTGAATACAGATTCATTGTGATTATTAACTAATTGCATTGCTATTTTATCATTTGCAAGAAGTGCATTCGCTATTTGTTTACCTTGCCATCGTTATAAAGCTTTTCTGTTCTATATTAAATTCTAGTTGTTGTTCTTTTGGTTTATGATTTGTTATAATTGACTATTGTGTAGTATTGGCTGTCGACAGGATTGAAGTATTGAGATTAGCTAAGATTATAATTGCTGTTCAATTCATGTTGTTGTTCCATTTCTATTTATTGTTCATTTCAAATTCATAGCTTCAGATTAGCAGATAGATTGGTTACAGTTGCTGTAAATGCATAAGAATTATGAGTTGTTGTTCCTTTCTAGCCTTTGAAGTTCCTTTCAGTTGTTTTTTCTCAGCAAGTAGTTTGAGTTTGATTTCATTTCTATTGCTTTAAGAATAAGACCACCAACTGTAGAGAAAATTGGTTACTGCTTCCAAGTTCCCAGATTGGTTATCTTGCCTCAGTGTGATTTCAGTTGCATCGATTTCTAAGGTGTTAGACTCCTATACCAATAGGTGTCATATTTCATGATTGACTTGATGAACTATGTAATATGTTCATACCTTTTTGTTGCAAAGGTTTTCCATATTATTCAAAAAATAAAAAAATTTAAAAAATATAAAGAGGGTATACCATAAAAGAAAAATCAAAGGGTGAAAAGAATAAAAATGGCCAAAAAGTAAAAGAAAATGAACCCCACCAAAAGAAAGGCCAAAGAAATTGTGCAAGTCTAAATGCCACTGCTTTTTGCTCTTATGTAATAAACAAATTGTGTGCAACTTGTATCTTATGCCACAATTTATGAGTGGTCAAACAGTTTAAGCTTGGCTAGTTCATCTTTCAATTTTTATGTTTTAGAGATAGAGAATAAAATCTGACCAAACTATTTAATCTTGGCAGATAAGTAGATAGGTAGAGTAAATAAAAGGAGCTCAATAGTTTAATCTGAGCCCTTGGATGTAATAAGGTTAGAATTAGATAGATTCCCATATGTAAAAGAAAAAGTGTGATAAGGGTTTGCCAATCTAAGTGCACCCTAATAAAGAAGAAAAAATGGTAGAGTAAAGTAGGTAGGGTAGGTAGATGTTGTTGCAGAATTACATGTGATGAATGATGGTTCTAAATGTGTTTCAATTTTATTTTCATCACAAAGTGCAAAGGCAGACACTCCACTGGAAGAATTTAAAATCAAGGCAAAGTCAAATTATTAACTTCCCCTCTCATTTTTCCCTAAACATTTTACTAATTTCCCCGAAGTGCTAAGGTATATGAAAATTAAAGGGGTTCAAGGCATTTCCTTGACTTTTGGAGGGACCGGACCCTCGGCCCAATAATTGGAAAAAACCTAAGTACTTAAAATCATTCATCATCACACTCATTTACTTCAAAAAATTCTTTCCTAAGTAAAATCCCATTTTACTTAGGAAAATCATGAGATATTTCATAGAAAACCCTCAAAATCACATTTTATCCTAAGTTTAAGTGATGAAGTGATTATAATACAATTTGCTTCTAAAAACTTCACTTTCTTAGTTATATTAATGTATTTTGAAGTTTACCTTGTCCCCTTGTCATATTAACATTGATTTTATTTATTAACTCCTTATAGAAATGACCTTCTCCTATTATATATAATTCCTTTTATATAATATCCCAAAGACCCATGTATTATGATTTTAACCAAAGTATTTATTCCTCGCTCGTTCAAATAAAAAACCCACTTTATACCCCCTTTGGTTAAAATATATCATTATATGTTAATCCCACCCCCTATGGTAATTGGATTAATCTAATTCAATTATCATATAATAAAAATATGAAAAAACTTTAAAACATATAATATCTGTGTTTTAAACAAAAATAAATCTGAAGTTTAATTCAAACCAAACTTCGAAATAACCCATTTCTATGTATATTTTCCCCTCGCCCGATCACGTTTCCGCTTTTTAAACAAAGGAATTAATTAATCCTCACGATTAATTAAGAACCTAACTCCGCCAATCAAAACGCTCCCGCTGTGATTAATCAATAATAAAATGCGTCGGGCCCGTGCCATTAAAACCCTGTCATCTCCCTGTCCCGTCAATCGTTCGATCGACCCATTCAAGATTAACAGCTGTTGATAATTCCGCTGGCCATCCCTGATCCAAACAATAACGCGCGAAATGACGGTGGTTTTCAAATAGTACCATGGCCACGTGTCATTCATTCTGTGGAATCGCTGCCCATCCGCTCAATACTGTCTTCCCTCAAAAGCGGTGTGGAATAAACTGCTTACCACCTTCCCCCCCCCGTGACTCATCTGTCATACATACTGACGTCATTTATTAAAATAATAAAAAAATCCGCCACCATTTGACTTTGCCAATAAAACAAAAACCCGCGTCTTTTTCATCATTTTGTACGCAGAAAATGACTTCACCCTCCATGCAAAGAATTTCAAAAAATCAACTGTCAAGTGCCCTTAACTATAATTTGTTGAGGACTATTGCATACCTGTAATCCAGAGTTCGTCTGCCTCAACCAGTACCTGTCCAAACTACTGTACATTCCCAAAAACAGGTATTTACCCTAATTTCCACTGAACTCCGTTAGAATCTTGGTTTTTGTTTAAAGAACTCTATATAGAAAACTCAAACAGGATTCTAAATTGGTTTCCCTGAGTTCCCAAAACCGCAATTGAATCCCCAAAACCTGAGATTGTGCCCATTTCTTCAAAAAACCCCGCAATTCATTTCTGAATCCACAAGAACCAGAAAGGAAGATTCCCTTGGCTTTAAATGTCACCCCATTGAACGCCCCTCACAGAGACATGGATTATTTATCATTAGTCGACAGAGATTTCCAAATTAAAGACCTGGTTTTTAGTGATAGTCCTCTTCGAATTTTTTGTCGCTGCATAGACAATTATTTGAATGGCTTGGATATGATTGGGTTATGGGAATCTAATCTTCCCAGGTACCTCTTTCCCTCTGTCCATATTTTTTCTGAGATAATCCATTACTGTCATGCCAACTATGATCCTAACCAAAGAGCAGTCTTATCCCCAAGTCAAGATGTCCTCTTCCCAATAACTTCTTAGTCTATCAATGAGATGCTACATTTTCAACCTGATCAAGCCCTCACTCCCCTATCCATGGGAGAATTACTTGAGAAATCCACCAAACTATCCCATGAAGAATTAAGCCACATCTGCCGAACCTTTATGTTGCCTAATCATCAGCCTAAAGGCCCTCCCCCTTATGGGTACGCTTTTTTCACTGAAGAGGGTAGACTTGTTTTGGATATGATATCCTTTATAATGGGCTTTAATACCAGTGAATATGTTGACCATTTAATTCTAGTATTATTGTCTATTTTTACCCCTGGACAGCCTCCTGTTGTCAAGTATGACTTTGCATCCTACATTGCAGACAAAATCCATGATCAATTCATGAGATTAGAGAATGAGAAAGTGTTCAAGTATTCTTCTATCATTTACCATCTCATGCTCTATTACCAGTCAGAAAATTTCCCTTTCTATACCAAAAAGCTTGATGCCGAAGGGAATCCTAGGTCTGTTATCTTTTGGTCAACCATCACTCATAGTTCTCGAGATTCTCCCTATTCCTATAATGAGTTCATTGATCTTTTTATACACCCTGCAACCACCTTGTTGACAGGAGTTTCTCCTCCAAGACTCAGCAATGAAATCAAGAAAACTTTACAGCTCTCAAAACAATACAAAGTTGGTGATTGGTACTTATACCAAAATCACACAGAAGTCAGAATATATGGATGTGAATTATGTCCATTCAAATTGCCAAAATATGTCCCCATGAGACTCTTTGCATTAGATTATTTCAGGCAGATGAACAACTCTGATATAGTTCATTTTTGTAATGCAAAGAAGAAGGCTCAACTCTGGATCAAAAGTCAATTAGGTCCCTTTATCTGTAACTCTAGGGATGCAGGGGAAGAAGCTGAAAAGATATTAGAAGACCGTTTCAGATTACAAAAGAGTTTCTATTGGGTACCTTATGACCCATTCAGCTTCATTTGTGATAAAAGAATGAAAAATAAATCAGCACCATACATACATCAAAGAATCCCAGAGATTGAAAATTATGCTAATACAGATGAATGGATAGAAGGAACATTGATAGAGCAGGATAGTGAGCAGGTCAATGTAGACAATGTTATGAAAGATATTGAAAATATGCTTGACCTAGACTATTTTTCACAGGTACCAAGATTAGAGGTTGGTCCTTCCTCAGCTGGAATCTTTCAGCAGAAGTTACAAGAAAACATTGCAGTATCATCTAAGGGAAAAGAGAAAGAGGTTGATATACAAGTTAAAGAAACATTCACTATGACAGAACAACCTCAAACTTCCAAGGGACAGGATCAAGTATAGGTTTCTTCTGTTCAAACCAATCCAGTAGAAATGTCAATTTTGACGACTCCATTAAATGTAGAAAAGGGCAAAAAGAGAGATGTTGAAGCTGCTACCCCTCTCACTGGATTTTCACAACAGCCTCAGGCCAAGAGACAAAAATTGAATACTCCTCCAGAAGTAGAATCTATTGATGAAATCCTTGATAGTCAAGGACAAGAACAATTGGGCAGTCAACAAACATGTACAGTCAGTGGAGCATCCACTACCTCACAAAGGAAAGAGCTACAAAAGCAACAAAGTGTTGAAATATCTTCTTTCAAAACACGAGTTAAAGATGCAGGAGATATAAAGAAGACATTTATCAATATAAAAGCCAGGAACGATCCTTTAAGAATCCAGGTTTATAATCAATATTTGAAGATGGCTCCTAAGAATCAAGAAAGATTGATGTCAGCTTATGACATTCAGCAAGGCAAAATGATAATGAGTCACTTCAAACCAAAAGTGCAGCAGCCTCAAACAGTTGCAGATTATATTAGAACAAATTTTGAAGTCTTAGCAAAGGATATTCATCCTTTAGATCAGATTGAGTTACATAAGCAGACTGGTGAAATGATCTATTCTACTTTGACTGATAAGGCAATGGCAGCTCACAGGATACAGGATTCTTTGGAGAACACTAGTACACAATTGCAGCTTGAAAAGGCTTCTTCTCAAGCCAAAGACAACAGGATAAAAACATTGGAGGAAATAATTATTGGATTAGGTCACAATCCAAAGGATGTCAAAGGTATAGAAGCTCTAATCAAGAAAAAATATGATGACATTGCAGCTTTGAGAAAGCAGTTGAAATTGCCAGCTTCAAGACATCCTCAAACTGAAGAAGTAATAAAGAAGAATTCTGAAGAAGAAATGATGGACTTGCTTTTGAGGCTGAATGAGCAACTGACTGAAATAGAAAAAGAGCTTGAACAAGCATTAAAAGACAAGCAGTCTAGTGTTCCAGTATCTACAGCAGAGGTTATCACAGGTACAACAGGTCAACCAACAAATCCATCACAAGTAAATACTTCTAATTTAAATTCTGAAGAATTAGTAAAGCAAATGAATGACTTGAAATTGCAAGTAACATAACTTCAACTCACAAAGTTACAGCTTATTAATTTGGAACATAAATATGATGTTTCAAAAATGACTATTGCTGACAAAACAAGAGAAGTCAAAAATTTGGAAAAATTGGTTAAAGCTTTGGAAAAGGATCTCATATTGGAGAAACCTTTAAGAGAAATAAATGAAATTCTTTGGGATAATATTATCCAATCAATAAAAGATATCTGGTCTTCAATTCAGATAATATACGAGCAGAATGATTTGGTCAAAGTAGCTCTGGATGAAGTTGAAAATACACGAGAAGAATTAGGAAATAGGCATGAGGAAGCCAATCAGCTCATACTATTTCTAAACACCCAAACCAGACAGCAACTTGCAGATCGGGGTATTCAGGACAGAACTGGAACAATCTTAGAGATAAAAAGAGTTTTTACTAAAAGAACTCTTATGCAAAATTTAGAACAAAGGTGCTTTGACATGCAAGGAGAAATCATTGCTTTCAGAGAAAGGTTTGATGTTTTATTGAATAAAGGGTTGCCCAGCCCTATGATTTCAGAAGATAAAATAATGGACCTAGAAAATTATGTTGAGAAATTGGACAAACATGCTCACAATCAAGCCAGTTCCTCAACCATTTCATCAGAAACAACATTACCTACAAGAAGGAATCTTCATGACAGATTAGAGAATTTGTTTTATCTTGAACATGAAGTAAAACATTTGTTTCCAAATCAGCCTAATTTCTTCAGATATACCGAGGCTGATGAAACATTGAGGAAGCTTCAACGGACTAGAATAGCAGAAGATAAATTGTGGGAAGATCTGTTGGAACTTTTGTAAAATTTATCCTTATATGAAATTTTGCCTATTTACTACAGTATAAAGGATAAAGGGATAAACAAAGGTCAAAGAGTATCGGTTCAGTTAAAAGTGTATCAGTAAGAACAAAGAGTATCAGTGAAGCAAGACAGTTAGAACAAAATTACTGAAGAGGACAACAATGAACCAAAATATAGGTCTTGCCTCCAGCACATTCTCAAAAGGAGGAAACAGCACAACATCAGTTGCTTTTTGTCTTATCTACGAGACCATTTGTCTCTATTTTTATTGTAACTTATTTGTGAGTCATCTTAGATTATATCTCGTTTTGTTAAGAGATATTTGGTATGATTTTTTGTATAAATAAGCCCTCAATTGAATTATTGAGGGTGGATTCTTATACTCTGATGTAACATTGAATATTTTGGAATAAAGAGCTTTGGAGAAATTTTTCGTGGCAAAACTGGACAAGGAATTGAGGCAGAAGACTTTTCTCAGGATTCATGTGTCAAATGAAGGATCAATAAGTCATCTCTATCCCATGTTTTGAAGTTTTATATTTGTTTACAATATCATCCGTGTTTCATTATCTTAATATTTAACGAAAATGATTAAATCAGAAAGTACTTAGGTGTAATCTGATTTCAGTCGTTATTATTCTAAATGTTTTCTTCTAAACTGGTTTAAACAGTGAATTCTTAATTGCTCCTGTTTGTCTAGTTCATACATCTTTGGTTATTTAGTAAAGAATACTTAACTGATCTTTATTGATAATCAATTTATTTCCTTTCTCTTGAATGTGTTGAAATATTCTTTATTGCCTTTCATCTGTTTGAATTCCATTCCATTCACTTTAGATCTATAATTGTTTCTATTTTGATTATCTTGCCTTGATAAACCATCTTTTGTCTAAAAACTTAAGCCAGTGCAACCAATCCTTTGACTCCATTAGCCCAATGGACTAAAACTATTTGATCTCAATCTCAGCTAAAGAATTCCATCAACCTAAATTCAAATAAAACCCCTGTACTTTATAACTAGCCTAATACCTTGCAAAATAAGCTAAATTTTATAGAGAGAGCCCTCTCTGGGTACAGATTGGCTAGATTCTGTACCTGAAGGTTGGTTTGTGGTTACTCCTGACTTTCTTTCCTTCCAACAACTTCAAGGAAAATCGAGGATAAGCATAAAGGAAGGAGTTACTTCTACTGTATCCCTGATCGATGGTTTGTAGATTGATGTAGTTAAGATTTTAGAAATTTTCATTTATGTTACTGTAATTATATTTCTTTACAAGCATTTGTTTACTCTTGTATTTAACATTCTATACTACATCTTCATAGCATTACTTTTAGTTAATTGCAGCCTCAGGCATAGTACACTCTTGAAATAAAAAGTCGCTCCTGGATTGATAATTAATGTAGGATAATTAGGTGTTCAAAAGATACCTTTTTATGACCCAACACCGGGGTTGATTAAGTAAATTTGAGTAGCCTATGGGAATTGTAGTGCTCGGTGCAATACTAGGGCTCACCACTTTTTGGCATCGTTTTTGGGGAGGTTTATAAGTAGATTTGTATTTATGCTTTAGCATTATTTTCTTCTTTTTATTTTACATTTAGTTTCAAAATATTGAAAAATACAAAAACAATTTGACTTTCATGCCTCGTAGGAGTAGGGATAACCAAGGAAAATTCTTACCAAAAACTCCCACATCCCCACACAGTCACCCTTCACTCTTCTTCAATGACTGTGAAGCAGAACACACTATAGGTGAACCACATGAAAAATTTGAAGAACCTATTGGAGAAGAAGAGGAACTTGCTTCACCCGAGGAACTTACTTCACCAATTCAAACCATGGTTGAAACTAGAGTCGAAGGAGTCTTTCCCATTAGAGAAACTGGTGGAGAAACTAGAATGAAGAACATTAGTCCCTCACACATTCCACATTTTCATGGCCTTACCTCTGAAGATCCTAACACATTTATGTTCGAGTTTTTTTTTGTCTGCGGGACTTATGACTATGCCTTAGATTACCAAAAGCTAAAATTGTTCCCATCCACCCTCATGGATGAAACCTTGCATTAGGTCATGGGTTTTCCTGTGAATAGTATCACTACCTGGGCATATATGGAAGATTCCTTAAAAAAAAAATATAGAGACTATTGCAGGTCCAAAGAGACCAAAGAGGAGATATTTAGGATGACCCTAGGCCCTGATGAATCCTTGGAGTATTATGAAGAAAGATTCCAGCTGAACTATAAAAGAGCCAACTACACCCTTGATCCTAGATCACTCAAATTGGTACTTCTCTAGGGGATCGGGGAAGAGGTAATAGAGACCATTAATATTCTTTCTGGAGGAGATATCTACTAGCTACCTTATGAGGACATCAAAATTATCTATAGAAACCACTCTAGAGAAGCTAGGAAGAAATGTAGAGCTAGCCAAATCATGACCAACACCCCTTACTCTTCCACCTCCATCAAGCATGAGATTGGAAATATGTTGGAGGATTTCAAAAGTGAGATGTTGCACACCCTTTCTTTGTAGAGGGACACAATGTAGATCAAGAGGAAGTAAGAGGAAGCAAAGAAGGCCTTAGCTATATTTTTCCCTATATGTACCAGAAAAAACCCTTGGAATGAATGTCCCCTAAATGTCATAGAGTTTTCCTAGTTTGTGAAGAGAATCATGCCACAGATAGGTGTCCCTCCTTACCTGGTCTCAAATTTGTATATCAAGGTGGGGAAAGAGGACCAGAGCAACTCTATTTCATAAATCAGAGGAGGCCTCAAGGGCCTTGACCATATCAACAGGGCATGCAAGGTGAACCTTACTCCTACTACCATGTAAACTAGAATGCACCTATGCAGTCTTTGTACACATATATTCCTCCACCATGGCATACAACTCCTACTTGGTATTATGCCCCTCTATGAACCAACCCTTCCATCAATATGTTCCTCAACCACCTCAGCAGAGCAACCCATCACAAGGGTGGAGGCCCCAACACAACCAACCATCTGCTTTACTTCCTCCACGCAAACCTCAACCTTAGCTCACTCATTCTTCTCCACCTAAGTTTCCTCAGATGCCTTCCCAGCCCAATGCAAACCCGAACAATAAGCAGGCACAACATGTTTACAGTGGGGAAACATCCTATCTAGCTTATGTTGTGAATATAAATGAAATTAACCTCAGGTCTAGAATAGTACTCCCAGACAATCATCCTCCATCTCCACCTGCATAGGTTGAGGAGGAAAAGGAAGAGATCAACCCTCAAACCAATCAACCTACTTTTCCTGAGTGCCTGATCCACCCTAGTCAACACACCCAGGAAGAGACTGAACTTCTAGGAGAACTAAAAAAATATGTGTGAAAATATCCCTTCTCCAGGCCATTAAGGATGTCCCTATTTACAATAGGCTCATCAAAGAAAAATTCTTTAAAAATGCCGGGAGAAAGAAGAGAAACACCCCCACCATCAAGGTTGTAGGACAATTGTCTGACTTAATGTTTGGAATGGTGATCTTCCCAAAGTACCTGGACCCTAGAAGTCCAGTATTAGATGTACACATATATGGTGTCATAGTCCCCCACACTTTGATTGATCTTGGGGCTGTCATCAATGTCATGACTAGGGAAACCATGCTTAAAATCAACCTCCAAGGACTTGAGAAAGACCACCATTGTTTCACAACTTGAAGTAAGATATGTAGTAGCTTCAAAAGGAACTTTTGAGGATGTTATGGTCTCGATTGACTCCTGGGAGTACGCCACATATTTCTTGTTCATCCAGCCAAAAACCAAATTTAATGGATATCATCTCATTTTAGGAAGACCCTGGTTGTCCACTATTGAAGCTTATATCAGTTGTAGGGATAGAAACATGACTATCAAGAATGGTCCCTTGTCCAAATAGTTGGTATTATATCCTCCTGCCTAGGCTTCTATTGCACATGACCTAATCTTGTGGTTGGAGGATGAATAAGAAGAATACAAAGTGTATAGTACCACACCCTACCTCATTTGTACCATAGATAATGTTCTTAGAGGGGGGAAAACCAATGCGGATATCTCATTGACCACATCAGTCAAAGTTGGCCCCCCATTTCCATTCCATTCGATGACCTAGTGAGAGAATCTGAAAGCCACCCTTGGAATGAGCTACAATTAGTTGAATCAACCTCTTTAAGCCACCAAGGCTGTGGAATTTGGCCTATCTAAATCCCTGAATATTAACTCATCCATCTTGGTGAAAGAAGAGAAGAAATTGTGCTAGCTCCTAAAAAAAACTTAGATTATTTTTCTTGGGACTTGATGCAGGTCCGTCAGCTACCGTATTTACCCATTATCTTTTACTAATCCACTATGATGCTGGCTGAAGAATAGGTTGCTCAACTGCTAGATCTGAATGCACCATAGAAATTGTGGATTCGAATGATATGAAATCGACTAGCCACACTCTGAAGTCTTACACCACTACTCTAATATGGAAAATGGTTGAAAAATATACATCTCATATGGAAAATCTGACTGCACTGTTGGATTCGTGTCACTAAGAGGTGTAGGATCGACTGCTAATTTTCTGAGTTCTGACACTATCAAAATTTGGGCTGTAGGGAATATTTTAGATTCCTCCTAGATTCCTCAAATATGTCGCTCCACGGTTGACTGGAAATCAGCAACTCAAAAGAGGAATATGTTCTCACCATTGAGATCCTTGCGAAACTCTGAGAATAATGAGTATAAAGTTGACCTCATTTTGACTCCGGCGAATTTCGGCCTCTAAGGAATCTAGGAGATTCCCTCAAGGTTCTCAAAGATTCTCTTCCACTGGAAATATACAAATCCATTGCTCAAAAGGTGAATCCAACCTCTCCATTGTGTTCCCTATGAAAATCTGAGAAAAATGACTATAAACTTGAATGCATTTTGACAAATAGAAATTTTACCTCCCAAAAAACTTTGGGCATCAAAGGAATATTCTCTCTCTCTAAATATGTGCCATAATTCTACCTGTTAGAATTGTGTCATGTTTCCACTCTATGGAACCTTGTTATCCATTTTGTTCTCGGGCTCTTCTATCCCATTCTGTTTTTCTCCCTCTGCACTGCAACTAAGGGCTTAATTAATACATGGTGGGTGGAATTTACCACATACGTGGTTATGGTGCAATGGTTAAAAAGAAAACATTCGTTGAAGAGAGGTGCGGGGGATCAATTCCCGCCTCTCCTATTTTGGTTGGGCGCATTTTAAAATAAGTGTGTTTGGTTTTAATACATAACCGTTATGTTATATTTGTTTGCATTTCGTTTAAATGATATACATTATGGTTTGGTAGCATACGCGTTGACTTTGTTTATGGGGCCACCCGTTGGGGGCTGGCCCACGTGGATCGGGTGGGTTCAACTCCTGCTAGCTCCACTTTATTACATCGTACGCATTGACTTTGTTTATGGGCTACCTGTTAAAGCTAAACCGATGTAATGGATGGTTCAACTCCTGCTAGCTCCACTTTATTACATCCACCGTGGTTGTTATATATACGTTGTAATATTGATATATATTGTGTGATATGACATTTCCAATTAACCATATATGTATATGGTTACAAATTCGTTGGGATATTATCTATTTGTTTGTTTTATGCCCCATACCATTTTAATATTCGTTGGAATGACTTTAATATATAAATTTGCTTTTTTTTATAATGTTTGTTTTTATATGAGATACTATATTTATTTTTTGTCTTTTTGCAGGAGTAAAGAGCTAATAGTGGAGTGCTATGTGTCAATGACTAATGGGATTCCATGTACGTTGTGGATCCCACTTGTTAACTGGGATGCCATGTGGCACACTGTGGGCCCCACTTTTTCCTTGCCTTATCAAACTTTAAAGAGCCATAATTTGATCGTACAGAATCGGTTTTGAGTGTTGTTTGCACCACCAGAAATATCTCGCCGAGCTCTATGAATTGACATTGGTTCAAGAGTGTTTTGAACACTTTTAATTTTGACCATTTCTGAGCCCTCTTAATCTCCTGAGGGTTTCTGGAGCCACCTGGATCAATCCTCCCCACTGAGGAGCTTTTGGTCCACCAAAAGCATGAACATAATTTGTAGCTGCTTTGTACCTTGTCTGCACCACAAGTGTCCTGAAAGGTCACCCTTCATTCTCCTTCACCTTTTTCCTTTGGAGCCATAAGCGATGAACCAACACATGCATATTATACAAACCTATAGTACAATATTTTGTAAATTACATGCTTAAATAAGTGACCACTATATGACCCAAGAATACCACACACTTTCCATGATTTTATAACCATACTTTGTGGTCAAGTTTACATCAAATGGAATCCATACCCCAGCTATCAATACAAGGCCAAAATATCATCGTTTCTTCATAAGTGATGGAAAACACATCATCAATTTTACATTTTAACATGCAACACATGATTTACAAAGTAAGGCCAAACACACTATCAAACCTAGAAAAACCATCTCTCACTTATCAAAGTGAATGGGTCATCTCTTTGTGGCGTATTTTCTTGTCGACCAATTGTTTCAACTGGTTCCTGCACTGATTATTTGTAATTAAGGTGTTTCTCTAGATGGAACCTCCAACACGTGGATCTCTAATGTCCACTTCTGTCGCAATGACTGCAATGAGTCTTCTTCCTCCATACCTACTTTACCTTCTTCTTTTCTTACGATGGAGAAGGCCTTTCACACCTCATCCTCTTTTTTGCTACCATCCTTTTCCAACACTCAACAAATACACGGTTATGTAATCCACAAAAACTACATGTTTTCCGATGCCATGATCTAGGTTCATTTTTAGCGACATGTTTGTAATCAAAATGAACATTAGAATATCGAGACTTGTTATACCTTTATCGGTTGTCTCTAGTGTGATCATGGTGACAAGAGCTTACCTCAGCTCTTTCTCTGCAATGTGCATTGTCATAGGATGTTGGTGAAGTGTTTCCATCAATCTCTTTCCCAGATGGTTTCAACCATGCATTGGGGGATTCTAACACCTTCGAGAACTGTCCTTTAGTGTACCCAAAACCTACTAATCAAGGTATTTACATGACCTCTAATGGATGAATCATGCCTTTTCCATTAACGCAAGTTCTCCTCCCTTATATCCCATCTTGGTGAGGAGTCGCATGCCAGTTCCTGTAATGGTTATATCCACATTTCCCATAGAAATGATAGCACGTGAAGATGAAACTGAAGAAAAATCAACATTTTTTTACCTCAGATGTTGATTCAGAAACAGGTGATGATGGATTCTTCAAGCCTTTGTCGCAGTTACATTCCTCCAAAGCGTCTTTCACAACTCGCAACTGAAGATGCAATATTTGATTCTCTGCTTTCTCTTCTTGGAGAAGCCTCCTTAATTCAACATCCTTTGCTTGAAGGCTCTAGTTGTTTCACTTCATTTCTTCCAAGGCTTCCTCCGTGGCTTGCAACTAAAGCTGCACTTTCTTATTATCCTCTTTCTCTTCTCGTAGAATAAATTTCAATTCAACGTTATCTTCTTGAAGGCTATAGTTGATCTCCTCATTCGAATGATGAGAATAAAATGAAGGTGATGAATTTTTACTGGAAGATGTGGATGAAGCATCGCTTTCTACTTATTATTTCTCCCGTCTTTGATAAGCTTCATACATCATGTCCACCATCTTAGAAATCATGAGCATGACCTCATACATGTCTTTTCCATCCTCCATTGCTACACATTCAATCATTGTTCATGCTTGCAATTTGCATCAACAAGAAGATCGCTCTGATACCACTTGACACGGGTCTGCCAGCTACCGAATGTACCATGATATTTTACTTCTAAACTCTGATGTTGGCTGTAGAATAGGTTGCTAGGCTACTGGATCTGAATGCACCATCGAAATCATGGAGTTGAATGATATGAAATAGATTGCCCACACGCTTAAGTCTAAAACCGTTACTCCAATATGGAAAATGGCCAAAAAATATACGACTCATATGGAAAATATGACTGCAATGTTGGATTCGTGTCACTGAGAGGTGTAGGATCGACTGTCAATTTTCTGAATTCTAACATTGTTTAAATCTGTGCCTTAGGGAATATTTTAGATTCCTCCTAGATTCCTCAAATATGCTACCCCATGGTTGACTGGAAATATGCAACTCAAAATAGGAATCTGCCCTCACCATCGAGATCCTTGCAAAATTCTGAGAAGAATGAGTATAAAGTTGACCTCATTCCTACTCTAGAAAATTTTGGCCTCTTAAGGAATCTAGGAGATTCCCTCAAGATTCTCAAAGATTCTCTTTTGCTAGGAATCTGAAAATCCACGACTCAAAAGGCGAATCTGACCTCGACATTGCGTTCCCTGCGAAAATCTAATAAAAATGTCTATAAACTTGAATGCATTTTGACAAAGAGAAATTTTACCTCCCAAAAAATATTTGGGCATCAAAGGAATATTCTCTATCTTGAAATTTGTGCCATCATTCTGCCTCCTGGAACTATGTCATGGTTCCACTGTTTGAAACCTCGTTCTCCATTCCATTCTCGAGCTCCTCTATCCTCTTCCGTTCTGCATCTGTTCTATCCCCTCCGCACTACAACTCAGGGCTTAAGTAATACATGGTGGGAGGACTTTACCACATAAGTGGTTATAGTGCAATGGTTAAAAAAGAAACATTAATTGAGGAGAAGTTGGGAGATCAAATCCCACCTCTCCTATTTTGGTTGGGCGCATTTTAAAATAGGTGTGTTTGGTTTTAATACATAACCATTATGTTATGTTCGTTGCACATAATCGTTATGCTATATTTGTTTGCATTTCATTTGAACGATATACATTATGGTTTGGCAGCATACGCGTTGACTCCATTTAGCGGGCCGCCCATTGGGGGCTAGCCCATGTGGGCCGGGTGGTTTCAACTCCTGTCGGCTTCACTTTATTACATCCACTGTGGTCGTTATATATACATTGTAATATTGATATATATGGTGTGATACAACATTTTCAATTAACCATATATGTATATGGTTACAAATTCGTTGGGATATAATCTATTTGTTTGTTTTATGCCCCATACCGACTTTAATATATAACTTTGTTTGTTTTTTTATAATTTTTGTTTTTATATGATTTAATATATGGTTTTTTAAACCATGGTTTTTTTTTTATATGATAAGTTATATATTTTTTTTTTCTTTTTGCAGGAGTAAAGAGATAATAGTGGAGTGTTATGTTTCAAAGACTGATGGGCTAACATGTACATTGTGGGTCCCACTTGCTGACTCAGATGCCGTGTGTCACACTGCGGGCCCCCCCTTTTCCCTGCCTTATCAAATTTTAGAGAGCCATAAGTTGATCATACAAAATTGATTTTGAGTGTTGTCTACACCAGAAAAAAGCTCTCGTTGAGCTCTATGACTTGACATTGGTTCGAGAGTGTTTTGAACAATTTTAATTTTGACCATTTCTGAGCCCTCTTGATCTCCTGAGGGTGTCTAGAGCCACCTGGATCAGAAAAAAAAGGACATGAAAGGGGTACATCCCTCAGTTTGCACACATCATATCTATATTAAAGAGGAATGCAAGCATGTGCACCAACCCCAAAGGAGGATGAACCCAGCTTTAAAATACATAGTGAAGGATGAACTGCAAAATTTGGTGGATGTAGGTTTTATCTACCCCATATCAGACAATGAGTGGGTGTCTCCTCTTATTCTAGTCCCAAAGAAAAATGGGAAGTGGTGAATCTATGTTGACTACTGAGAACTAAATAAAGCCACTAAAAAGGACCATTTCCATTTTCCCTTCATCGATAAAGTCCTAGATGGTCTTGTAGGATTTTTTTTTCTCTTTCCTGGATGGATTCAGTGGGTATAACCAGATTAAGATCAACCTTGAGGACCAGGACAAGACCAATTTCACATGTCCCCAGGGCACGTTCGCTTACAGACTCCTTCCCTTTGGCATGTGAAATTCCCCTGCTACTTTGCAAAGAGGAGTCCTAAGCTTTTTATTTAAACTAGTCCATGATTCAGTCGAGATCTACATGGAATATTTTACACCTTATGGGTATGAGTTCAAGGAGGCTCTCTCCAATGTAGGGAAAGTGTTGAGGAAGTGCATTGAAATTAATCTCTCCGTAAGTCCGGAAAAGTGTGAATTTTTTAAAAGGGCAGGGATAGTCCTAGGCCACTCCATATCATAGGAAAGAATACAAGTAGACCCAAATAGAATCACCATCATAAAAAGGGTGCCTATTCCTTAAAAGCATAGAGATGTTAGAAGTTTCCTAGGTTTGGCTAGCTACTATAAGAGGTTCATTATGGACTTCAGCAAAGTGGATTCACCATTATATGCATTGTTGGCCAAAGGTTCTGAGTTTATCTAGTCTATTATTTATCAAGAGGCTTTTGATATAATCAAGGAGAATCTAACCACTGCCCCTATTCTTTGAGGTCCTTCCACATCCATACAGATGCATCAGATAAACCTGCAAGGGACAACCTTGGGGCAATTGGAAGACAAACTACCCTGTGCCATTTATTTGATTAGAAAGAATTTGTCCAAAGTTGAACTTAACTATACTGTCACTGAAAATGAGTTCTTAGCTATTTTCCATTCCCTAAAAAAATGCAGGAAATATATTAATGGTTCTCAGACCTTTGTACATACTAGCCATGCAACAATAAAGTACTTAATGAATAAAAATGATGTAAATGCTAGAATCATTATATGGTTGTTGTTATTGTAGTAGTTTAATATGACAATTGTTGATAAATGAGGAAAGGAAAATGTTGTTGCAGACTTATTATCTAGACTAACTTTATCTACAGATGAGGAAGGGGTGTTGTTGTAGACTTCTTATCTATACTAACTTTATCTACAGATGAGGAAGGGATTTTGGATGATCAACTTCCTGATGAACATCTATTTTCTATCTCAACATGCTCTCCTTGGTTTGCTGACATGCAAACTACTTGGTTGCTGAGAGGTTTCCTCCAAATCTTTCATCTAAATAAAAGAGCATAATTATAAGGAAAAGCACCCAATTCACTTGGATTGGTGGAAGTATCTTCAAATTGGGTCTAAATCAATTTCTTAGAAAATGTGTGAGGGAAGAGGAGGTCTTTGACATCCTCTCAGCATGTCATGATGGTCCCTCTGGGGGTCATTTTTCTACTAAGAGGAAAACCTTCAAATCCTTACAAGTGGGCTATTATTGGCCTACCCTCCACCAGGATGCCAAGAGATACACCAGTAGATGTGATATGTGTTAAAGGATGGGGAGACATACACTGAAGGAAGAAATGAATTTACAACCGCATGTGGCTTTAGTGCCATTTGAAAAGTGGGGAATGGACTTCCTTGGAACCATTGATCCTCCATTTGGGTAAAAGAGATATATCATATTCTACACCGATTAATTGACCAAGTGGGCTGAAACAAGGGCTATAAAGGCAACAACAAAAGAGAAGTTGGTTGCTTTTTTGAGAGAGAATGTGTTCTACCAGTTTGGTTACCCCAGAGAGGTAGTCACCAATAAGGGGGCTTAATTTACATCTCATCTCATTGAGAACCTCATGAGGCAGAAAAAAATAAAGAACAAGACTTCCACTACCTATCATCCTTAAGCAAATGGCCAAGTGGAAGTGACAAATAGAGCCTTGGAGAACATCATAACCAAAGTTGTGAGCCAAAGTAGGAAATATTGGGCAAAAAAATTGGTGGAGTCCACTTGGGCTTACAATACCACTTGGAAGACAACTACATGGTTTACTGCATATGATTTATTTTATGTGAAGAAAGCTTTTCTTTCCATAGAGTTTGAGTATAATACCCTTAGAATTGCAGATGAGTCGGACATGGAAATCACAAAGGCACAAAAAGAAAGGGTGCTTCAGCTAAATGTTTTAGATGAATTTAGAATGCAAACCCTCCTTCACTGAGAAGTAATATAGCTGCAAAGAAAATTTTGTCATGACAAGAACATGAAAGAGAATACATTTCAAGAAGGATATTGGGCTCTGCTTTATGACTCCAGATTCAAGGACTTCAAGGTAAATTTAATGACCATATGGCTAGGACCTTGTCAAGTGGAGAAATTCCATGACAATGGGGCTATTCGGATCAGAACCATAGATGAGGAGGGGATCCCTCTTCCTGCCAATGGTTACAGACTAAAGAAGTATAAGAAGCCCCTATCTAAGGCTGAATTTATCAATACAATAAAAAAGGAGATGAATTTAATTGGAAGCTCCATAGTTTCTAGCCCCTCATCTTCCTAGAAAAAAAGAAAAAAGAAAAATAAATATGCCCGCGTGAAAACCTTTTCTAAGGCATCCAAGGCCGACTCCTGGGTTGAAAACCTCCATGAGGCAACCTTGGAGAAAAAAAATAAAAATAAAAAATAAAAAAACAAAGAAATAAAATATCCTTGGGTGAAAACCTCCTTGAGGCGCCCAAGACAAGCTTGTTTGGTGAAAACCTCTATTGGGGAAGCCCACTTGTCTTCAAAAAAAAAAAATCCAAAAGAATGACATGACACCTATGCACTAACATGCTTCTGTTTTACACATTGCTAATTAGGGACAATTTGGACAAAAGGAGAAACTTTTCTTCTTTCTCTCTCTCTGTCTCTCCTCTACCTATCCACTCCATGTCCAACCCAAACATGCATTCCTTCATCCATTTCTACCACTAGGTGAGAAAAAATTCCTATTTTCTCTTACTCTCTGCAGTGCTACAGGATGTCCTAGGTTGCTACAGGAAAGTCACTCGAGGATGAATAAGCTCACCCAAGGCCACCTAACCCTCAAGACATGAATTTATTTTCTTCTACCTATGTCTACCATCCCTAACCATCACTCCATCCCATGCATGAATATTCACTCATCAAACCATTTATTTTTCCACTGTGAGCTAGTTTGGCTAAATCCACACACAAGGCCTCTTCTCTCATATTCCCCTCCACTACACCATTCCATTCACTTCCTAACACCACCCCTAGAATCCCTATACTCTTTTCCTTTCTTCCTTAGGACATTTGAGCTCCAAAAATGCAACAAGGGAACCACTACAGGAAGATGGTCACTTCTTGTAGAAAATATGTGCATGCAATTAACACATAAAAAAGGCATGAGATGAATGATGAAGATTAATCCTTAATATCATTAGAGGACTCCAGAAGGAAAGCTACACCAACAGAAACATCCTAGGGTCTCCATGAGGTACATGCAGAAGAATCAACAAGAAAAGACAATAGGCACCTCACTCAAAAAATAAGCTCTTCACTCAGAAAAAAGAAAAAAAAAGAAAAAAAAAATTACTTATAACCATCATAATTCTCTAGCTCCTTGCATCAAACGATCCTACTACTCATCAGCAATAATTTAGGCTCAGGTATGCCTCCTTCACCCTCTCGCTATGCATCATTTGAATAAATGAGTAAATTTCGAGAAAAGAGAGCTTAATAGGAAAAATGGTGGCCAGTTAACCTACCCACCCTCAAAGAGTTAAAGTGAAAATTTGGTTTGCGAAGCCTGTATGCTCGTTGAGGAGGTAAACTCTCCGCGACGTATAGCGATCCTCACCAGCTCCGCATCGTCTAGCAACAATCAAACACGCTACGGTGCAGGTTCCTAATCATAAATAAACCGACTTGCGAGGAAGGCTTACCTAGAATCCAACGTTGTTGTTTGTAGAAGAGGTGGTGCTCTCGTTCCTTTGCCCTGGGAGATCACAATCCTCACGATCTCCATGGTCGGACACCTGCACATGCAAGAAACAACGCAAACGCAAGCATAAAATCTAGTATATACAACTATATGTCAGTCGAAGAGGACATAACTCATGAACGTGATCAAGAACAAGAGTGGAACCATAACCAATAGTCGCTTAGTATTAATGAGTCAAAAAGAAGAATACAACCAAAGCTTCGACACCAAATTCTCCTTTGGCGGGTCGTCAGCAGCACATGTCTTGATAAATCCTGTCAAGGATGGGACAAGCCTCTCTCTCCAGATACTTGGCAATAGTCTCCTTGCTTGGATTTGGCCTTAGGGAATCAAGAAGGCTTTTGCAGCATGAAAGCTCTTGGGAACTTCGGGATTTTTGGAACTATCTTGCTATGGAGATGGGCAAGCCTTTATAGGAGGAGGAAGGGAAGCTGGGATCCCTATAATTATGGGATTGGCCCTATCATCAAGGAATATTCCATGAGAGGTGGCAAACCACTCCCTCTCTATGGAAATTCGTAGCCAAACCACCCAACTCAAGATAGATATCAGCCCAGGAATTTGTTAGGATGGAACTTCCGCCTCTTATTTTTAAAAAAACACCTCTTAATATGGTTGGCGTGGGTGCGGCTCTATGACAGAGCGCCAATTGGCGCGCCCTCTTTGGAGGATTTTCCCTCTTGGCGCGAGGGCTGAACTATGGAACCGCGCCAATGGAAAAAGAGCTATTTTTAGGGTTTTTTGCAAGGAGATGTCTTCAGGGCAATTAAAGCTCATCTTCAGAGGGATGCAATGAAAGTATTTTCAAGCCTTAACTCTGCCCACAGGTCACGGAATGAGCCCTCCAATGTGCGGGATGGGGATTGTAGGGACGGTGACAAATTGTTGTGTAACAGATGCCCCCTAAAGCATGAGGCCCAAGAGAGAGAGAGGGGTGAAATGCTTTACGAGAACATGCCGACTGAAAACACTGCCATCGGAAAACCTGCGGAGCGAAGTACAACTGATGTCTCAGATACATGATATATATACGTGGTATGGGCGCAGCCATCCATAACAGAGTATACAATAATCTAGATCCAAGGCATGGACGCAGCCATCCAGTGAGGATCGATAAATAGACTCAGGTATGGTCGCAGCCATCCAATCAGTGAGTCATGTAAATAATAATCCACAATATCGCAGCCTGGATTACAACAGACACAATCCAGGGTCTTGCGCTCCATCTCGACCCGAACAAAGTACAAGTTCAAGCATGCGAATATGTGAGATGAAGTCGAACATGCAAGAACATCGTCTGATTACCAGCCAATGATGAAAGTTGTTAACAGACGCGAGAGGAACCACCAATAATGACAATGGCCCTCAAGGTACTACAGGTACAATCTACGGCGTGTGAATCAATGAGTTGGTGTCGAACACCCGCAGAATCACTCGATCGGAGGCCAATGATGAAAACCTCATGTCGAATGTGACGAACCTGCCATTGAGGCATGCAGGCTCCAAGGTACCATAAAGGAGTCTCTAGATCAACTTCCTGGATAATGAGCTGAAGTCGACAGGAAGTGACCTTGATCGAAGGTGGGCCATAATGTTTCCCACATCATCGACACAAGACAGAGGAACATGATGTTTTTTGTGAATCAGAATCAAATGAGAATCAGAGGGAGGTTGATACTTGCAGAGGTCAACTTCTCTTGAACATGTAAACGACACGACAGTGGACTTGGCAGTATTTGACATCAACGGATCAGAGGTCATGGTGACGAGGCAATGAGCAGATGAGAGGTCAAAAGGGATTATCCAAACCCATGGAGGCAAGTGAAGAATGAGATGAGATGTCCCCAACCCGACACGAATGCAGACAAGTGCCATGTTCAAGAGCGACATACTGCCGACACGACAATGATGCTGGTTCCATTTTCCCCCACCATTTCTGGCGAGTACCCCAATTATTTTTGATAACAAGCTTGAAGGGGATAGCATATGCTTGTAATATAAGTCTGCCCTTCGGGCGAATCCATCCTAGTACATTTAACGAGCCCTAGGAAGGAGAAACTCGGAGAACGTCATTTCGACTGAATCCAATGTCATCAGGGTTTAACGAGTCTGAAAAAGGAAGAACTCGGCGTCTTTTCATATTTAGAGAGTTTGAAAAGATAGCAGAAAAGTAAACTCCAGCGGTCCCTTTTCGTAGATAGTTCCTCGGACTCGAAAAGGTAGAAAACAATATCCGAGAAAACCTCCTAGTCGCGATAGGCTAGGGTATTCCTTTTTCGTAAATAATCCATCCCAGCCCGAAAAAGGGGTAAACGTATACTGGGCAGATGTCGATTCGTGTCCACTTTAACGAGATTGAAATGACAAGGGCCTCGGCAATCTTTTCATGTTTAGAGAGTCAGAAAAGAGCTGAAAGATTACTCCAGAGTGACTTTTTCGTGTATTTACCGAGTCCGAAAAAAGTATAAAATACAACTCGTTTCGCCGTCTAAGTTGCATGAAAGACCTGTCGCTGCACAAAAAAGGCAAGTGTACAACCCATTTTTGACAAAATATATTAAAATATTCAGAAAAATAACTTTCAGGACCTATTTTAAGTTCAAAAAGTTATAAATATGTCAAATGGTAAAAATAAAATTACTTTTTACTTTTTACCTCACCAAAGAGCAGCAGTGGTCCAGTTTGTGTGCGAACTCCCGACTGTGATTGTGACCGATCCGGGCTACTATTCAGAGTTCTGTCAGTTCCAGGTAAGAGGTGCTTCCTTGTACTCCATTTCAATCCATTTTTTAATAGCTTTCTATCATGCATTAGACTTCTGAGGCAACTTTTTAAATTTTTAGGGCTCCGCTCATTGGCGCGGATATCGGGAACGTACCCGCGCCAATGGGCTTTTATATGCAAAGGTCCCGTGCCAGCGGCGGAACCCAAATTTCCGCCTAAAAATTTGAGATTCTAGTCAATTTGAAGCTCATCAGAGATCTAATTAAGGGTTTGTGACCATGTTGATGCAGGAAACCAAGCAAAATGGTGATTGAGTGGAAAGAGAGAGAGCACGGTGAAGAGGATGAACAAGCCATGGAAAATGAAACTTGCATGAACGCCCTCAGGAACTGTGGGCTAAAAAAGTTCTTCCTGACACCCTGTTTACGAGCTCAACCTGAGCTTCTGCAGTACTTGATCAATATGTGGGACGCAGATGAACAAGTATTCAAACTGCGGGACTAAGTGTTAGAACTGGAGGTTGCTGACGTGTACTTCATAACCGGATTGTCGCGCAGAGGTCCGGTACCCATTTATACAGGGAGCAGACCATCTGGTGAGAAAATGGAACAAGTGATGGCACGAGTGTGCCGAGGGGCACAACTAGGATCAGGAAGTGGAAAGGTGGACATCCACACCATTCCTGACCTGGCACTGAGAGTGGTGCTGCATACCATCACGCGGGTTGCGGGGTCGCAGGCACCGCACGAGGCCACAAAGGCCCAACTTTTGTTAGCCTCAGAGTGTATGACTCCTCTATTGTTTGACTGGGCCACAGCAGTGACGATAAACATAAAGAGGCAACTGACCAAATGAAAACAAGCCAAGTTGAAACAGTTTGGCTATGGTTCTATTCTGGTATCGTTCATTCTTGAACGATTACTAATCTTCCAGGGCCAAGGGGCCATAGTAGCTGAGCCGATTCCACGAGAGCCAAGAATGGTTCGTTGGGCAGCATTGATGCCCAGAGCTATAGGGGGCCAACAGATGTCCTGGAGGCCGGAGTTTTTTGGGTGGTTGCGGCATCAGTTGATCGTAGTGGAAGACTGGCCATATGAAGGTACCAATTTCACTGGTGATCCAGATCTCCCACTGCCGGAGGGAGATGATTGGGATGAGGAGATGGGTATGACCTCTTCTCTTTTTGATTTTTTGTGTTTTATGATTTTTTTGTTAATACATGTTCTTCCTGACACATTTTATATGTATGCAGACGTGGGCCCAGAGAGACCAGCCGGTATGTCTCCTATCGCACGGAGAACTCTTCCCGCACTTGATCCTCAGGCAGAGGGTGCAGAAGGGGAGGAGTTAATCCAGAATCTCGAGAGCATCGCCCGAGGGATCCCAGACTATGCCCGACTGGCAGATGTACCGATGGCGTACCAGAGACATATGGTGGGAGTGCCTAGTCGCCTCCACCGACTTCTGAGACGCTTAGTGCGTGTAGTCACCTGCTATCATGAGCACCATACGGATTAGACTCCTAGGGGTTTTTATCATGCATATTTTTTGAGAGACATGTCGTCTCCGGATGTATTAAGATGAACATATATATTTTTTGATTCTATGCGACGCACACTATGTAAACATTTCGATATCTATATATATACATATCTATTTCTGGATGGATTTTCCTATTACATGTGATGATGATTTACAAATTGCGCAAATGTCTATCTAACACCAAATTAGCTACTGCATCTGTTAATGTATTCATGTGCCTGGGTATATGCTGATATGTAATATAGTCAAAATTTCTTTCCAGTAAACGAATACGCAGATACAGACATAAAATGGATGGGTTTCTGACCGAATAATGACCGTTCAGTTGTAATACCACAAGTTGCGAGTCCAGATACACAAGAAATTCATGGATACCAAGGTTCACAGCCTCAGTTAATAATTCTAATACATCACTATATTCCACGATGTTATTTGTAGTACGTCCCAGACACACACCTTGCAGGTTGACCAACTCACCAGCAGGATCGTAGATTACCCAGGCTGCCGAAGACAGATTCCTGGTACTGCGGGAGGCACCATCCGCGAAACCAACAAACGGATGAATGGACATCTGCACAATCAGGAAGACCCGATCAGCAGAAATATGTTTACATCGCACACCACACCACACATGCACACAAATGAAAAAACACACACTTATGTACACACACCACACCAAAAATGACTTTAAGCGTAGTATTTTTTCAGGTACAGCCCATTCCTGGGCTGCGCCAGCGGAACTCCTTCATAATCTATAAGCTCATAAGCCCCATTCTTCAAAACGTGTTTTACTATGTAGGGCCCATGCCACATAGGTTGGAACTTGCCAGCCCCAAGCTTGTCATGTGCTTGATCGTACAGGAGGACGAGGTCCCCTTCAACAAAGGAACGAGGAGAAACCGATTGATCGAAGTGAGCTTTGACCCGCTTCTTTTGTGCTTCAATCACTAAAGCAGCTAAACAGCGGTTTTCATCTAACCGTTCCAGATACAAAAGACGTTCTTCCTCAGCAGAATTGTTGGGTAGAAGTTCCACAGCTAATTTCAACGAAGGAATCTCGCATTCAACCGGAAGAGTTGCTTCTAGACCATACACCAATTGAAATGGTGTGAATCCAGTTGCACTCTTTGCAGATGTCCGGTATGCCCATAGAGCTGAGAACAGTTGGAGGTGCCAATTGGATTTGTGGATACCAACTGTTTGTTGAAGCATAGTGACCAGAACCTTGTTCACTGCTTCAACCTGGCCATTTGCCTGAGGGTAATATGGCGTTGAGCTATCGTGGCGTAAGCCCAACTTTGAAGTCAGCTCGGCCATCATATAATCTCGGAAATGAGTACCGTGGTCAGTAACGATGGCTTGCGGGACCCCGAAACGTGCAATGATATGGTTGAATATGAATTGGGCAACTGTCTTACCGTCGGCAGCTAGTGTAGGCATCGCTTCGGCCCACTTGGTGAAGTAGTCGACAGCGACAATGATATACGCATGCCCCCCGGCCGAGTGAGGGTTACACGTCATAAAATCTACGCCCCATTTCACAAAAGGGTCGACGGTAATAACAGGATGCAAAGGGAGAGGCGGCGTGCGCATCTTGCACTGAAACACCTGGCACGCGTGACACTTACGAACTGCAACGATACAGTCCTTGAATATTGACGGCCAGAAATAACCTGCTCGCAGAATTTTTTGAGCAGTAGCATATCCAGACATATGTCCACCACAGGCGCCACTGTGGCAGTCATTTAGGACCCTTTCAGCCTCTTCCAAGGTTAGGCACCGACGGAGCACCGAATCTACTCCAACACGGTATAAAGTATCTCCTACGATGCGGTAGGGTTGAGACTGATGCCGAATTCGACATCGGGCATCTTTAGTCAACTCAGACTGAAATGTGGAGGTCTGAAGGTACACAATTATGTCGCCATACCAAGGGTCGCGAGTACTGATGAGGAAAAGAGTGTCGTCCGGGATATGATCCTCGGAGTGCGAAGGAGTGGAGTCTGTCGGGAGTGAGCATATAAGATCCGCGAAAACAAGTGATTTGGTTGACTTAGCAGTGGTGAACTCTAAGTCAAACTCCTGCAGGATGACGATCCATTTGGAGTATTTGCCCCCCAGTAATTGTCTAGAGAGAATATATGTCATGGGGTTGCAATCCGAAACCACTGTTATCGTACGCAACAGGATGTAATGGCGAAAACGCTACACAGCGTGTACTGCTGCTAACGCCAACTTCTGGACATGAGCATAACGCATTTCTGTATCGAGAAGGTTTCGTGATAGATAATAAACGACATGTTCATTACCATCATCATCATCCTGCACCAGAACCATAGCTATGGTGCTAAACGCGGCGGCGAGATACAAAGTGAAATCACGACGATAGTCCGGAGGACGAAGCAAAGGAGCATTAACGAGTAACGTCTTCAGCTTCTCAAAGGATTGTTGAGCAATTTCGTCCCAATGGAAGGGAACATTCTTCTTTAATAGGCGCGTGAATACTTTGGCCACCTCAGCGTAGTTCGGGATAAAGCGTCGAAGGAAGTTCGCTTTTCCCTGCAGACTCTGCAACTGATATAACGAGGAGGGTGATGGGAGGTTGATGATAGCCTCGACTTTTAAAGGGTCAAGGTGAATTCCGTCTTTGGAGACTATGAATCCCAAAAGACGGCCAGAATCCACGCCGAAGACGCACTTATGAGGATTGAGCCTAATATTGTAGCGCCTACAGCGAAGGAAAATCTGGCGGAGGTGTTCAGGGTGATCCTCTCGCCTAGCTGAATGAGCTGGCAAGTCGTCCAGATAAGGCTGAACGATATGGCGAATGTCATGGAAAGCATAAGACATCGCACGCTGAAAAGTGGCTCCAGCGTTCTTCAAGCCGAACGGGAGCTTTTTATACGCGAAAGTACCCCATGGACAGATGAACGTAGTCTTGTGTTGATCCTCAGGTGCAATATTGATTTGATTATACCCTGAGAAACCGTCCATCAAGGAATAAATCTCACTTCCGGCACATTCGTCGATAATCTGGTCTATGAACGGAGTGGGATAGTTATCTTTCGGACAGGCGCGATTAATATCGCGGTAATCAACACAGACCCTAATAGTACCCTGTTTTTTATCAACAGGGACAATGTTGGAAACCCATTCTGTGAGGGGGATGGGATAAATAAAGCCCGCGTTCAGAAGTTTTTCAACTTCTGCCTTGATTGCAGCGGCTTTCCGAGGATGCATGGGGCGTAAGCGTTGGCGCACGGGCTTCGCACCAGGGTAGGTTGGAATCTCATGCACTACGATATTGGGATCAATCCCCGGCATTTCCTCGTAGGACCAGGCGAACACATCTCTGAATTCTTTAAAAAGATCAGTATAGACTTGAATCTCATCAGGAGAACAAGTCACTCCCACGTGTATATTCTCAACGATCCCCGGTTTAACGGAGATGTTGATCGGGATGGTTTGAGTGATATTACTCAGGTTTCCCTCCGAAAAAACCTCGTGTGTCAAGATGGGCGTTTGGAGAGGAGGAGTAGGAACCTGAGATGCATAACGCTCTAGAAAATCTGTCATTGCCCCCAAGCTAGGCATGAAAGAGGAGCGATGATGTCCATCGCCCCAAGGCAGCTCCTCGAGAGACATAGTTTCAATGATGGCTTCATCGGAAGGAAAATTCTCTTTGAGAGGATCAAGTGAATCGGCCTGACCAAGCCAGGGGGATTGAGAGTAGACGTCGAGAGCCATGCTCAAAGGAGCATGCTGAGGAGGTGGAGGATCAGATGCGGCAACAATTTCACAGTAGCTAATCTCTACTGGAGTTAAGGGCATTGATTCTCCAAACTCAAACACCTGCTCAGGCGTAGGGATGAGCCAGGGGTCATCAGACCTGGAAATCATGTTAACTTGAGCGGTGTGCGGTGGTGGTGCGAGAAAGATACCCATGAGGACGGGGTCTTTGAAGAGACCGGGTCCTACACTGTTGGGGGGATTCGGAATCTGATCCACGTATGGTACGTTATTCTCGGAGGTAGAGGTGAAGAAGGACAACTGATCCACCGTGACGATTTTGCCCTCGTGAGGGAACTTAAGAAGTCGAAAGACGGTGGATGGCACGCATAGCATGGCATGGGTCCAGCTGCGGCCAAGAAGTACATTGTAGTTGAGCCTGGCGTCAACCACCTCTACTTCTACGTTGACAGTCTTCCCCTGTAAAGTGATCGCTAAACTCTCGAGAACACCCAGGGGTTTGGATTCCTGACCATCAAATGCCTCGAGGGCATTGGGAGAGGACGAAAGGGCCGGAGAGCCAATGGCCTTCTAGCAAGCGGATGACATAACACAGGTAGAGGCACCTTCATCCACGACGGCCCTATGGATGTTAAGACCGTTAATCCCGACTTGAATAACAAGAGCGATTTGATGTGGAAGTCGGGGAGTGAAATTCTCTAAATCGAAGGTGAGAAGACTTGAATCGGCGGGATCGATGCCACCGATTGCAGATAGTAAAGCCTTCCATTGCGAAGGACAACTTTGAAGAACTTCTAGTGCAGACATAGCAGAAGGCGCTTGTGCCAAATCCTCAACAATACTGTAGTGTTGAGCGGCACGAGCATTCGGATTATAAGAAGATCTTCGAAGAACACCTTTAGAAGGTGGCTTCACAACAGGTTCAGGAGTAGGCTTCTCGATTTCCAACGAACCGGAGACAGGTGGGGGAGGTGGTCCATCCGCAACTGCCTTCCCGGGTGCCTGCCGTGATTCGTTGTAATCCTTCGAACGCGTAGCGACAGAGATAGGTGCAGCACCATTCATCATGAAAACTTGGGACCCAAATGGTGCAGATGGTGATGGTTGTTCAACCATCTGGGTCTGCTGAGATGGGAATGGCTCTTTAAGAACTGTCGGAGTCCCTTTTGAGCCCTTGAGAAGTTGACTAACTTCGGATCGTCGTGGACAATCCTTAGTATAATGGTCTTCTTCACAAATGAGGCAGGGGTAGTTCGGTTTACGTTGAGAACCATCCTCAGTACGAGATTTGGATTCTGGCCTCGGGGCGTCGGATTTGGATTTACCTTTGCCCTTCTTTTTCCCCTTGGAGGCTTTCTCCGTAGGATTGGCCTGAACGACGTTCACCTCCGCGGTTTTGCCAAAATCGGACGGGGCGGGATTAGCAGGAGCATTGTTGGAAGAATTAGACTTCTGCTTCCCATTCGAAGATTTCTTCGAATTCTGAGACACAGAACCAATGACACCATCCACTGCAGGGGTAGGTGGAGCCTTAGAGGTTCCGAACCGTGGGGCATCAGGCAAGATATCATAAAGTGTGTCGGACTGAGAATATACAAGATCCAGATATTGGTCACGCACAATGGCTTGTTCCTCCATCACACACGCTCCCATCCCAATATCTTGGGCGATTTTATTCATGAAGGAGGTGGTGAACCAGTGAGTTAGTATCTAATCAGGTATGTGAAACTTGATCAGTTTACGACAGCGCCGCCACTCATGAATGTGATCAGAAATGTGAGTGGCTTTATCCTGCTTTAGAGAAGTCAGGAGGTGCGTCCCGGCTTCATAACGAACCGGTAACTGAAAGTGCGTCAGAAAAGCCATGGCTAAGGAATTGAAATCTTGGAAGATGCCACGGGATAACTCTATGTACCACTTAGCAGCAGCTCCAGTCAAAGTGCGCTGGAAGAGGCGCAGACGAATTGAATCATCGACCCAAGAGTTAGACGAACACCAAAGATGATACGTCATCACATGTGCTTGGGGGTCCTCTCCAGCTTTACCCTCAAACTTGGGGCAATCACCTGGTATCTTGGTAGGAACCGGAGGCCAATACGGATTATGCAAAATCGGATCATTGGTCAGTTTTTAAACATCCGGCAATTCCAAGGTGGCCAGGAACGGCAATGGCAGATTAACCGGCATGCCAGGCCCGGGATGAGGACCGGTACCTGTACTCCACAATGGTTGTGAATATCCTTGCCCCCATGGGTTCTGTCCCGTAGGATTCTGACCGTAGGGGGTGTAGGTCGTATAACCAGACTGATTTGGCTGCTGGTAACCAGTGTGTGGGGCTTGATAACCAGAGTACGGACCCTGATTATGTGTCGGCCCGATGTAAGCAGCATTTGGATTTGGCTGCTGAGTATAGGTAGAACCGGGTGGAGGAGGATAATACTGAGAGCCTCGGGGCTGATTATAATTCGGTTGAGATTGACCATGAGGATAATAACCGCCCTGAGGATGAGTCGACTGCTGATAGGTGGAACCTTGCGGAGCCTGATAACTATGGCGCAGCTGTTGATTTGGCTGCGGCATCGAATGAATCGGATGCTGGGCAGGGTTAATGGAATGAGCGGGCTGCCCTAAATGAACAGGTTGACCCGGCTGAGAGGGCTGACCTGAGTGAACAGGTTGACCCGGATAGACAGGCGGCGCCGGTTGCGCAGGTTGACCTGGCTGTAAAGGAGCCCCAGGTTGTATCGGATGGGCCGGTTGGCCTAGAGGCGGAACACCGGGTTGTACCGGATGGGTCGGTTGGCCTGGTGGAGGAATAGGGCCAGGTGACTGCTAGTAACCGGTTTGACCTGGAGCAGAACCATATGTTGGTCCCGACTGATATGCAACGTTAGAAACAATAGGATACTGCGGTTGCATAGGTTGAGAAGGTTGGATTTGCCCCCCAAGACCATAGACTGGTCCCGGTTGGTACCCCGGCTGAGGCTGTACAGGTTGACCGGAAGGGCTATAATACTGTCCTTGCGGACCGTACGATGGCCCTTGCTGGCCCGCAGGATAGCCTTGCATGGGCTGCCCCTGTGGGTCATAAGGATAGCCAGGTTGGCCCGAAGGTTGGCCTTGGAAAGGTTGCCCTTGCGAGTTATAAGCCTGGTTATAAGGTAAACCTTGAGCATGGAGGTAAGCCTCAGGAGCGGGTAGACGCAAAATGTCCCCGTGCTCATCATACTGACCTGGAAAAGCATACACGGGTGTACCATCCTGTGCATAGTGCGAAAAGTAAGAGCGGTTGGGATCTTGGGAGGATGGTCCAACCTCAGGGTTCGGTTGTTCCAGGGACAACCGATACTCCTTCGGAGAGATGTTCTCTGGTATAGCAGTCGTTAAATAGACATGTTCAGGAGACGGCATAGCCCTGGCAGATGGGTGCCGTGACAACGGGTGCAGATGCAGCCACACAGATAGTGAGCCGGATAGGTACAGAAGTAACGGGCGTCTGAGGAGACACCCCCGGTGAAGGAGCCGCTGGCCTCGGAGAAGGAGCTGACACTCCCATAGAGGCTGCAGCGGAAATGATCTGACCCAAAGACTTGTACCCTAGCGGTAATGGGGGACTGGACGTTGACATGACAGCTGTTTTAGAATTGTCTCCCGAAAACAATCTTCGTGGGAAGAGCTGATAGTCTTCACCAGACGTTGGGATTTCCTCCCCAGAATCACTCATGGTTGATCCTGCCGCTAGATCTCGTAATATACGGTGAGGACTAGGAGGAAATACAGCAGCAATAAAAGGCGAGCCCGATGTAAGAGAAAGGAAATCTGCCCCTAATCTCAATTCAGACACAGGGTCCGAAAAGGGCCAATCGAACTCGACTGGTCCCCCAAAGGGTTGCTCAGAAAGAATCGGTCCCCCATCAGGAAACTCGGAAACAATGGGCTGCTGTGGTTCAGCAGAGGATTGTGAAACCTCTGATGAATCGTCCGTATAAGGACTACCAGTAGACGAAACCGAGGGTTCTGCCACTGTGGTAGAAACAACAAGAGAAAAAGATCAAACACACACTCGGGGTGAAAAAGAGTCAAGACACACGATCAAACGGTCAACAAGCAAAGTCTAACAAGGCGTGTAATCGTGGGTGATTAATTTTTACCACATTGAAAAATAAGAAACTTCACCGTTTCATGTTTTAAGAGTCGAGAAACGGTAAAAAAGGTGACTCTATCTCTTTCAGATTTGACACAAGCGTGAAAGGACAAGCGCTTGGTGATCCTTTCAAATTTAGGGAGTCAGAAAAGATCAAATGAATGCTCAGGAATACTAGGCAAAAGGGTGTACCAAATAACCGTGAACTGCAATATACACCTTGGTTTCAATAATGAAAGAGAAATCAACCAAGGACTTTCTGTACGTGCAGGCAATCTCCCCGAATGCTGTGTCCGGTGTATCACGGGTATAGGGCGGCAGACTCGGCTTCCTATGGATAAAGGATTGAAACCTAGTGGGGTCTCCCTTTATATACTCGACGGTACGGGGAGCACAAGTCCGTACTAGCGCTATCTAAAGCCAAGAGGCGAACGACAGCTACTAGGTTTTAAGACGCCAGAACACGTCTCTAGCCTAGACCTCTAAATGTGTTTCGTTAGATTTCAATGCTGCCTTAGTGTAAATTGAGTAAATTTTAAAGTTTATCTTCAATTATGTTTCAGTTTTCAGGCCCTAACGAATGTGCTGTCTCAAAAATCTCCTAAATGCAAAACTACATGCCACAGTATGTCATTTCGTTCGATGAAAGCTAGCTACAGAAGAGTTGAGAGCTTTTTACACAAACAAAATGATCAGAAGACAATCAATGATATCTCTAATGCAACTAATGAAACTAAAAACCTTTCTTCAAATTCACTAATTACTAGTAAAATAAAAAAGATTTCAATTTGCACTAATCAACCAAAGCAAAAGAGATTTTTTTATTTTCAATGTTTGATAGCTAGATGCACTAAACAAACCGAAAACAAATGAAAAGCAATTCGAGAAATGATAATAAGAGAGCAAAAACAAGCAAACTTCACTCAATGGCACAAACGATCAGATCTCAAATCGACCAAAAGTCTCTCAAAACCAAGAAAAGTTCCAAAAACACGAATGAGCCGTGTGATCCAGGCCCAAAATGAAGCAAAGCGAAATTCGAATGAAAACGAAATTAGTCACTCAAAAATGCAACAAAATGATAGACAACTATCAAATGAATGCAAGGAAGCAATTCCAACGTTGACTGAATGAACGAAAAACCAAAAACTCCCAAGGGAGGCTCGACTCACAAAGGCACCTAGATGCCCTAGGGCTCGTATGCAAAATCGAAAGAAATAGGCAAACAACCAAAGGAAGTAGGCTACAACCAGTCAAACTAGGCTCCAGTGCACTCAAACAGCCGAAAAAACAAGATCAAAATCACAAGTCAGCCTCAGAAAGCATGAAACACAGCAAACCCTAATAGCTCACAGGATTGGCGCGACTGTGAGCTTGAAATTAGCGCCAGAAAGGCAATGGCGCGGGTGATACACAGGCAACCTGCGCCAATGGGCGCGACTGTCACGCTAAAAAGCGCGCCAGCCGAGTTTACTATGGAAAAAATAAAAAACAAGCAATCTCAGACACAGACAAGTGATGACAAGGCTAAAACAAAGCCAAACAAACAGGAAAATCCAGTCCAAAAAGCTGACCAAGCAAGCAAGACCAAGAAGTTAACCGGAAAGAGAAGACAAAACTCCAAGTTGTTCAGTCCGTAAACCAAACCGGAGATTGACTGAAGCAGCGTTGATCTACTCCGCTAATGCAGAGCAAAAGCATTTTGAAGGCTATCTGGCTGTGTTTCAGACTCCATCTATAGTTTACAAATCAAACAACAAGCTGATTCCCCAGCGGAGTCGCCAAATTGTTGAGGAGGTAAATCCCCTCTGCGGACAGAGGCGATCCCTACTAGCCCAGATCGGGTCTAGCAACAATCAAACACGCTACGGTGCAGGTTCCTAATCATAAATAAACCGACTTGCGAGGAAGGCTTACCTGGAATCCAACACTGTCATTTGTAGAAGAGGTGGTGCTCTCGTTCCTTTGCCCTGGCAGATCACAATCCTCACGATCTCCGTGGTCGGACACTTGCACATGCAAGAAACAACACAAACGCAAGCATAAAATCCAGTAAATACAACTATATGTCAGTCGAAGAGGACATAACTCATGAACGTGATCAAGAACAAGAGTGGAACCATAACCAATAGTCACTTAGTATTAATGAGTCAAAAAGAAGAATACAACCAAAGCTTCGACGCCGAATTCTCCTTTGGCGGGTCGTCAGCAGCACATGTCTCGATAAAGCCTGTCAAGGATGGGACAAGCCTCTCTCTCCGGATACTTGGAAATAGTCTCCTTGCTTGGATTTGGCCTTAGGGAATCAAGAAGGCTCTTGCAGCATAAGGATATGAAAGCTCTTGGGAACTTGGAGATTCTGGAACTAGCTTGCAAGGGAAATGGGCAAGCTTTTATAGAAGGAGGAAGGGAAGTTGGGATCCCTATAATTATGGAATTGGCCCTATCATCAAGGAAGCTTCCATGAGAGGTGGCAAACCACTTCCTCTCTATGGAAATCCGTAGCCAAACCACCCAACTCAAGATAGATATCAGTCCAGGAATTTGTTAGGATGAAACTTCCGCCTCTTATTTTTTAAAAACACCTCTTAATATGGTTGGCGCGGGTGCGGCTCTATGACAGAGCGCCAATTGGCGTGCCCTCTTTGGAGGATTTTCCCTCTTGGCGCGAGGGCTGAACTATGGAACCGCGTCAATGGAAAAAGAGTTATTTTTAGGGTTTTTTGCAAGGAGATGTCTTCAGGGAAATTAAAGCTCATCTTCAGAGGGATGCATTGAAAGTATTTTCAAGTCTTAACTCTGCCCACAGGTCACGGAATGAACCCTCCAATGTGCGAGATGGGGATTGCAGGGATGGTGACAAATTGTTGTGTAACAATCCACATGGAGCTATCACATCAATTAGGGGAAGGATAATGAGAATTGGGAGTTGATTCCGAGGCAGAAGGGAATGATTGGCTCAAGTGGGACCAGTGGTCCAAATGAGGAAACCACATGCCAAATCCACATCACCAATACGCTCCAATACCACTCGATTTAGAATAAAAAGTGTACTTTGGATCATTCCCTCTCATTTTATTTTGCATTTTGAGATTATTTAGAGCAAGTCAAAGATAGGAGACACCAAGGAGGTTCGATCCACAGTTGATATTTGCATGCAACCAGTGCTACAAGAAACTTTTCTGTTGCTACAAGAAGTTTCTAGGGAGGCCACAAAGTGTTAAAAAATGTCATGCAAGCCGCCCTTAGAGTATATTGACACCCCAACACCATCCTTGAAGTCAGAGAAATAATTGCAGAGGTAAGTGGCTATCATCCCATTAAGTTGAAAATATTTTTCATGGTAATTTACACACAGTCAAGCCATAATTCAGTAAACTAAGGTGTTATTAAAAGGAATAGGGATAATAAAACCACATTTTGTGTAAATTTAAAATATTTGGGGTCCCATATCACAATGCTTTTGCAAACAAGCCACATAAAACCACCTTTCTAACACAGTCACATGATTGGGGGGGGGGGGGGAGGATTCAATAGAAGGGGGCCCACATACATAAAAATAATTAGACTACATCCTCTTATGGTTGACATCTTCAGAAATAACTAGTGGTTGTGGTTCTTTGAGCTCCTCAAGGGGTTTGATGATGAAGTGGCTCGAGAATTTGCAATAGTGTTTCACTCTCAAGCAGATGATAGGGCCACCACAATGGTAAGAGGGCTAGCAAATACCATAACCCCTGAGCTCATTAGCAGAGTCACCACCTTACCTTTGGGAGTTAAATGGAACAGAGGGGACAAACTCTCTAGTATTGCCTCTAAGAAGATTTTCTTCTTTCCCAATGAAGAATACATTGAAGATAAGTTTTGAGTAAGAAGGGAAAGTCTACCTTACCCATGGGATGAGGTACCTTACCATATCATGAAGTATATCTCCTGTGAGGGCAGAATAAGTGTGGTCTATGGGTGCCATTTTAGATTATTTCATGAAATTAGGTTCAAAGGGGATCTTCCCTTCGATCAAATATTGAATATCCCATTTTTCCTCCTCCATTCAATCGGAGACATGAGCTAGAGGGTAAGGGATAGGAAATATAAACACCTAGATCATCACGGTCTCATTAAAATCATAGTGGGAGATGCTCTAAATAGGCTCAACATACATGTACCTTGGTCCACATTCATTGACATGGGTAGAGAAGCATTCATTCAGACACAAACAATCACTCTTGGAGAGACCCCTGCCTCTACCCTTGGAGAAAGAGGCATTAAAGAAGAAGAATAAGGGACTAAAGGGAAAAAGGAATAAGAGGAATAAGAGGAATAAGAGGAAATTGAAACAAAGGTAGAACCCATAGAAGATGTAGGAGTGGAAAATTAAAGTGAAGAGGAGTAAGATAAATATGAAGAGGAAGAAGGAAAGATAGAAGAGGAGGAGATCCTCGATGCCAAGCTTACCACCGATATCTCGCCTCAGCAAGCCAACCTTTCATCGAGGGCCACTGAAAAGGAAGTGGCTGCCACTTTAGCCACTATAAGAACCCATGTGAAAGTAAAAATGAAGAGGCAGACCCCCATGTGCTTCAATATCAAGAAGAGTTCCAGGGTGAGACAAGGGATGCCTCAAACTCCAACCAAGAGCCCTATCACAAATGAGGAATCACTTGATAAGAAAGGAGAAATAGGGCCAGAGGAGGGAAATATTCAAGAGGTCACTTTATCCAAAAATACACCCGTGACCTTCAAAATAAGGTACTCCTCAAGGCTAGCATCCCTTAATCAAGAAAAATCACCCAGATACCTCCAAGAAGAAGAAAATAAGGTGCAACATGAAAAAAATGGTTTGCTACAGGAAACACATAGTTTTCTACAAGAAACTCAGATAGTGCTACAGGAAACTCAGAATTTTCTACAGGAAGAGAAAAACGTAAAGGGAGAAGAGGAAAAGGCACCATTTGAAGGGCAGGATGCCCAAGATGATGAAAAAGAGGAAAGAGTTGAGGGGTGGGATGCCAAAGTTGAGAAACAAGAGAAGTAAGAGGAGGAACCAAAGGAAGAACAAGCCTTTCCAGAAACTATCCCAAAATACATTATAAAAGTTCAACATCCTAGCCCACAACCAAACTTAAGATCTTATTACACATTCATTGAAGGAGGGAGGCTGATCCCTTAAAATCTCTTTGTTTCCCTATTCTATGAGCTAGAAAAAGAGAGAGAGTGCACCCACCACTGGATGAAAATTTCCAAAAATAGAAATGTGGAATATGTGGGGATCATGGAAGGGAAAATCACTAATATGGGGAAATATTTGGCTGATTTCAAACTTACAGAGGTAGTGTTGAAAGAGAATCTACAAGAGGCACAAGTAGAGAATGCAAGGTTGAATGGCCAATTGCAGCAAAAAGACAAATAGATTGCCACCATGGAAGACTTGTGCATGGAGGAAATACAACACATGCATCCCTCAAATTATTATGCCATTTACCTGAAGGAGTAGTGGATACAATTCCAAATCAAAACTTTAGCATCATATGGGCCATTACCTTTCTATAGTTACAAGAAATTTATTGATTTTTTCAGTAATCCCAACATAGAAGATAGTGAAAAATTGGCAGAGTTTTACATGCATAATCTTGACATCCTAACTGATCTAAACATTTGGGACCCAAAATATAGGTTGGGAGATATGAAACTGGTGGCCCTATCCTCTTGGATGAACAATGAAGAAGTTAGGGTAGAGGAGGTAAAAAAGGTTATGAAGAGAGAAGGGAAAGAGTCTCTCCAAATCAGGGCAAAGCTAATTAGCCCTAGAGGGGTCATAAACAACCACCAAATGATAGCCAATGATGCCAATATTGCATACAAATATCTCAACACCAAAGAACATGCAATTTCACATTATGATGGCATATCTAGACTAGTGGGAGAGGAGGGTGTGATGAAATGTCAGAGAAGATGGAATGCCCTCCCACTTAGCCTAAGAAACCTGGAGTATCATACTTTAGATAGATTGAGAGTTTCCCTAGAAAGAGAACCCTTGTACAAAAGGGCCATGCAAAAAATTAAGATCAAATGGATTGGATTAAAACTCAGTCCACCTGTGCTACTAGGACTAAGTGAAGGAAAATACCAAACTGAGGAGGAAAAGGAATGGGAGGAAGCAAAAAAGAATGCAATTTTTACCCTCTTGAAGGGAATCCCTCTATGATACCTTGGGATGTCAAAGAAGCCATAAGGCTTCTAAAAGAAATCAAGAAAGAGGACTGAGTTTCTTAGAGGATGAGCAACCATTTGGTAGGGGGGTGATAATGAGCATCATCATTAGGTACATTCTAAGGGGGTAATTTTCACCTTTTTAGCTTAATTATTCTCTCTCTCAGACATTTAATTGCATTTTGTCATATTTTGCTTAGTGAAAATGGTGTATTAAGGGTTGTCATGCTTCGAGGCCTAATGTGGTTTAAATGTAAGAAAATTAGGGGAATAATATCATCTTTGAGGAATATTGCATAATCAGGGTTCAGAGTAGACAACAAGGAGTGATTGTAGGAGGGTTGAAAACCTTATTAAATCCTAAAGGCAACCAATATCTCCTCAAGATTCTCCTCCAACAAATCGAAATCAGAAGCAACCAAGAAAGTGCATGATCAAAGGGGGCCAAGCTCCACTTTTCTTGAGTTCCAAGGGAACAAAGACCTAATTTTTAGGGAGTTTTTGGTAGCTACCCTCTAGCATAAATAGGCCAGAGCAAGAGCTCACTAGGATTCAAATTTTGGATGTAGCTAGATCACTCTTGGATTTTTTGTTAGACATTTCTGACTTTCATATGATATGTACAAGGATGGTTATGAAATAAAATGAGCATTTGGCTTCTTCTCCACTGAGTTAGTTTCAAGGAGTTGATCTTGTGGGTTAGGGCCGAATCCATTGACCTCGGTCTCTCTTATGTACTTGTGTTTTCTATTATGTTGCATTAGTTAATTTATTTCATTTTTGGTAGCATATAAAACATCAAAACTATGTGCTAAGCCTCCCTCTCTCACCTCTTCCACTAGAGCTTGAGGAGGAAGGTCTTCCATATTAGACAAAATATCCTATATTTTATGATTTATTGGAAAAGTTAGATAGTTTTAATTTTCTTATCACCAACATGTTGTACAATAAAGAGATAGATTTTTGTTTCAATTGCATAGGTAGGTTTATTTAAATTCAACTCATATTTTCCACCATTTTTAGGACAAGTTTATCATTGATGCATGCATGAACAAGTATCTTGATTACAGGTTTGAATAGAACAGTAGAGGAGAAATCCTTTAGCACCATCATCTTCAGTCTTCACCACTTCATCAACCACCTTCCATCCAAGTCACCTATAACCTTTTTTTTGAGGTCACCACAACATCACCGAGAGAAACATTAAGGGTGCAAGATAAGCTTTGTGAAGAGTTATAAGCTTGGACAAGGGGTTAACTACCATTCATCTACCCAGATACACCTTTACCCCACCTCTCCTAACCTTCTTCTCACCATTTCTAGCCGCAAACTCCACTCGACCTATTTCTAGGAGCTTTTGAGGACATCCTGTAGCACTACACGAAATCCTGTAGCAACTTTCTGTAGCAGTGCCAAACACTCTCTCCTTCAGCCCAAAACCATTCTTCCACCTCATATAAGCCTAGCCAAGCCACCAATAGACCTTTAGCTCTAAAACTTTGGTTCAGGGACCCTATTATGCCACCTGGGTGCCTCCTTATTTTGCTGCAAAACATAGTCATTTTGAAGTGTGATTAATTCACCACTAGATGCATCATTAAACACATTAATTAGAAAACAATTAGATAGAACTTAGTTAGTCATTTGATTCAATATGTTTGCTCTATATTAGTTTCATTTTCTGCAATTCAATTCAGAAATCTAGATTATGAATTCCACTTAGTGTAATTTCCTTTCTTGCATTAGCATAAGTGTGAACTTCTCTTTCATGAAAATGGCTAGATGAATCAGCGTGATCTAAAGTAGTTTCTTTCCTTGTTGATAGAGTAATGGTTGTGATTTATTTCCAGTCTTATATTACATCTAGAATTGTGACATACTTCTTTTCCTAGAAGTAACCCTAGTAGTAGCACCTCATTGTATAACTTAGATGAGGATGGCATTAGTAGAACTCATATGTTGTGCATATAGCACTGTCACCTCCAAGTTTGTACGAAACCAGTTTTGATAAAGTAATTTGAGTAGCCTCTGGGAGTTGCAACATTCTTGGTGCATACAAGTTCTCACCACTTCCCTTCAAATTTTGGAATGTCAAATGGAATTTTAGTGGGGACCGGAGGCCAATCCGGATTGTAGCAGATCATATCATTAGTCAATTTTTAAATATCTAGAAAATTAAGAGTTGCCATGAATGGTAACCATGGGGAAACATGAGAATTCCAAGCTCTAAGAGTGGAATTCCCAATATTCGAGAACGAGTATCCTGGATTTTGAGGGGCACCGGGCTTCCACAAATTACTTGCAGAATCACCTGAAACATAAGGAAAACCCTATCGTCCAGGTGTATATAGAAGGTATCCACCCCCTACTGCAGGATGAAAAGAGATAGGAAAAATTACTCTCAGTGGATGTAATATTCCTAATTAGTTGACAACTAATTAGAAATATTATTTTTTTCCAATTTTGTTTTTCTTAAGTTCAATAGGTAAATAAAAGGGTGAAGGGGGCCATAAACCCAACAATTAGAATAAAACCACTTTTCTAGAGCTAATGTGGATAGCGCAACTCTTGTGGGGCCAAGAGGGTAGTGCAAAAAAAGTGAAATCCAAGGGGCCAAGTAGCAACATAGCTAATGAGTGGACCAAAGGATGTGCAACAAGTGTGAAAGCCAAGGGGCCAAGTAGCAACGCAGTTAATGAGAGGACCCAAGGATGTTAGGGTTTCACAAGAATAAGAAGGGTGTGAGGACAGCCATGGAAATCATTCTGACATTTTCTGATTTTCTGGTCTTTACAAATTTAGCATGCTTGAGTTGTTTAGCCAAGTCTGCAGTGTTTTTTAGCACACGGGTGTCTCTGAGCGAGATCCCAACCTCATCCTTGGGGGACTTTGACTGTCCGCTCAGGGGAGGAGTTTTATTGATTGACGAGAACAAATTCAGTGTCTTGGCATCAAGTAACATGTAGTCACTCCTATAACAACGCAGTCACCCCATGATTTACACAGTCATGGAACAGAGGGGTTCTGGAGAGGGATAAATTCCAAGGAATTTCTGCTTGGAATCCAGTGAAGGGATCAACCCTTCAATCTTTGAGCTTTGGGGAGTAGTTGTAGCCAGTTTATCTATCATTTTATCCCATAGCTCTGCATACCCAATAGTCATCTACCAGTAGTTCCAGTGAGGATTTCAAATTTCCTAGCAGTTGGGTGATCCAAGCCTAAGAGGGCCTATTTTCCAAAGTCAAAACCAGGACAAACCTTTTTTGGGTTTTTCTGGGTTTTTTGAGTAGAGTCTGTGGTTAATATGCTAGAGATTTTAGATAAGTAGATCAGATTATTTATGCATTCCCTACTCAGCTATAAACTATAGGAGTTAGGGGAAAAAGGGTCAGATTCTGAATGTTGGAATTAAAGAAAACACTTTTTGGGTTTTTTGAGTAGAGTCCATGGTAGAAGTCCCAAAAAATTTTGAGCAGTCGAAGCAGCCCAACCAGTAGTTTGAAGTCAGCTAGCAGCGAAATTTTTGGGCTAGGCATTGTAGAGACTGAGCCACACAGAGGCACTTCCAACTGAAGTTTTTGCTTGGGTTTGAGTTGTCCTTCAAGCATGCCTTGAGCAGGTTCAGGTGCAAACTTTCCAACACCTCATTTGTACTCTTCCCCATCAAATTAATAAAATGGCTCAATAGTTGTTTTGGCTCTAGTTCACATGTTTTGATGATGTATTTTCTGTTTTTGTAGTTTTTATGTCTATTTGCACTTTTATTACTGTTAATCCAAATTTGGGATATTACAGTGGTATTAGAGCATAATCTTGGCTCAACTTTTGGGAAACCCTCATTCTATGATGAGACCAAAATAAATGTTAAACTCATATGCCATGGCAGTAACCTTGAATGAGATGATTAAGGTTCAACAAATGATCATTAATTCGGGGAAGAAATTGATTCATGCAACAATTGTGAATTAGGACATTATTGCAGCTGATGTGGAGTCATTGGCAGCAAATTGGCGGGCATACCAATCATTGATACATGACACTCAAGTGGCCCTCTCTTTTTGGGAGTTTTGTGAACTAAAGGACATGCAAAAATTAGGGGGAATTCGGTGGAATTATGCAGGGATGGTGAGACAGATTAAGGAAGAAGATGAAAGAGTAGTTGAAGGGGCCATAGTTGATAAGGAGACAACTGAGCATAAAATCGCTCGTGAGACACCACCCACTGTTGAGGTATCCATTGATGGGGTATCTGGGGTTGTGACTATGTTCTCTGATGATATTAACGTATCATAGGTTAATGAGGTGTTGGGAGACAACTCCACCGTTTTTGAGGAGCCAATAGGTACAGAGGCCTCCAGGACTATGAAAAAATTTCTAGATGACAATCACCTGCAATTGACTAGTGAAAAAGGCTTGTGTGTTGAAGTGTCCATGGAAACGGCTGTGTAGCTATCCTTTGGGCTAGCCCTTGAAAAGGCGCTAGGATATACAGAGGTATTGGACGATGGTCACACAAAACAATTCCGTCAACTTCAGGCCAACCTTCTAGCTTTGAAAAGGAAGGCCACATAAATACGAGAGGCTATTTTGTTGCAAAATGAAGAACTGGAGGGCATGAGAGTGGTTTGGGTCGAGTCAGTGGCCAAGTTGGTCCAGATTGGGGAATGGTTGGATTCCTTAATGGTACAACTAGAGATCACAGGGGAGTGTCAGCGCAGCCCCCTTCAGGCATACATAGTCGGGGCTAGGAGCACTGTTGGGTCACCTCTTCCCATTGGAAAGAGAGAGAATTAGCCACCTAATTAGATCTCATATGCTGACTAGGATGGTGAGATGATATGACATGAGTTGCGCAGGGTGCAACACTCGTAGGATGGAGGGATTGTTCTATATGTGGGGATTATTGCATTCCATTCCTCTATCGAGGTTGGATGGCGAGAGGTACAGAGTTGGTATCCCGTGGATCAGGCTAGGCAGTTGGATACATTCATGACCACATTTCAGTAGAGTCCATGAATTACCAGAGGGACACGAGGACCATATTATTGTTGGGATCTAGGTGGGATTTCCCATCACATCATAGAGTCAATAGGTGATGGTAGTCATTGCGCAATGGGTTTGATGTTTGGGTGCAAACACATTTTTAGATCTCTACCAGAGCCCTAGAAATGCCTAGTGACAAGATGGTTAGACAGGAGGGTACACCCTTTTTAGGAGCTATCTCAGCATATCGACCATGCATGGATTCATAGGGTGATTAGCCTAGTTTGGCAGGAGTTGGTCAGAGGAGGCGGCACCGGCAAGCCACTAGATAGGGCATTATGTAGAGACGATGCTCTCTCATGGGTATATGGTACACTTGAGCTATGGAGGATAGGATTAGTGATGTCATTTTCATTGGCATGTGAGGAGTTGGGCTGCTTTGATCCTTTAGAGCAGATGGGAATATGTAGCCCACCTCATGGGGGGTTTACAAACAGAGTGGTGGATATTTTGACCCATGCAGGATACTATACATTATAGGGTGGTACGATAGTAAGTACTAATACATCGAACTACATAGAGTCATGTCATAGGGTCCAGTGTTATGTAGAGGGATGCAAACTGATGGGTACAAACCCGATGTTAGACCATAACATCCAGGGGTGTGCAGGGGTATGCAGTAGGGAGCAGCGGCTTGTTTAGGAGCATGAAGATGTATAGGGATTTGTTGTAGTATGTTGGACTACATTTTTGAGTAGGAGCTCCTCACATTGCGTTGGGTACATGTGGGGAACGACAAGTGCAGTGAATCAGGAGGGATACAAGATGGTACAGGAGGGTATAGTCACGTAGCCAGTGGTATTCGATGGTGTACATGGGCAGGTTGCGGCATAAAATGGAATGATGAGGGTGCAAAGACACTTGGTGGTATGTAGTGACCCATGATATGGTGCAACAGGCACTTGGAGCGTTGCCTCCAAGGGGAAATATGGACATGGGAATTAGGTGTACCCCGGGATGCATCTCACCTAAGATTGATGAGGATATTGTTGAGCATCTAGAGACACCATGTTTAGCAGAGACAGGGCTATGAGGTTGTTAGCGGCAGATCCGAATCAGGGAGAGTGTCATTCGAAGGATTACTCTTGAGCATTCAGTTATACTCTTGATCACACCCTTTGGGAGATACCCAACCCTCATCCTCCAGTGTGGTTTTCAAACGCGAAGTTTTTTTTTGTTGCCCCTTGACACTCCAATCAGGCAATAGGGCATGGGAGGCTCACCCTAGGAAGTTAAATGAGATACCATGTGTCATGATTGAGAAGGAGACTCTCCAATTGAGACATTTGGTATGTGCATGAGTTGACGAATACTGGCTTAGGAATGGCGTGGTTTATTGCCAAGGTAGCATATGTTCCACCCATCGGCTCACATTTGAGGCATAATGGATGGTATAATTCATCTATAGGAGGGTACCCAGACTTCGAGGAGTGTCCAGATGTATCATCAGGAGTTGAGACACCAGATTTTACTACAAGGTCTGGCAGGAGCAGGGCAAGTATGCATGCATGGAATAGACTCCTGATACTTGGAGTCCACCCAGGGGATACATATAGGGGTCAGAGCTAAGGTTTAGATGGGTTCTAGTGGGTAACAGTGCTATGCAATGATATCCTAAGAGGAGTTTGTGTTGGGAGCTCCCAGTATGGTTGGGGGGTCTAGGGATCCATTGGGCAAATGGATCACTCCACTGTGTGATGAGCAGGGATAGAGAAAATCATGATCCAATCCACTTTGGGTTTGAAACATGGGGGAGCACTGAGATTTACACTACATGGCGAGGCAGACTTATCATTTTGTTGCTCAGGGTCATGATCAGTAGTGGATGGATAGATATCAACATCAGGGGGATGGTCGGGCAGGATGAGCTTGGCATACACATATTTTTTGCCACAAGGCCCCAAGAGAAAGGGATACATTCTGCACCTAATTGGGGGTATCTCACAGTTGGTGTGGTGTAGCATCAGCATGGTGGCACCTCTATAAGACTAACATGGGACCCGAGCATTACAATTTACAGCTCGATAACCTTTAGGGGTGAGTTGCATACTACATGTGGGGATCATGTAGATATTCCATTGGGATTTAGAGAGTCACTGATGGAGTGGGGGACTTGATTAGCATGGAAATTTAGTAAGCGAGATGATAGCAGGAGGAGCTCATGTGAGCGAGACGCTACCTTTGTAGGGATTAAGAGGTATCTTCGAGGGTTTTTTATTGGAGTGTGAAGGATCGACTACTTGGTAGGGATACTACATAAGGAGTTGGGCATAGTGCCATATTATCATGATTCCCTACTCAATGATGATGAACATATGGCTTCTGCTACTTGTTCCTGGTAGGATGGTGAGCAGAACAAGTGAAAATTCATATTGGACATGATGGCTTGGGGTCCTCGCATTGAGGGATCCTTTCATATTAGAGTGATGTAGAGGAGAGGGAAGATTTAGTGGCACGTTTGGGACCCAGGCACAATTTGTAGTGACAGTGGGGGAGCGTCAACTAGAGATGAGGCTTGTTTAGGCATTGCTTGAGGACAAGCAACGTTTTATTGAGTGCCTCATTCTCGGGGGACTTCAAGTGCTTGCTCAGGAGAGGATTTTTATTGATCGATGGGATCAGATTTAATATCTTGGCATCAGGCCACATGCAATCCCTCCTATAGCAATGTAGTCACCTGATGATTTATACAGTACATCAGCAGAGGGGTTCTAGAGAGGGATAAATTCCAAGGCATTTTTGCTTGGAATCTAGTGAAGGGATCAACCCTTCAATATTTGAGCTTTGGGGAGAAGTTGCAGCCAATTTATATATCAATTCATTTGATAGCTATGCATACCTAGTAGTCATCTACTAGCAGTTCTAACTAAGATTTTGAATTTCCCAACAGTTGGGTGAGCCAAGCCCAAGAGGGCCAATTTTCCAAAGTCAAAACTAGGACAAAAATTTTCTAGGTTTTTCTGGGTTTTGTGAGTAGAGTCTATGGTTAAAATCCCAAAATTTTATGACCAGCATATCAGCTCATTTACGCAGTCCCCACTCAGCTAGCAACTATAGGAGCTAGGGGAAAAGGGTCAATTTTGAAGTTTGGAATTAGAGGAAACCTTTTCTAGGTTTTTCTGAGTTTTTTTAGTAGAGCTAGTGTTTAAAATCCAAAAATTATCTGAGTAGTAGAAGCAGCCCAATCGTTATTCCGAAGTCAGCTAGCATCAACATTTTTGGGCTAGGCATCGCAGCGACTGAGCCACGCAGAGGCACTTTCAGCTGGAGGCTTTTCTTGGGTTTGAGTTGTCCTTCAAGCCTGCTTTGAGCAGGTTCAAGTGCAAACTTTCCAACACCTCATTTGTACTCTCCCCCATAAAATTAATAAAATGCCTCAGCAGTTGCTTTTGGCTCCAGTTCGCATGTTTTGATGATTTATTTTCTGTTGCCGTAGTTTTTCTTCCTATTTACACTTTTATTATAGTTAATCCCGATTTGGGATATTACAGTGAAACATTATATGAAGGGGAGAGCCCCTGGTAAGGATTCCGAGCACTAGCCAAAGGAGGAAAAACCTGTGAAGTACTAGCAGTAGGGAAGGGCATACCCCCGTGGTGACCAAATAAATGGGAAATATTCCTAGTCCTAAAACCACTAACAGAAGGATGTACCCAACCCTTTTTTCATTAAAAAGGATTAATATTTTTAGTTTGACCATAAAAAGGGTATTGATCCTAAATTCAAAGAAGGATTGGAAGGAGGAGCATGTCCACTTCCAAAAGAAAAATATTGCAAATATGTTGAACCACCAGGCATCAAAGCCATAGACGAGGAAACATTAAAAAGGAAGGTTGAGGGAACTGAACGAATCCCACTAGGTGGTATTCCGAAAGGATAAGCACCAGTGAAAGGAGAATAAGGTTGGTTTCCTGCACTCAGAACCATAATGGAGGTAGAGCCAACAACTATTATACTAGGTGTAACAATAGCAATAGCCAGAGTACCCCCTCTTACAACTGAAGCAGGAATCTGTACACTAGCTGTATCAGTAGCAACATTTGAGCCACTAATATTGGCCATTGGAAAAAAGGGAGAGTGAATTGGGCTAGCTGACCTATGAGTTAGAGTACCCACGTAAGATACAACGTAAGGAAGATGAGAAGGAAGAGGTTCTATCAGATTCGTAGGAGACTCATAAACCTATTCTATTTGAACTTTTCCTTCCGATCATAAGTGTACCCTAGCAAGCACCAGAGCATTTTAGCCCAGATTCTGGACAAGACTATATTCACCCTATGAAATAAGAGCCCTCAAAGAAGGATTTTTCTTCGTTGCATTAGCTAGAACTGGTTCAAAAGAACCAACATAATTACTCCTACGCCTTCTAGGTGAAGGCTAGACACTCGTAGACACAAGACCATGAAGCCTTATAGACCGACGAATTGGTTGATCAATCAATTTTAATTATTAAGAGAAATCAAAGACTCAAAATACCTATGGCAAACTAGGAGGACAAAGTAATGACTAAAAATATACTAAAGATACAACCAAGCAAACAACTTCTAGGTATTTCTGCTTCGGGTGATTAGGACTGGACACCAAAATACAAGAAAGTGAAGATAATAACCTTTCAAAGATATTTTTCGATGATGAGGGCCAAATCCTACCAGCAAAGGTATCAAAAGTAGGTATGCTAAACTCCAAACAATATCCTTTTCTGATGCAAGTACCCAAGCTTTGCAAGGGCACCCTCCAGAAGTACCATGAAAGTGATGCAACATTTGCCTCATGTACCAAATGCATTATCCCCTGCAGTCACCTGTGTGGTCCTTAGGAAAGGAAACTAACATCACCAACTCGTGATCATAGGCCAGATGAAACAGTCATGGGTACATGATCCAACAAGTAGGAGAGGGGGTATTTGTCTTTCCTTATCTTCACACCTCCTCATGCTTGACTAATGTGTTAGAGAAGCTTTCCTGGAAAACATAATGATATTGTATTTACACTCTTTAATCAACTTTAGGTATGCTAAACTCCAAACAATATCCTTTTCCGATGCAAGTACCCAAGCTTTGCAAGGGCACCCTCCAGAAGTACCATGAAAGTAATGCAACATTTGCCTCATGTACCACATGCATTACCCCTTGCAGTCACTTGTGTGGTCCCTAGGAAAGGAAACTAACATCAGCAACTCGTGATCATAGGCCAGACGAAACAGTCATGGGTACATGATCCAATAAGTAGGAGAGGGGGTATCTGTCTTTCCTTATCTTCACACCTCCTCATGCTTGAATAATGTGTTAGAGGAGCTTTCCTGGAAAAATTAATGATATTGTATTTACACTCTTTAATCAACTTCAATACTTTTATTTTGAGTGTCCTTGGAGAGTTTACTCTTGACACACCCGTTCCAAGGCCTTAAATGCCATAGACTAGTTGACGTGACTATAAAAAAAAAAAAAGTCTTGTTCATTTTAGATTCAAGCGTTGATTTCAATTGGTTGTTATTTAATTCAAAGGTAGAGGAAGTGCAAATGATGATGTTCTGAGGAAAAATAAATCAATAGAAAACTAGGCTACATGAAAATGCAACTTCTTTTTCTTCAATGAAAGCGATTTATATAGGGTTCTATTAGAAAGCTAAAAAAACAAAAAAAATATTTTTTTCCTTTGAAGCACTCACACATTCAATACCTATAAAAAATACTAAGAATGTGTAAAATGCCTCTACCCTAATGCATATTAGAATGTAAAATGAAAGATTCAAATAAATGCTCCAAAAAAACAAATGTGATCTCAAAACAAGAAGAGAATTTTAACAAGAAAAGAGAAGTAGATATCAATAAAAATACTCCTCCAAGCAAAGAAAATATTAGTCTTAAAATATGAATTCACACATTTTCTAAAATTTCAAAATATCAAAAAGGTCAAAAAACAACCAAAGAAAAGAAACCTAGAGCAATTTTTTTTCTTTTTATTTTAAATATTTAAAGAAAAAAAAGTTTTAGAAAGGAAAACAAAGCATCAATTCAATACAAACAATAAGAAAATACCCAAATCACACTAGTCACCAATTTTTACAAAGATTAAAATACAAATGTGAATAAGAGGCTAAAATTCCTTGAAAATTTTGGTCAAGAAGATATAAATAATTCTGAGAATAAAAAAGATTTCAAAGATTTGGAATCTCTCATTAATCCAAGAATTGAAAACACCATTCTCAAGCAAGTAAATAAAAAAGGAAAAATAAGCCAACTTCAAGGATATAAAATAAGCAATCAAAAGATTAGGTTATAAACAAGATGGAAAACAACCCACTGTCTCATAAGCACAGAATAACCAGACACTTCTTAAAGAAGGTCTGCAACCCAAATTTATATGTAAAAGGCTTCAAAAATTGTAAACCCTAGGTTGACATAAGATTTTGCAAAAGAGATGGAAGAAACCGACAAAAACAAGTAACACAGTAATTCCAGACTTAAAATTAGTTCAAGAAATCATAAGCAACAAGGTCAAAACCCCAACTCAAGCGAGAAATGAAAAAATTCAATTTTTCAGATATGTGTGCGACTGTGTACTATAGAACCATGTGCATACACGACTGCATTTGAAGAAACTTGTGTATACGCATGATTCTTTGGAAAAGATATATACACTTTTGTCCACAATAAAAACTGTGTATAAATGGAAAAATAGGAAAAAATAAAAAGACAAACCTGATCCAAAATATCACACTGATTGAACAAACTGCCTAACAGTTGAGAAGACTGGAAAAATAAATAAACAAAAAACCAAGACCCAGATCAAGGAAAAATAACCCTTCTAGGAAATACTTGATGGTATTCCCCATCGAAGTCACCAATTCTGTTGGTGGGAAAAGTTCCCTAAGGTCAGGGTTGAAAACCTCAAAAAATCAAAGAAAGGTAATCAATAATAAACATTCATCCAAGCATGCCAAACATGGGAATTACTAAAGTTGGGTTTAGAAATATACTCGAAGGTCCTACGTTTAATGTCGATCCCGTAGGGTCCAAACCCTCCACTTACTCCAGAATGAACATACCTACAAGTCAATTCACATAAGCATACATATAACAGACAATTCAATGTGCATACATAAAATACATGTTAGATCATCACATATAAATATATAAACCATGAATTATGAGACAATAACATATTAGGAACAAGACCAAGAGCTTCTTTATTTATTAACAACAATAGGTATAGGAAAGGTACAACCTGATCCAGTCCCCAACACCGAAAAAACCTTCCTCTAAATATGTCCAGCCCAAGCCTCAAAGACCACCTCTCAAACAAGTGCAAAGGATGACATATGAGGATGATGAGCATCTATGAAAGGAAACCAATTTTTCCTATAAACTGGGAGTGTAGGAGGAACAAGGAAAATTAGACTTGATCTAGGGAGAAAAATGGGTATAATGTAAATATATTCTCTCTTGTTCTCATTAGGCCTACCCAAGGGGAGTATAAATTCCTCCTGAAATTGGTTAATTCTGTTAGGCCACAGGCTCCTGTAGGTGGGATTTCAGTAAAACCTGTAAGCCCCACCCGAAAAATATGAAATTATTTTATTTTTTTCATATTTTTAAAGGTATACACGGGTTCAGTGTTGTAGGACCCTCACATGTACGTGCTTTTATGTGGGAAAAGCTGCGTATGGAATTTGAAATATTGTTTTTTAATATAATATCAAGTATGTATGGGAAAAATGGTTGCCCAAAGCTATAAAAGAGCATCAGATCTACAAGAGTGTTAAATTATGTTATAACATGCGTAGTCAAGAAAACCATCTTCTCTGAGTAAAGGAATTAGCATAATGCTTTGACCAATGCATTATGGGTTGAATGTGTAACCCCTAAGCCTTCCCTTAATACCTCGATCTATTTTATAGTTTATTGTAAAGAAGTTATCTTTCACTTGAACTTGTATCTCCCAAGAGTCCCAAGGTAAACTTTGTCTTTTGGTTTAGAGCAAGATAAAAAATTTACCCAAACTCGAGGAAGAAAGGCTCAAAGCCAAAGTGATATTTTTCTTCCACCAAAACCGTGTTAAGTACTGGTTCGATAAGAAACTTGCAAGGAAAAAGAGTTTTGATGTGGGTGACCTAGTAATGAAGTGGGATAAACCCCATGAAGAGAAAAGAAAACACACGAAGTTCCAACCTTTATGGATTGGACCATTCACCATTGAAGAGAATATCGGTCATAATACCTTCGAGATGAAATCCTTAGATGGGAGGAATGACCCCCTCCCCATAAATGGCCGAGTTTTGAAGCATTATTTTAAATAGTAGTTACAAGTTGTGTTTCTTGCATAATTTGTTATTTTTCTTTTCCTTTTCGTATGTGTCAATCATATGTGTTATTTCATTCATGTCCTATCTTGTTGTGTTTGTTAGTGATTGTGCATAAATAAGACCTTGTGTAAAAAGTGCATGGCTCAAAAGGACTTTGTGGTGGAATGAAAGAGAAATGTGACAACCACAATGCTTGGCTCTCTATTTTTTCTTCTTCTTTTTCTGGGAAGAAGCTATAGGTTGAGATAATATTGAATGGAAAATACGATACATCCGAGAGGAAAAACTTGAAGGAACCTATTAGACCAATACCTATGATAGTATCCAAACTACTCAACTTGGTGCAAATCTACATGTGTGTCAATGTTTGTCCAATCTAGTAGAGAAAGGATAACCGGAAAATCTAAAGAAAACAAACCTATATTGAAGGTCTTAAAAATAATTCTATGAGGGGGAAACCTTTTATTCTCTCAATAAGTTTGGATCCCTCTTCCGCCCTGTTGGGTAATTTAATTGTTAGTAAAATTCGTTGTCATTAAATTGTCAAACTCGAGGTTCATGAACTTGTGAAGTATACATGCACAATATATGCTAGGAATCAACTTTGAATTTCAATACTCTATTGAAATAAATGAAAAAAACTGAAATAAAATCTATTCACAAAAAATTTCTAAGATGAGCATGCACACACTTTCTTTTCAAAAGTCTCAAATTCAAAACTTTGAAAGAATTTGTTTTTAATATATGAAATTGAAATGACAATTGACATGAAAGTAATCTTACTCTATTGACATGAAAATAAATCTATTATAGTGACATGAAAGTAAATTTAATTTACCAACGGGAACGTAAATCTATTCTAATGACTTGAAAGTAAATTTAATATAGAAAGAAACAAATCCTATACTAAGAAAGGATTGAATTCTTAAACTATAAAATTTAAAGGCAGCCTATTCTAAAAGTAGTGAGAGATAAATTGAAATTAATAATTTTTTCATTTTCAAATTAGAATAATTCATGAATAGCTACCAAACAAATTGAAAATCAATGAATCTATGAAATGAGAGCAATAATGCTTAACTTGCAAAAGAACATAAAGGGAATGAGTATGAAAGAGTGTAACCAATGCATATAATCAAAAGACTTAAAATAAACATAAATAAATTAAAAATAAAACATTAGAATACATCCCATACTCATTAGGTGTCCATCCCAAATTGCATTAGAGGTGGAAAGTTTAGAAAAATCTTGATAAAACACCAAATGAAGGCACAACTATATCAAAGTGAACTATAATGGTATTCATTACATCAATAATAAGCATAGTGTCAATCTTTAACATTCAAAACTATACATAGAAGCATGAGCATAGTTCCCAAACTTTCCACACCTTTTGAGAGGAGAATTCACTCATGTTTATACAAAACTAAGATAACTAACTCATAAATGTGGATCCAAAAATCTCTCCTAGATCCACAAATATCTCATGTGGTTACAACCATGTGTTGACATCTAGAAATTAACATCTCTTCATATCCTCTCACAAATCTCTCCTAGCTTTGATAAGATACACTTATGAAAACTTCCATGATTCTTCTCCATGAATTATGCTTGACCAATGATCTCAAATCTTCAAGAGTTTAAAGATGAAATTCTAATTTGAGCCTTGGAGGCCAAATAATATTGTCTCAAAATATTCAAATATGCCTACACATGTCACGAAACTCATCCAAAATTTATATATAAGTGAGGACATGTTAATTTTCTAATATTTAACCATAAATTCACTAAAAATACCAAAAGAAATGTATTGGAAAATAATGTCTAAACCTATATTTAATTATGAATATGGTCTTATTCCATGGTTACAAAGTTGCGGAATATGGAAAAATTTGAAGCAAAGTGAAAGAAAAGAGGGTGAAATGAATGAATTTGGGAGACCCAACAGGCCTGTTGAAAATAATAAGTGTTGATGGAAAATCCTATTAAATGAATAAATAAAGGGTGAAAGAAGAGAAACTGCTTCCTGCAAAGGGAGGTGAAGTAAGTGACTTCATTGGGGTATTGTCCAGGCCCGCTTACAATGAAGCAAAGTTTGTGCTGCTGAAGTGACTCTGTTGGGGTACTATCCAAACCTGCTAGTAGCGAAGCAACACCAAATATGAAAACACATACTTTGAATATCATAAACTCACTTTGCACATTACCCTTTCCTGGATCGAAGCAATTGTGATGTGGCATATACTTTGTATGTTCAACCAAGTGGAAGGAAATGAGGTACTATGTATATAGCTGGGTGAAAAGGGGAATTCAAGGAAATATAACTGGTGAATCAATACTTCCTGAAAGTTTAAACCTTTAAATTGAAAATTTATTCCTAGACAGAGAAGTTGAAGCTCTCCCAGTGTGTCACCAAGTGTTGTTGCTACTAAAACACCCTCCAAATATTTCACTACATTAAAAATTTGGAGATACTTTACCATCATATCTAGTGTCACCCTGGTCGTCAAGTGTCATCTTAGGTCATTCTATATGTTTCAAGTGTTATTGAGTGTATGCTCTTAGATGGGTCATGAATTTAGGAACAAATTATATAAGGACACATGATGATATGAAAAGAGAATTTTTGGAAAAATATAAAGATTATTGCATACACCATGACCTTAGAAATTAAGTCTTTAAGATGAACCAAAAAGAGGATGAAATCCTAGAAGATTTAGTGGAGAGATTGACTTATAATATCAAAATATCTAAAATGCATAATTAGGATCAGACACATTAAAAAATATCCTACTAAATGCTACAAAGGATGAATGGATTGATCCTCTTAACCTGGTGGGAAAAATATATGTCTCTAAATTGTCATTTAAAGAGATTTGTGAAATGTGCAAGAACATATCAAGAGGAAAATCAAAGTATGGAGTATCCCCTCAAAATCCAGTTATGGCAAGGGTAAGTAAATTTGCATCTGGATTGGTAAGTCAAATTGAACTTAACAATTTGCTAGACATTCTTGGTAATTTAAATGAACAAATTAATATGCTAAGAATGCTAAACAATAAGAAAGTTGAGATTGTTGCCTCATTTATATTTTTCCCTAAACGTAGAAATAAACATGGTTTTCATGAATTTCCACTTGATAACATTAAAATTTGTGACATTTGTGTAGGATCACATACTACTAAAGATTTTCCATCGTTATCAGGTGACCAGGAGTTCATAAATTTTGCTAAAAAATGAAACTTTTCGAAACTGTACCAAACCTGAGCGATTGGGTAGATCTCGTCGTTCTGATTCTGGCGTCATGAACGGTTCAAAAAACCGATGTCACATGAGGGAGTTATCTTGTTTTGATCGATTTCCCAAACAACTAAAATTTTGTGACAAAGGTGACTAGGATGCCCTGTCAGCATGCAGGTATAGTTAGCAAAAATGGAATAATTATGGGAATATTTTTTTTTTTTTTGGGCCAACCAGTTCATGCCAAGTGGCACGTTGTGGTTTGTGGAAGGGTTGTACGAGTTTGTCTTCGGGCCAATGAACAGGTGACAGGTGGAAAACCCTGAAGCTGCCACGTGTCCCCTGTATAGTGTTGTAAAATTTTATTGAGGTCTGGGGGGTTTGACCCCGCGACATCCAGCGCACTAGCAAAGAGCTCCATCATCCGAGCTACCACTTAATTCTTAACCTTATAGTGCGTCGGTGCTATGTAATCTTTACAATGGTTTCACATGGTTTTTTTTTGGGGGGGGGGGTGAGACTGCTAGCAACCCCATTTGTAATGGTCACATGAACTGCAAACAACATCACAACATTTGTTCTTAACGCTAACAAAACTGCGACATTAAAATCAATCCTGTTCACATTGATATGTGCTCTGGCGGTTATGTATTAACTCCAACAGTTCGAAAAACCCACGGCATTAAAAACTCCAAGTTATCACATGCAAGCCATCACCCAAATTTTTTCTATACGGTTGTGGTTATTTCGGTTCTAACTATGGGTTAAAGTAGCGAACTCTAGTTTCAAGCAGAGTTCTGCTTGGCGGTTAGCATAAACACGGGGATTGTGGGGGTTGGCATGTGGCCACTCCCTCCCTTTAACCATAAACATATATGTTACGGTTAGGACTGGCGAAGATTAAGCGCCACCAAATATTTTTGGAAAATTGCCAAATTAACTGTGGACAACTGTAGTTTTCCAGTTTTAGTGGAGCATTTGTAACTGTCATTGGGAAAATGGCTAGGGAGGTCAATTTTCAACCAATTTTTGGTGAAACAAGAGTCTACCTAGACTAATTTGAGCATTCTGGAGCCATTGGTGTATAGAAAACAACCATTGGAGGATTGTAAACAAATGTATTTGCAATTTTTAGCATAGTGAAATATGGACATGCCATTAGGAGCTGGACCAACAGATGTAGCCCAGGAGGGGTGAACTGCTTCATCATGCATGCTGTGTAAATCTTATGTGTAGTTTTATTTCTCTGTTATGCATTGATGTTCAATGTTATTTAGGCTTATTTACATGCTTAAAATTCACAATTTTATCTATGTTTCATGGTTAAATTCCTCTTTCCTTAAGCAAACAAATGGAGAAAAGTATGTACATGTTTTATAACTGAAAGGAAACTTAGCACAAAAAACTAATACATTCCTTTTAGACCAGGTTGGTGTCAGAGATACAGTTTATTCTCTAGTGTTTTTGTGTGCAAATATTTGTTTAACTCTTTGCAAGTATTCACATGCTTACTAGGCTCAAGCTTAAGAGAGGAGAAGGAAAATTGGTGGAAGCAAGAGGGTCTCCAAGTGAGCCACAACAAAGGAGGGAAAGATTGCCACATTCTCCACCACCTATTTCACCTCCAAAAGAAGCAGAAGCAGCATTAAGCAAGGCCTCCAAGAGAAGGAGAAATCCATGAAGAGGTGGATCCTTGATATGACTGAGATGGTGAGAATCATTTATCAAGAAAGGAATGAGAGACTAGAAGGAGAAGGATCCAAACTTCAAAAGGAAGGACATGGATCATTAGGAGGTCAAAATTATGAAGATAAATAAAATAAGGGAAATTGAGGAAATGGAGGCAGTGGAAAGTCACCATCCTCACCCTCATCATCATCATCATCCTCTACTTCATCTTCAGTACATCAGCCACACATGTCAAAGAACATTGGTAAAAGCCCTTTTCTAAAACTTGATGTTAAGTTTGAATTGCCAATTTTTAATGGTGAATTCAATGAAAAAAATCTTGATAATTGGATTAGGAAATTGGAGGTATATTTGAGAATTCGGAACCTTCATGGTGATGATACCATGATCCAACTAGCTTCATTGAGAATGGAAGGTTCAACACTTGTTTGGTGGGAAGCCAAGACAAAGGAGGAGATCAAGAAGCATGGTAAGATTACCCTATCATGGATTGATTTCATTAATACAATAAAACAATAGTTTTATCCATTAGCTCATATGCAGAAAGCCATAATGAACTGGAAAAATTTTAGACAATTGAAAGGATGGAATGTGCAAGAATACACCCAAGAATTTAGGAGAAGAGCTCTCTTATTAGGGGTAGATTTGTAGAGCCAAGATACTTTTCTCAAGTATATAGGAGGCTTACATAGCTACCTAAAACATATTATCCTCATGTTTAAGCCTACAATTCTAGATGAAGTTTGTGTTCAGGCCACACGTCTAGAAACTAGAGGGAAAAAATTACCGATGAGGGTAGGAAGAATCCTTTTAAGGGGAAAAACAAAGAGAAGACCTCAAAAGGTAATGGAAAAAATAATGCATATGTCAATAAAAAGGGAGAAAAAGTGGTCTATAAACATTTTTCAAGAGAAGGCCATGATGAGAACCATTGTTGGAAATTACATCCTGAAAAGAGGCCCAAACATCAGAACAATAAAGGGAAACAGAAAAATGCAGCTACAACTCAACATGATTTAGGAAAGGATTCAGGTGATGAATATAAAATTACAGCCATGGGATTGAAGAACATGAAGGGGAAAGAAATTGAAACTAAACCCAGTATTAGTACATCAAAATGTCACATACAAGATCTAAATAAGAAGAGAGAATTGAACTGTTTCATGTGAGGGTCATATCCAAACATACCAAGATTGAAACACTGTTTGACAGTGGGTCACAAGAAAAATTAATATCTGAAGACTTGGTAAAGAAACTTAATCTTGAGACCATTCCACATCCAAAACCATATCCACTTGGGTGGATTTGTAAGGATGCAAATTTATAGGTTTCAAACAAGTGCATATTGCAGTTTGCAATCACTGCACATTTTGTTGACACAATTGAATTAGATGTGGTTTCGCTTGATATTATAGGTATTGTGTTGGGAATTCCTTACTTGTATGACAGGTAAGTGATCTTCCATCACCATGAGAACAAATACCATTTATTCAAATATGGAAAGGAGTACATTTTTAGAGCACATTGCAAGAAGACAAATATTGCTATGGTAAATGCGGGACAGGTAAAGAGGCTGGTAAATTTAAGTAAGAATTTTGTTCTTCTAATGATTAAGCCTAAATATGATTTTAATCATGAATCATTTGAGGATTGTGATCCTAAGTTGAAATCATATTTATATGATGTAGTTGATTCACATCATGAGATGTTTCAAGAGCCAACACAATTGCCTCCAAAAAGGGAGATTCAACATGAGATTCAGTTGCAGCAAGATTGTCCTCTTCCAAACATAAGCATGTATCGCATGTCGATAATGGAGAATTCTGAAATAAAGAGGAAAATAAAGGACATGTTGGACAAGGGACTCATAAGGCCAAGAACTTCGCCATGCGGTTCACCCATAGTCTTGATTCTGAAGAAAGATGGGACTTGGCATATGTGTGTAGACTTCAGAGCTTTGAACAAGATAACGGTAAAGAATCGATACCCACTCCCAAGAATAGATGATTTTATTAATAAGCTGAATGAAGAATTTTTTTTCACTAAGTTAGATTTATGAAGTGGATATCATCAAGTAAGAATTACAAAAAGTGATATATGGAAGACTGCATTCAAAACCAAACAAGGACACTTTGAGTGGTTGGTTATGTCATTTGGTTTTTGTAATGCACCGAAAAATTTCATGCGTGTTATGGATAATGTTTTGCGTCCATTTCTTGATGACTTTGTGATTATTTATTTAGATGATATACTAATTTTCAACAAAAGAAGAGAAGAATACGTCTTGCATGTGAATAGGGTGCTTGATGTTTTGAAGAAAGAGAAATTATTTCTTAAGATGTCAAAGTGTGAGTTCAGAGATACTTCTTTGGTTTATTTGGGAAACATTGTAGGAGGAGGCGAGTTGAGAATTTATCCTTCTAAAGTGGAAGCCATTTTGAATTGGCCCACTCCCAAAACAATAACTGAGGTAAGAAGGTTCTTAGGCACAACTCAGTATTGGAGAAAGTTTATTGCTAACTTTTTTGCCATAGAAACTCCTATGCATGCAGTGACAAGTGTGAAGAAAGGATTCCAATGGGGAGGAAAATAGTAGCAAGCTTTTGAAGCTTTAAATAAAATATTAGTTCAGCTCGAGTTCTTGCATTATCAAATTTGAGATAGCCATTTGAGATACAAACTGATGCTAGTGATTATGCCATGGGCGCAATACTTTTGCAACATGGTAAGCCTATCACTTTTCATTATGAAACATTCAATGGTGCAGTAACTAATTATCCTACATATGACAAAGAGCTGTATGCATTGGTAAAAATCATAAAGAAGTGGAAACACTACTTGATGGGTAAAGAGACGATTATACATACCGATCACCAACCATTACAGTACTTGCAGTCGCAAACAAATTTGCAGCAATCACGACATTTCAGGTGGATGAGTTTCCTTCAAAAGTCTCACTTGGTTATAAGGTACAAGAAAGGTATTTTCATTAAAGTTGTTGATATGATTTCAAGGTCAATCATAAGTGCTTCTACTTTACTTAAAAATGATTCTATTGTACATGAGTGTTACATAGAACAATATGCACATGATGTTGATTTTCAAGATGCGTATGCTAGTTTGAGTGAAGGGAATCAAGTTGAGGAAAATGATTATCACATGAATAACAATTTTTTGTTTCATTTGGGAAAGCTGTGTATACCACAAGGAGAGAGGCTAAGTTTCATGAGAGAGGCTCATTCGTCTCTTATTGCTGGACACTTTGGGGTAAGCAAAGCAATCATACATCTACAGAGGTATTTCTATTGGCCTCGCATGATAGATAGTGTGTCATGTTTTAACAGAGGTTTTTCTATGTGTGCTACAAGCAAGCCTAGCAATAGGAAGCTTGGGTTGTACATGCCACTACCGATACCATCAAGGCCATGGGAGAGTGTCTCCATGGACTTTTTTGGAGGTTTACCTATGTCAAGAAAACAACATGATTATCTTTATGTAGTTGTGGATGGATTCAGTAAAATGTGTATACTTATGCCATGTAAGAAAACCATAACTGTTGAACTTTATTTTCAACATGTATGGGTTCATTCTGGATTACCAACTTCTATTGTTAGCGACATGGATTCCAGGTTCATTTGGAGTTTTTGGTCCAATATTTGGAAGATGATGGACACAAAGTTGAAAAAGAGTATTGCTTTTCATCTACAAACTGATGGCCAAACCGAGGTGGTGAACAGAACCGTTGTGCATCTATTGAGAGGATATTGTAGCAAACATCCCATGTTGTGGGATGAACAACTGCATTACATTCAGCACGCTTATAACTAGACAAAGAACTCTTCCACAAATACTTCACCTTTTGAAGAATGCTTTGGGTATTTTCTGAAATCATCATTAGAATTCATCTTTGAGAAGGATGTTGCAATTGATGGGCATAGTCATATTGATAAGGCTCGAAAGTTCATTGAGAAAATTCAGATTATTCATCAACAAGTTCAAGAACAACTTGAGAAGAGTCAAAACAAATACAAGGAGAGGCATGACAAACATAGAGTTGATCACAAGTTTCAAGAAGGAGATGAGGTATGGTTTCACATAAGAAAAGAAAGGATGTAAGAAGAGGGTAAAAATCTCAAGCCCATTCACTATAGCCCATTCAAGATCATCAAGCAAGTTGGTAACAATGCATTTCAACTTGACTTGCCTTCATATATGCAAATGTATTCAGTTTTTAATGTTGAAAATTTACATTTGTATGAGCCACCTTTGATTGATGATCAAGGAAGTGATTTTCAACTGCCTTCCATTGAATATTTATCACCAGAATTTCTAGATGAGCTCAAGGAGGATACCATTCTTGACAGGAGGGCAAGAGCATCTAAGAGGGGAACTGTTGACTACCTTCAAGTTGGGCTCAAAGGAAGTAAGCCAAGAAAGGAAAAGTGGATGGAAGTTGGAAAGTTGAGGGAGATGTACCCTCATCTACTGAACATGTAATAAAATTATTTTGGGGTCCAAAAGCTTCCCAATGGGGAGGTGTGATCAGGAGTTCATAAATTTTTCTCAAAAATGAAAATGCTCGAAACTATACTGAAACTGAGCGTCCGGGTAGATCTCGTTGTTATGATTCTGGCGTTATGAACAGTTCAAAAAACTGATGTCGCATGAGGGATTTATCATGTTCTCATTGATTTCCCAAAAAGCTAAAATTTTGTGACAGAGGTGACTGGGATGCCCAGTCAACATGCAGGTACAGTTAGCAAAAATGGAATAATTCTAGGAATATTCTTTTTTATTTGAGCCAACTAGTGAATTCTAAGTGGCACGTTGTGGTTTGTGGAAGGGTTGTACGAGTTTGTCTTTGGGCCAATGAATGGGAGACACGTGGCTAGCCCTGGAGCTACCACGTGTCCCCTGTATAGTGTTGTAAAATTTTGTTGAGGTCTCGAGGGTTCGACCCTGTGACCTTTGGCATGCCAGCAAAGAGCTCCGTCGTCTGAGCTACCACTTAAGTCTTAACTTTATAGTGTTCCAGTGCTATTTAAACTTTACAATGGTTGCACATGGTGGTGGGGGACCATCGGCGGTCCCAACCCACCGACAACCCCATTTGTAAAGGTCATATGAACTGCAAACAACATTGTGGAATTTTTTGTTAACTCTGATAGAACCATGACATTAAACTCAATCCTGTTCACATTGATATGTGCTCCGACGGTTATGTATTAACTCCGATAGTTGAAAAAACCCGTGGCATTAAAAACTCCAAGTTATCACATGAAAGCCATCACCCAAATTTTTTCCGCGTGGTTGTGGTTATTTCGGTTCTAACTCCAGGTTTAAATGAGCGAGCTCTATTTCCAAGCGGAGTTCCACTCAATGGTTAGCATAACTGTGGGGATTGCAGGGGTTGGCATGTGGCCACCCCCTCCCCTTAACCATAAACATATATGTTACGGTTAAGACTGGCAGAGATTAAGCACCACCAAATATTTTTGGAAAATTTCCAAATTAACTGCGGACAAGTGCAGTTTTCCAGTTTTAGTGGAGCATTTGTAGTTGTCATTGGGAAAATGGCTAGGGAGGTCAATTTTCGACCAATTTTGGGTGAAATAAGAGTCTACCTAGACTAATTTTAGCATTTTGGAGACATTGGTGCAGAGAAAACAACCATTGGAGGCTTGTAAACACATGTATTTGCAATTTTGAGCATAATGAAATATGGACATGCCATTGGGTGGACCAACAGATGTAGCCCAGGAGGGGTGAACTGCTTCATCATGCCTGCTATGTAAAACTTATGTGTGGTTTTATTTCTCTGTTATACACTATTTTTTAGTGTTATTTAGGCTTATGTAGATGCTTAAAATTCACAATTTCATCTATGTTTCATGGTTAAATTCCTCATTCCTTAAGCAAACAACTGGAGAAAAATATGTACATGTTTTATAAATGAAAGGACACTTAGCACAACAAACTAATATAGTCCTTTCAAATCACCAGGGTTAAAGGAAGTTTACCAGGAAGTAAATCAAACACTGGAACAATCTTGTTATGTAGATCCAATAATAACATGGCAACCTCAACAACCTCGTATGATGCAAGATCTCAATTCTCAATTTCAGGGTTATGCACAAAAATCTCAAAGTAATTGGAAAATAACCTTGCCTTGGCAACCTTAGAAATCTCAATCCCAACCTCAAAACCAATCTTGGCAACAAGGTTGGCAAGATCCTTACAGAAGAAATCCACTATATCCTCAATCTTTTCCTTACTCTCCTCAATACTAATCTCAATGATATTAATACCATTACCCTCCACCATAACATCAACTTCACCCTTAGTTTACCCAAGTTCAACCTTTCCCATTATCATCTGTTAAACACACACATGGTGTATGAGGAAGAATAAACACACACACACAAGAGACTCAACACACAATGAAGGATAAGTGTGTAGCTTTCTTATTTTTCCATTATACATGATGTACATTTATAATACAATGGTGTGACTCTTGGTTTCACATTCCAAGGTCACTTGGACTCCATTGTGACTTTTTGCATTCCACACCTACCCATGGAGGATTAGGTGTTCCAACATCCCCCATTAATCCGAAGGGGTATGTGTGAGTCCATGAAAAGAGTTGTAATACAAATCTGCAAAGTATACATGGCAGCACTTGGGCTGAATCAACTCTCTGAAATGTTGGAAAAAAGAGGTGGTTTAAGGATGACCACCAACACTGGAACGCAATAATTTTTGCAGTTCTCGGAACTCTTCCAAAACTGGCAAGAAGCTGAAAGCTTCTGCTAGAGGAATTGTCCCTCATAAAAAAGGGAGACCTTCAACCTAAAAGAAGGGAGGTCTACTACTTGTGATGGTTTAAGGATGACCAACAACTCTGGAATGCTTGAAGCATTTCCTGGAACTCAACCAAAGTTAGCAAGAAGCTGAAGGCTTCTGCTAGAGGAAGTGTCCCTCATATATGAAAGGGAGACCTTCAACCTAAAAGAAGGAAGGTCTAATACCTGTGATGGTTTTAGGCTATCCACCAACCAAAGATGATGATTTAAGGTTGTCCACCAACCGAAGGCATGCTCATGGGAATCCAAGTCTATGGCTACATCTCTGAATTCGGAATGAGAGATTGTGGCTCAGGCTCGCTTGATCTTGTCGTCGAAGCTTGTACATGACCACCATTTTCCTCCCCTGTCAGGGACAAGGTGAGATGATGGCGAAAACTCAACTACAAGTTTGCTCAATATTCTTGAACATGTTCTGACATGCGACTTAAACATCTTCTTGGCTGTTGATGCCCATTGCCAAGAAGCGATCCATCCAAGATGAATCTTTGTTCTTGCAAGAGGCTTGTTTCTGAAGCATCTGTCTGAAGAATGAGTGTGCCGACCACATTGCTTGCATGGATGAAGATCAAAACAATGATCTTTCATATGGCCAACTCGATCACAGTGTTGGAATTTTACAATATGTTGTTGTGGAAGTGGAACAGGATCTAGAACAGCTACAGGTGAACTGTCATACAGGAATTCGACACTCTGAAATATGATGGGCTTGGTGTAGTCTGGAATATCAAAGGACACATCCTTGTCATATCCAAGACTAGTTCTGTGCTTGTTGTGGACAATCTCTTCCCAAGGTCTGATGATGGAATTGAGAAGTGCAGGCTGAGTGGTTGCATCTGCATGTACATCTGCTCTTCTACAAGGAACTGAATGTGAATCAACTTCAACTTTGTTGACTTGTTGCTGATGGGAGTCCTTCTCAATCTTCTGAATAGAAACAGGTTCAGAATGGTGACTCTTTTGCTGAAGTTCATCTTGTTGAAGCTGAGATTCCAACTACAAAAATTCAATCTTTTCTTGTGCATCTTGCAAACAACTTTGAATGTTACAAAGAGCATTCTTGCTCATTTTTATCATATCATCAACATTGGAATGGATGACGTTATTCAAAAACTCTAATGCCTCATTGATTTTAGCCATTTTTCAACAACTTAGGCTCAAAAAATGAAAGGGTGTCGGCTCCAATCGAGAATGCACCCGTTTACAATGTGATTCAACTTAATTTCAAGAAAATACAAATGACTCTAAAGAATTTCCAACTATGGAAATCTCAAAGTACAAAGTGTGCTCCTAAAATTATGGAGGGCATCAAGGTATAGACTTGGATGTCTAACCGGAAAGCAACAATGATCAACAATTTTCAACTCAAATACTGATTGCAACTATGAAGAAGATGCAAATTCCACTCACAATACAATGTCAATATCTCTGCAAAAATATTTTGTAAATGTGCAGATGAAAACACTTGTGCAAGAGGCCTTTAAGGCAGCTGAATTTTTTCTTCAAAGAGTTGTTTTTCATCAAGAACAACTCATCTTCACATGTCAATCTCTTTTAGAAAAAGTCACCATTATGTCAATGCCACAAATCACAATGCAAAACTGCAATTTTCTATATGTATTCATTCCATTTGCTTCATATGTCAATTCCTTATTTGCTGTTGTTCATTTCATCTTCCTCTCTCTTTGTTGTTTACTTTCTCTCTTCCTCTCTCTCTGCTATTTTTTTTTTAATTAAATTTAAAAAAAAAATGGGAGGGGAATTATGGGTATATCTAGGAAATAGGTTTAAAAAGGCTGATAGAAAAAAAAAAATTTAAAAAGAAAGGGATTAATTAAAAAAAGAGGAAGGGGGGTTTTTAATAAAAAAATTAAAATGGGAAGGAATTTTTTTTTTCTTTTGATTTAATTTATAAAGAAGGGAAATTAATTAAAAGGGGAGAGGAGGGGAATTAAAAAAAATTTAAAAATTGAAATTTAATAATGGGAGAGTGCGTTTGAAGGGGGTAGGCCGAAAGGCCGAGGGAAGGCGTTATGGAGAGGGGGGGATTGAGCGTAGGTAGGGGGCATGTAGGGAGAAGTAGTTGCAGTGAGGGGGGGCAGAGTGGGTAGCTTAGGGAGCATTGAGAGTTGCAGGGTGTAGGGAGGGCGGATAGAGTCGTAGGCGGGGTCGTTGAGGAGGAGCGAGCCGTGGAGGAGGCTGCGCAGGAGAGGGGAGGAGTTCGTGAGCGGGGTTAAACACCGTGAGGGGAGTGTGTGAGGGGTCGGGGTAGCATGGGTAGGGAGTTGGGGAGTGGTGCCGAGAGGGAGGAGCCCATGTGGGAAGGCGTATGCATAGAGGGAGGGGAGTAGTAAGTTTAGGGATAAAGTAGGGGGTGAGCGTAACGCAGGTTGAGTAGGGAGTACTGTGAGCGGAGGGGCCGAGAGCTATAGAGAGTTGGTGTGTAGGGTTCTATGCATAGGGATAGGGGGTTGTAGAGCTGTAAGGGAGGGTAGGATAGCAGTCGTGGAGAGGGAGTGATAAGGAGGGGGTAAGAGTTGGGAACGGTGACGCAGGAGCGTAAGCAGCCGAGTGAGAAGTGGGGGAGAGTGTGGGTAACGAGGGGTGGGTTGGATGAGAGGTCGAGTGGAGTGATAAGAGTGTGAGGGGGATTGGTGTAGGGGAGTGTTTGCTATGAAGGGGATGACTATGCCGTGGGGAGTAGTGTGTGGGAGCAAAGGTTTGTGCAGGTTGCAGAGGAGGGGGGGCCGAAAGGCCTGAATCATTTTTTTTTTTTTTTTTCTGTTAAAACAACAAAGTGTTAGGGGGGTAGGATAAGGGAGGGGGGAGCATAAGCTATTGGGTAGATGCCGCAAGGGCAGGTTGCAAGGTTTGTGGGGCGTTGTGGGTAGAGGCGCAGGTGCTAAGTGATGGCAAGGGGGTGTGATGAGAGGGCCCAGAGGCTGATTGTAGCAGAATTTATTTATTTATTATTTTTTTTAATAAAATATAGCAGAGTAGAGCAGGAAATCAACTTAAAAACAACAGCAGATTTTTCTAAATACAAAGCAGAATTGGAGAGTTTTCAGAATCTTGTAGACTTGGAGCAAGAATTAATTTTTCCAGCAGCAGAGTGAAACTTTAAAAATGAAAAATTCTTTCAGAAAATTTCAGCAGAAAAATCGGAAATTTGCAGAGATTTTTCAATGAAAATCTCATAAGTTTTCCTTTCAGAAACCCACTTTGAAACACTATTCCAGTAGCTCTTCAAAATGTAGAATTTGATAGGCAGAAATTGCAGGAAGAAGTCATAATGAAAACCTTCAGATGCTCAGTGTTGTGCTTCTTCAAAACCACTGCTACACTTCTTCAAAACACCTTCCGAATGTGGAAAAATGTCTGCTGCAGAAACTCTCTAAATGCTGCAAAATTGCCAAGAATTTTTGCAGATATGCACAGGCCATAAACACAAATGACTCACTCAAGGTTGAGTTGGTTATGAATGTATCAGCTCTGATACCATGTTAAACACCATGTTAAACACACACATGGTGTATGAGGAAGAATAAACACACACACACAAGAGACTCAACACACAATGAAGGATAAGCGTGTAGCTTTCTTATTTTTCCATTATACATGATGTACATTTATAATACAATGGTGTGACTCTTGGTTTCACATTCCAAGGACACTTGGACTCCATTGTGACTTTTCTCATTCCACACCTACCCATGGAGGATTAGGTGTTCCAACATCATCCACACATGTACCCCAAATATCCATTCCCACTCCACTACCTGCACAACTGTTTCAGATCCCCAACAACAAAACACCTCAATCCACTTACAATGTTGAGGTATTGCAAAATGAATCTCTAGCTTCCATTGAAGAACAATAACCAGAAGAAGAAGATTCAGATCGGGTCTAAGAATCATGGATGCCCATTGAAGAAGAGAAGTTGTTGGAACATGAGATTAAAAAGTTTAATGCATGCCTATCACCAGATTTTATGAATGGAGATCTCATCTCTGAAGACTTGTATGTCATGATAGAAGGAAGCCAATGAAGACAAGATTACATTGAATCTTGGTTCAAGACATTCATTGGATCCTAATACTCAATTCTTCAGTATTTTATGAATTCATCTTAATCAAAGAATTTGGTCTCTCATATACCGGTACATATCAAAGAGTATACTTCAATCATGCATATGATTTTAGCTATCATCTTGTTACACACATGGTTCCGTTGGAAGTATTCATATACTTGAACGAGATTTCATTTTCAAGTATAGTAGGACATATAAAAACAAATAAAAATATAAAAATAAATAAATAAATAAAGTATAATTCCTATTGTGAAAACTAGCTTGCTGGCACAATTGAACATGAGATTTTCTTGAAAACCACAAAACTGGTGAGCAAATTTCACAATAAGTTCTGCAATTTTATGATGGTTTCAATCTCTTTTTATGGTTCTTCAAATAATTTTTGGTTCTATGCTCGAGTTGGCTGATGTGGGATTCCTTAAGGCCCACCTTCCAACAGATCTTATCCCATTGACCTCAACACCTTATTGGGATCAAGATCAAAGATTCTTTGGAGTGCCTTAGAACTTGCATACATCAATGACAAGCCTCCTCATTGATAACAATGGGAATACAACAATGTCTCTTGATTGTCAGATCTTGCAGGTGACTCGACTTCAACACATTCATCCATCTGTGTGAAGATGCACTTAGGTACCTTGACACTCATTTACATTATCGGTGAGTTGTCTTGCATTAATTAATGATTTTCATCTTTGATCGGTAAATCCAATGATTTCTTCCCATGCTCGACTTCGACACATTCATTCGCATGGTAAGAATTGTACCATAAGTTTTGGTTTTGATGAATACTATATGGATTTATGGAATCAACAACAACTTGCGACAATATATTTTATTGGTTTCTTGTAGAAGCATGTTCATATTGTTTTCATTTAACAATAGCATGATGAAACCACTACAACTCTTTTCCATTCATTTCATTTTCAAGAAAAACAATAAAATTGGGTCTATTTCAGTCAATATGCATTATGTTTCATGGTTCCTACTTCAGCATGCAGTAGACAATCCAAATCAGTAGCTGAAACTCAAAGAAAACAATTTTTTGCAAAATTTGACATTCTTTACAACTACGGAAAGTTTCAATTTCTGCAGCTATCACTGTAACAACTAGTTTTTGTTGTAGCAACTTGTTCTAGAAGTAGTTTTGGCACAAATATTGCAAGGGATTGTAAGAGAAATAAAAAATTCTGAGATTCTGGGTTTTCTCAGAATATGATAATTCAATTAATCATGAGAATAATTTTTAAAAAATTCCTTTTTGCAGGACTTTTCAGTAGATTTTAAAGGTGGATTTTCATTTTTCACCATTGTGGACAGATTAGGCCAGATTTCAGTGTTTTTTCACAACACCATATTTTCTTCATCAAATAGGATTATGAAGGCATGTGATGGTAAAAAAGGTAAAAATATACCATTTCCCTTTTGAATCACTCAATGTTTCCTTAAATTGAGTTTGTGGCATATGTTTTTGTTGCAACATTAGGTAGCTTGAAGGGTGAAACAACGCATAAATTGATTTGACCATAACTTGCAAACCTTACATCTGTTGGTCCTGAAATTTTTATGGTAAATGCATTGAGGTAGGTTAAATGAATACAAAAAATTTCAATGAATTCTAGTGTGCATTTTCAAGAAATTGGTCAGTTTCACCTACAACCATTTCTCAATTTTCTCAGGATCTATGCACCCATTGGCTAAGATATTTTATGGAAAGATGATTAAACTAATGATAAAAACCTTAGAAAAATTAAGGAGAAACTGATTTACCATTTGAGAGAAATTTCAAAACCAAGTTCGCTACATGAAAATGGTACATTTCGTGCAGCAAGGTCAATGTGATGGAGTGACATACCTAAGCTAAATCAACACCTACAAGTCCTACTTCAGCATTTCAAGTTCTTCAAAAGGTAAACTTGAGGTAAAAACTTGCATATCAATTTTTAGTTTATTAAAATTTTAGGAGAATGGGAAAAATAGCCCTTTAATTGCCATTCATGCAATACATCTTCCCCATCATTGACCTAGCCTTCATCAACCATATCTTTCATTTTGCAGACCACTCATACCATCAACCATCCCTTTCACTTTACTCATTTTGATTAAATTTTCCTCTGTTCAAAAATAAATATTTATGACAACAATATAAAACCAACATAAAAGGCTGCAATAGATGAATTCAAAAGTTGGGAAATGAAGACAATTTCAAGAAGCAACTTGGCAAGTCTTTCTTGCTAAAAATTGATTATGGAATCAATAAGGCAAGTAAAATAAAGAATATGAAACCATAATACAACCTATGCTTATGATTTTGTAAGATGCATGGAAGAGGCTTGAAAATTATTCAAGTGAATACAAATTTCTATTCATGGAGCATTAAGGCAGGTTGTCACATCAAAAGTTAGAAGAGATGCCAACATCAAGATGCTCTTTCTAGAAATTGAAGGAAATCAAGAAACAAGTCTTGAGGACCAAGCTTTGATTAATCTGAATACTAGAGATATGACATAATTATAATTTGAATTATGTGTTGCATTAATGAGGACTACTAAATCACTTCATGAGTATTATAATTTAGTTGTACTACATATTGCATTTACCTTTGAGAATGAAGTATTGGAATGGTTTGAAGTTCTTGGAAAGAGACAAAGTTTATACACTTGAATATTAAGTCCAACATCATATATCAAGTAAAAAAATCTTCAACAACATGATGATCAATAAATTCAATACCATTTTTGTAAATATCTTGTCAAAAGAAAAAAGGTAACATTTTATTTGTTTCTTTGAAGTAAACTACAAAACATAGGATACATGGATATTGAAAATATATCTCACTTATGTTGTATGGCCTTTTTGAATCTATCATAACCCATTAAAACCTATTATGTCACATGATATCTCGTTTTTCAAATGATAACCAGGCCGCAAGGGTGAAGAATTCATTTTTTTTTCACCTTGTTGACTTGGTTTTGATCCTTTTTCTTAACTACATAAAGCCACTCCATCCATCCATTTATATCAATAATATTGTCACTTGTGCATACAAGTGTTACATGAGAAACAATATTACACAAACCATACTTCTAAGTTATATGTCCATAATTATATTGGTTTTCTATGTTTCTTCATCAAACAAGTTAAAATGTGTTAAGTTGCACAATTTGACATTTTCTAGTAGTCTCCAAAGTCTGAAATGAAATCACAGGATGATGAACTTTGAGTAGTGTTCTAACAAAACTAGAAGATGGAGAATGTAGAAAAAAATGTTGAGAAATGATATCCACCATTCAACGCAACAAATAAGCACTCTTGTCACTTTACTAGGTCAGTCAATTCCTTGGCCAATGGCAGAATGCACAACAAATTTAAGTGACAACATACTAGACAACTATTCAAGTTTGCAAAGAAATGGTGTAAAGAAATTAAGTCATTGCCAAATATATATTCTGAAAAATAAATATTTTGACTGATCAATTTTTGTTATTTGCATGAGCCATGCAAATATCTCAACATGGGGGAGATGTTGGGTCACTGATTTGTCATCATTTTCACTTGTCCTTGTCATTCATTAAGCCATTATTTCCAACCATCCATTTCACTATTTCACTCACTTGCCACCATTTTTACCATAATTATTCAAAATGTGTCTTTGTATGTCTAAATGGTTAATTAACATTTTTTCCTTTAGTTTTCGTAGATTAAGAAGAATTTTGCATGGTTTTAACTAATGACAGTTTTGCAAGTTCAAGTTGTTGCAGATTTGTCAAGTTTCTGTAGCTACCTCCATGGTTAAGGTAGTACAAGCACTCTAGAATTAAATCTGGCACATGGAAATTGTTTCTATAAGCCCCTGTATGGATTGTTATTGCTCAAATTCCACCCAACTCGCACATGTGGACCTCCAGGAAAAGATCAATGGAGAAATGCAACAATTTTGACTAATCAACTTCAAATGTGTTTTCTGAGAAAATGAAAATGAATCTCCCAAAAAAAGGCATGGGTTTTGTTTAGCACAGGCCCAATTAAGTTACAAATGAGAAGTGTTCCAGAATTTGTTACTATTTGGGAGATATTCCAGGTTCTTTGGAGCCCTATTTTACAGTTGCGTGAGCGACCAATGTGCCCATGTGTCAATAAAATCCCAGTCAAGAAAAAAATTTTGGAATGGACTGTGCTTCATCAAATTTGTGGCAACTAGGTGTCCATTCAGTTCTAATCTTTAGCCATATGAATCTCCATGAAGTTACATTGTAACCCCTATATAAACACTTCATTCAAGAAAAGGAAAAAAATAACTTTGATATGCGACAATATTGATTTAATTTTTTTTTTTTAATTTGTTAATGAAGAAGAAATTTTGAAGTTCAAATGCGTGGTTGACTAATCATTTAAAGCTTTCTAACCACCTGTTTTTGGAGGGCCCTTGCAAACATTGTGGATTTTTACACTTGTACATTTTTTCTTTCATCGTTTGTTGTAGTGTTGTAGTGTATGTCCATTCTTAATTTCTAGTTCTGTAATGCTAATTTCCTACTATAGTTTTGATTTCATATTGTAGATTTTATTACATATTATAGTGTTTAATTAGAGAAGTAGTAGCAAGATTTATAATAATCATTAAGTAGAAGTGTTGATCATAATTGTTTTATAGTTTTGTTTTCAGTTTGCAAATCTCACAACGTAAGTGATTTCCTTATAGTTTTTTCATAGTTTCATTTAAAAAAACATTTCAAAATCGTTTCTTTGTATATTCAAGAATAATAGATTTGTGTATAGTTTCCTTTCAAAGCATTCAATTTCAGAGTACAATTAACTTAATTGTAGTTTCTTTTTAGAACATGTGTGATTTATAATGATAGATAGAAGTGTGATTTTTGTTCAATTAGAAGTTATTTTCATTTTAGTTTTTATAAAAAGGATTCTTAGAACAATAGCTAGATAACTTTGTTTTTAGAGAAAAAAATTTATTTTGTTTTAGTCTCATTTTTCAATTATAAGTTTGCTTTAGTTTCATTCTACAAGTCTGAGTTGTTTTAATTTTATTTTGAAAATGTAAAGAGTGTTTTTTTATTTCATTTTATCTATTTTAGGAACTTAATTTAATCTTCTTTAAAAAGTAAGATAGGAATGTAGAACATCTTTAGAAATAATTCTCAATAAATCAATCATACACATTAAATATTTAGATTAATAAAAAGGGCTTCTAGAATATATTTTTCTCTTGCACTTCACAAGTTTACCAACTCCAGTTAATAATTTATGTAATCAATTTAAGACAATTAAATTGACAAACACCCTCATTCCCATGGAGTCGTAGCCTGACCTGATACCATTGATCGATATATTGGGGACTAATATCTAGGAGGATTGAATGTCAATAGAGGAGGAGAGAAAATATAAAAATATTTCATAAACCTAATCACAAGAACATTAATAAAAATGAAAGAAAGGAATACATCACAAAAATATTCGGAGAGAGAGAGAGAGAGAGAGAGAGAGAGAGAGAGCAAGAATTGGAGAAGAATATTTGCATTAAGAAGAAGCATTACATAAAATGAGGCCAATTTGGTGACACTCTCTTCCTATTGCCTTATAAGGTGACTTTTCAATAGAGTCAACTTTAACTAGGGTTTACTCCATCAATTACATATCTATCTTGTTCACTTTTACATAAACATATGACTTTATGAATTATACATTCAGACTTAGACTATAACCCCCCAAGATTCAAATTAAACACATTCATGTTTTCTTTGAAGAATGACAGATCAATGCTTTCCCAGGATAGAGCTGAAATTATGGCAACATGGAGAACTTTCCAATAACAGGGTCAAGAGATTACAAAATTGTATGAATCTATGTGGCATGTCTTGAAGAAAACATGAGGTTCTCAATTGAAGATTCACTCAGATCATAACAACTATCACCTTGTTCTTGAGAATTTTAAAATTAATTTTGTGTATTTAATTTGCAAATTAGGAGAATTTGAAGAGTTGTAACTAACATGTTTAGAAGCGCAACAATCACAATTTGTAGTTACTAAACTCTACCTTTAACTTTTTAACTTTGAGTTTTAAAAGGACCTTTTCACCTTTTATTGATTTCATTGCAGAATAGAGATATGAGGCTGATATTTTTGTAATATTTAGAAGCATGAAAGGCCATTGTTCGAATTGTAAGGTTGCATGCATCTTGTCCTTGTTTTTTGACTATTCATGGAAAATTCATAAAATGCATCTTGTCCTTGTCCTTCAAAAAAGTGTTGTCTTCAATGCTTGAGTAGTTCCGGATGCTTCTGTATAAAATTATCATCCTCCCATGTGGAATCTTTAGTGGGAAAGTTCTTCCACTTAATGAGATACTCTGAATTTAATCGATTTCGTAGTTTTCGGGTTCTTGTTTCTGTGACTACTTCACGCTCAAGTTTGATTTTTCCTTCTTCGTCAAGTACTGGAAACACTGTTTGAACTGGGACATTGTCACTGATAACCCTTTTTAAGCACGAAACATGGAAAACTGGGCGTACTAGAGAATATGCAAGAAACTTTATTTTTTATGCCATAGTACCAATCTTTTGCAACACCTTGGAAGGACCATAATACTTGAGTGATAATTTATTATCCTTCTTAGCTTGCTTGAGGGACATTTTTTTGTATATTTGTAGTTGTAAAAATACCCAGTCACCTACAACGAAACTTATTTCACTACAATGTTGATATGCATGTTGTTTCATTCAAATTTGTGCCAGAGTGAGGTTATCGTTTTAGAGTTGGAGAACTTGTCGTTGATGATCGATGTGATATTCCACTACTTGAACCTTAGAATTTTCTCTTAAAGATGATGTGATGGATGGTGGATGATATCCATAAAGTTCCATAAATGGGGTCATTTTTACTGCAGTATGGAAGGAAGTGTTATACCACCATTCATCTAGAGGTAGCCACTTGATCCATTCTGTTTGTTTATCAGATACAAAGAAATGAAGATATCATTCCATACATTTGTTCACTATCTACGTTTTCTCGTCAGATTGAGGATGATAAGATGAGCTATGAGCTAATTGAGTACGAAGACAAGAAAGTAATTCCGCCCAAAAATTTCCAATGAAAATGGGATCAGTGTCACTTATAATAATATTTGGGTTTCTATGTATATTTTGAATTGTTTCCATAAATGTAGTAGCAATTTTACCTAAATTTAGAAAGGATGAGATACTACATGAAAGTATGCATACTTGGTAAGCCTATCAACTACTACCATGATGACACTCTTTCCTTCATACTTGGGTAAACCTATGATAAAACCTATTGAGACCTCCTCGCAATGCTAACTTGGAATGGCTAAAGGTTGTAATAAACCCAGGGTCTTAATTGTATACACTTTATTTTGTTGGAAACCCAAACATTCTACCAGAATATTCTAAATATCATATTTAAGTCCATCCCAAAACATTTCCTTCTTGACCATGTGGTAAATTTTTAAAATCTCGAGTGCCATCCTAAGAGGAAGGTGTGCAATTACAAAAGAATATTTTTAATGATTTGGGAATCCTTACAAATATATAAGAAATATTTTTACCATAACGAATCATATTTCCAGTTAAATGTATAAGGTGTACTAGGATCTTGTTGCAACTTTTGAATGAGTGTCCACACCTCTTCATTATTATTCCATTCATCGCTTTTTTGGTTATCCAATCAGGTTGGATAATAGAAATGGCACAAAGTAACGCTTTCACATCCTCATCCATTCTTGAGAGTGCATATACAACAAAATTTTGCTTCCCTTTTTTGTATATTATTTTAAAGTCATAACCCAACATCTTTGTGACCCATTTTTGTTTCTCTTATGAAGATAATTTATTTTTTTCCAAAAATTATTTAAGACTATCATGATCTGTTTTTACCTTGAAGTGTCTTCCCATTAGGTAAGGTCGCCATTGCTTTAGTGCATGCAGTATTGCCAAAATTTCCTTCTCATAAATAGGTTTTTGTAAATACTTCCCTTTCATTGTATGCCTTTCAAAAGAAATGGGTCTTCCTTCTTGCATTAAAACAACACCAATTCAATTTCCTAAGGCATCACATTCTATAATAAAGGTTTTTCTGAAGTCAGAAGTAGCTAAGAACGGTGTTTGACACATCGCCTATTGAAGATGTTCAAAGGCCTTATTTTCTTCTAGAGTCCAAGAAAATGCATTGTTCTTAAATCATGTTGTTAGAGGTGATACTATTCTCCCATAATTATTAACAAACTTGCAATAACACCCTGTCAACCCAAGAAATCCTCGAATATGTTGTATGGTTGTCGGGATTTTCCATTCCTTAATGGATTTAATTTTGTTAGGGTCTACCTTAACACCCTCATGAGATACAATATGAACCAAATATTCCACCTCTTGTACTCCAAAGAAACATTTGTAAGTTTTGCATATAATTGGTTCTCCTCCAATAGTTTGAGAACCTTGTCAACACGTTTAACATGATCCTTCCTAGACTTGTTGTCGATTAGTATATAATCAAAAAATACTAATACAATTTTTCTAAGGAAGGGTTTGAAAATGGAATTCATCGAACCTTGAAATGTGGAAGATACATTAGTAAGGCCAAAAGGCATGACTAAAAATTCATAATGAACCTCATGAATTATAAATGTTGTTTTCGGAATGTCTTCAGTATTCATTCTAATTTGATGATATCCTGAGCAAAGATCCAACTTGGTGGAGTAAATTTCTCCATGTAATTCATCCAACAATTGATCAATGATAGGAATAGGAAATTTATATTTAATAGTGAGATCGTTGGTCTCCCTATAATTCGGACACATATGCCATTATCCATCCTTCCTGTGCACCAATACTATTGGAGAAGAGAAATAACTTTGACTAGGTTGAAGTATACTAGCATCTAGCATTTTTTTAACCATACGTTCAGTTTCACTCTTTTGGGCACATGGATATCGATAACGCCTAATGTTTAGAGGAATCAAATGAATAGCATGATCATGATCATGAATAGGTGGGAGGCCTTTGGGAGTCCCAAATACCTTGCAATGATTATACAAGATTTTTTTGAGATCTGAAGAAATAGATGATTTCGATGTTTGAACCTATAGTGAGCATAATTGTGAAATTACGCCTGTTGTTATTTCTTCATAAGATTTGTCGTGCCATTATAGCTAATTATATTTCCCGGTTTCCATATAATATCCCTTAATTAAACTTCCTTTCCTTCCCAACAAAATCTCAAGAAAAGTTCTTGAAAATTAAAAGTTTTCGTCCCCAAAGATTGTAACCATTGGAATCCTAGTAAAAAATCAACGCCACCAATTGGAATGGAAAGAATTGGACTATTCAATACATATTCCCCCATGGTTAGCTTGGTATTATTGCACTTTCTAGAGAAATTTATAGTTCCTCCATTTGCAACCATCTTGACATTGTAATGCTGGATATAGGAAGAAATTCAATTCCCTGGCTATCTTACAATGAATAAAATTATGGGTATTACCTGAATCAATCAAAAACATTACCTTTTTATTCTTCATATATCCTTTTATCTTGATAGTTTGAAGAGTGGTAATTCCTTCCAATGCATTACATGATATGGTCTGATTCATTTCTTCTTTATCTGAGGTTGGTTCATGGTGTGTATCCTCCTCTTTTGATGTTTCATGTTCCTTTTATTCCTCCCCTTCACAATATATGTAAAATAATTTCTTCTCAGCACACTTATGACCTTTAGTGTATTTGGTACCACAACTATAAAAAATATGTTTTTCTCTTTTTTCCTCCAAATTTTGTGGTGTCAACCTTGTAGTAGGTTGTGGAAGGATAGGAGCAAAAACACTTCCATATTTATAGTTGTGAGTGGTAGACTTCCTTGTTGCCATAATTTTTCTTTCAAATTTTCTTGCCACCCTTAATTCCTTCTCCAATAATCAGGTTCCCAAAGGAGAACCCCATGTTGGATGTTATCCTTTAAAGTCCCTACGAATATATCAATCCTATGCTCCTCTAGAATATCAATTACCCTGATATTCAACTTTTGGAAGTCCTCAATGTGCTCTGCCATTGGACCCTTTTGTTTGAGATTTATCAATTGGCTAAAGAAGGTGTTCCTCTTTGTATCCTCATAATGTTCTATCATTTCCTCTATAAAAATTGACCATGTGACAAGTGGTTTACGAGAAACAATTCATCAATACCATAAAAAATTATTGGGTTCTAAATATAAAGATGCAATGTGTACCTTTTGTGTGTGTTGCACATCATGGAGATCAAAATATTGCTCCATCTGTAGTATCCATGTTACCGGATCATTTCCATAAAACTTACGCATATCTATCTTTGGAATTTGGTGGGTCTCAAACCAAACATTAGAGTCTCTAAAATCATAATTCATATTCCTTTTTTCCTCATCATTATTTTCATGGATTACCTTGTCACCACTAGAAAACCTTACTTGCAACAACTTTGTTAAACCTTCCATGTATCCTTTTATTTTTTTCTCTAAACCATCCACCTTAACATTCATCACTCCCAATTCACTTTTGGTTGCTCATTGGGAGAGTGAAATTTGTTGCATTTGGTCCTGTAACTTTGATATGTCATGATGCATTTCTTCCTCTTCTTCATGCATCATATTAGACCTTTCTAGTTGCTTACTCGGTGTGTCCATATTTTTTTTCAAGGCATAATCGAATGAAATAATTATTTTTATGCTTCTCTACACCTTTTGAATCACTTCAAGATGATTTTTCAAACAAAAGTTATGAAAATAAAAAAAATACACACACCTTGTTGCTTGTTTTTGGAGTTATATATTGAAATTGTTGTAACTCTATAATTTTGGCTCTCCAAGATCTGAAATTTTTTCTTGTGGTATCCCTCTGAGTCTTATTTTCAATGCCAAAATTTATACTAAAACTATATTCTTCGAAATAATGTTATGTCTGATCTCCCGCGATGTCCTAATTATGGACTGGTTCAGTAGAGAGAAATTGCAAGGAATGCCACATGTCACTATTTCAACCTTCAGCCATTTAAATGATAAAAAAAACTACATTTTGTTCAATTTCAGTAAATTTTTACAAAATTCAAATCGGATGCCTATAGAGGAAGCTATGAAAATTTTCCTAAGGTCACATGTTTGATATTGAATTCTGGAGCATAAAAAACTTCTTCAGACCATATCTCAGAAAATATAGCGAACACAGATATGAACCTTTTATAGGAAGTTGATCAAGATTTTGACTCCACGTGGTTGCAATTTTAGCTTCTGAACCCTAGAATCCAAGATGACTTGTTTGCAGCAGTGAAACCCTAGAATATAAAGCTCTGATACCAAATGTTATGCAACCAAATCATAAAAGAAAAGAAAATATAGATCAATGACTTCAAAATTAGCCTCTTCAAGGGGGGAACCACCTTTACATCATATAAATGAACAATTATTGGATGATTCAAATGATAAGACCTCCTTTCTATATATAGGAGTCTAAGGGGTCACAATATAATCAGAGCCTACATAACAATAATAATGTAAGGGCACAAATACAATAATAGTGGGCTTCTATGGGCACAAAAATAAAAATATGGGGGATACATGGGCACAACAATAACAGTAGGGGGCTACACTAACAATAACAATAAGGGGGATACACTAGTATTATAGTGACCTAACAAAGGACTACTTTGTAAATTAGATGTAACTCTCACATGTTTGTTGTTTCAAGTATGTACTTCATTAAAGAGTATTTGTTAGATCTAATTTTTTTCTATTATTCATTTGTTCTAGAAAGTTAAACATCTGTTGTTGTTATGGATTATACTTAATTGTTTCCTTGTTTGTGTAGCTGTGTGTTTATTATTTCCTATCTCTTCTCTATATCTCACTACTAGCTAGCTTACCATTTTTATATATTAGTGCAATATATAACTTTATGATAGAATTTTCATACCCATATTGTGATAATTACAAACATCTCACAACCTTTTGAAATACAAATATATTTACGAGGTGATAATCTAGATGCGTCTCTTATCCCAAGCAGTGTGAGGTCTAGTTGGGACCTCATACCAGAGAGAACACTTAATTATTGCTAGGAAAATTTTCCTTGCAAATAGGATCCACATGAACCCCAACAGAAAACCAAAAAGAGAATTATTTGTTACCTTAAAATCACCTCTCACATTGGTATCAAGTATTTTCATAGTTCATAATCATTAGTTATCTTCACCAACTTTGATTGGTTAGGTGATAAAAATGTTCAAAAGTCAATTTATAGATATGTGGTTTTCTTCATCTCTAAGCCATTAGTATAGTCGTGCAAGGAATGAAAGGTGGTTTTTCTCTTAATTATGGAAGCTAAGTAGTGTGGCATGGTTAATGAAAGCACATAGGAAATTTAGATATGATAAATCTTGGGAGAACTTAGGTTCTCTATTAAGTTCTTAACTTAGATCTATTATGGTAATTGGAGTGAAATTTTTGTTGTTGACAATCCTATTTCACAAAGTAAGATGAAGTGTGTCAAACTTCATGCTCACTAAAGAAAAATATTTCAAGAGAAGGTTGTTACTCTTGTTTATTATAGAACTACCAATCAGATCATTGATATATTCACCAAACCACTATTATAAGCTAAGTTTCTTAAGCTTTGAGACATGTTTAGGCTTCACGAAGATGAAATTAAGGGGTTTTCCTACATATGTAATTTCACCTCCTAAACCTTTAGAACATTATGTTAATAGGGGGTTGTTGGAACTTATTTTAACAACTCAAGTTATGTTGATTCATCATACCTCTACTAGAGATAATTATTCAATAAAACTAGAAAATCATTTGAAAATATGATCAATGAAATAGTTAATGGGTTAACTCATGGAAAAATCCACAAGATGATTGACTATATAGTTGATGCGTCAACTCATGGAATAATGAGCTAAGTGATGGACTGTTAAATTGATGGGCCAACTCATGGAATGATGGAATGGAAAATAAATGGAACAACCCATGGAATGATGGACTAAGTGGTTGATGATATATTTGGTTGGATGGTTAGGTCAATTGGGATAGTCAACTAGTTGATAAATCATCACAGATTTACTACAATTAGTTACAATCATAGACTAGATCTTCCCTTCTTCAAGGAATTTGGTTAGGCCTAAAGAAGTATAAATAAATACTCTATGGTTTGAGTGGATATAATGAATAATTCATGATGATTTACGTTATCATGCATTGTGATGTTTTAATCTTAATTATATATTCTTAAAGTAACAATTTCTTTAAACACCACCCATCATCTTGGAATACATTTGTTTTTTTTTTTTCTTTACAAATTCCATTGTTCTATCGGTTACACCCCTTTCTCCAACATATTTAAGCCTACAAGGATGCTAATTTATGGTTGTACCCTCTTGCTCCATTCCTATTAAAAATCATCATTGACTTCATGAAAAGTGGTTAGGTTAGATAATAGTTGTTCTCACTAATGAAGAGCATGATTCTATAGAATGTTTTTCAAATAAGAAACCTTAATTAATTAATGGTAGTACTTGGCATAAGAAATTTTACATAGTTTTTCATTGTGACCATATGATTACTTTCCATCTAGTTATCCATCATAGGGTAGAGCATGTGTGCAAGGAATATTGTTGATGCAAACTATTAGATTAGCCATTATTATAGTAGTGTTGGAACATTAACTATAAGTAGGATATTTTGAGAGTATTAGACTAGTTCTATATAATATTAAAACAACAATTATGAAGTGCATGTGGCTAAAGGAGATAGAGGAATCTCTTGACCTAAGGTGGTGCCATCTGCGATGACATGATCAAACAAATTTGCTACTAATTCCCTTTTAACTACTTGTAATCCTTTTTATATTTAATCAAAGAAAATAGACTTTGAACCACATGGAAATGAACAATATTATCATTGGTTGTAAAGAGTGGATTCAAGACTAATGTTATGGTCTAATGTGCACAAAAATAATTAGTTGGTATTTCCTAGCCATTTGGCATTGAACTCTAGTTTGAAGAGGAAAAGATTTAAACAAAAACTTTTGATGGTGGAAACTAACATTATTAACAATGTAGACCCACAAGTTACAATATTACAAAGTTTTTTTGGCAAAATTTGAAGTTAGCTCTTGGGATCATCATCAACCATAAGAATAATGCCAAGTTTAATCATCTTCATTTTCATTAATAAATACATGAGCATAATTTATAAGACACCATCTATATATCCTCAATGGAATTTAACATCTATATTTGTCATGGAAATAATATTGGCATCATAAACATGGAATGAACATCTACGTCAAGAACAAGGGTTTATTAATTCTATTAATTCATTATTATTTAAGGGGACATGGACAACCAATTTTGGCTAATTGTAAAACCATCATTTCAATTTAAAAAATTAGAGTTTTATACAATATATATCACCTCTTGTATTCTCATTTTAGGCCAATCATTAACTCTAGATAATATTTTTATCTCCTTAAGTTCAATGGGATACTTGGTATTATGCGAGCATTTCACTCACGATGATTTCCAAGTCCTATAATGTAAATTGTCTATGATGTTCTTGTCTATTTTAGTCTTCTAATATGGATCTCCTTGTTTGGCCAATATAGATATTCCCACAAGCGCATGGGATGTTATAAACAATTTTTTACAATATTGGGCCAATAATATCTTTCACATATCTTACGAGTTTATTGATGTTGTTTAGTGACAAGAAGATCATATTAATATTTTTTTCCTCAAATGATTGACAATTTTATGAGTTAATCATTTTTTTTAAGAAAGAAATCAACCTTCCTTTCAACTCGAGGGCTAGATTGAGGTTGTTGGTACCAGGCCAACCCACAGGTATACTCACTTAAGAGTTCATGAGGCTCAAATCCAATACAACAATATTCAAAGGCACGAAGAGATTATAAAATCAATTATCAAGGAATTATAGCTCATCATGTTACAAGTAGATATTTCAATTAGGGAAAATTTTAAGGGCTAATATTCATAGATGGACTAATTTTCTAATTTTTTCCAAAAAAAAGATTCACCAATTTCTATTTTTTTTCTATAAAAAAAATTCCCAAATTTTATAGGATAAAATTATTTACCACAAATTTTGCCAAAATTTAATAGTGACTATATAAAATAATTTGAATATTTGAATATTTTTGCAAAAATATCATTGAACATCACATATTAAGGACCTGTAAAATTTGAACCTAGGTGGGGAAGATAACAACCATTCCACCCAAATAAATGAGATAACCTCAAATGACACCAATAATTCCTTATATATAGCAAAAACACCTTCATTTCTTTAAAATTAAATTATTATTTATTATTATTATTATTTTCTGAACAAAAAAGAGTAATTTTATTCAACCTGAAAAATAAGGAACAAATTACATTATGCAGATGCTCCAAACATTCAATCAACCTTGCAATTGATGCACACTTAGAAGAAGAAACTATATAAAAATACATACATTTTATGGGGCTAAGTGGGATAAAAATCACTTGACTTCCCCTTTTTTCCTTTCTTTTTCTCCACCCTTCGCCAAACTCCTGGATTGGGTCCAACTGTTACTATTGTCAGTTGATTGCCATCTATTTGGGAGGGAATTGTTTGTCTGAGTCTGAGCTCTCATATACATGAGATCTCTTTATGCCTGTTGAATCCATTTCCATAAATAATTCCACTTTCTCTAATACTGTTTATTATTATTATTATTACCGTCTATGTTATTATTATTATTATTGCCTATGTTTTGCATAAAGGTGTAGTCTAACTTATAGACGAAATAAGATTTTTCACTGGGATCCGACTATACAATTTCAAGCAAGAATGCAATTTTTTGTTGTTTAAAATACATTTTTGCATGCATAAATGGATTCAACACCCTGAAAAACCCCTAGGGAACTTGAATTCTACATATTAAACAACATACACTCAAATTTTTAAAAATTACTAGCCTTTAAGTGCAACTTTTTGGAAAATTTTCCGGTTTCTTTTCCGATCTAACTTGTCTAGGACCAAGCATGGATTCATTGAAATCACAAGTTTGACAGGTGAATTATTCAAAATCAAAGTTTCCCAGGGGTTTTTGAGGGTGCTGAATCGATATACGCAGTAACAAAAACTAGTTTGAACAACACAAATCAAGATTTGGTCACAAAAATTTCCACCATATTCTGACCAAAAACATGCCAAAAACTCCAAAAAATCTCACTTCAAAACTACCCATTTTAAAAATCTATATCAAATTTTAATTAAAATTACCAAATTTAAAAAAAAAAAAATCAGATCATTGAATTAAACTACATATTACATAAATACCTAATTAATTTGAAAAATAATATACCAATTTCTTTAAAAAAAACTTTGCAGAATTATTCCTCTTACTTCATAACGTGGCCATTATTAATGATCCTCATAGCTTTAGTAATAAATGTGTTTAGTATACCTATTTCTAACTTGAATGGTGATGAGAGATATTGGTCTATATGCATTTAATTCGTATGCATATTTCTGTGCAATGCTTCTTGATTACCATGCTAGAGAAATGGGAGGAACCGATTCTCTTACTGTTACATTTAAATTTAATGGAAATTGACTGATTATTGACGTGTTTATCCCATTATTTTAATTTCTATTTTTAATATTAAAGTGGGAAATATTGATTATAGTTTATAATAATTAATTTAGAAAATATAAAATTAATTTATAATTTAATGATAATTTTTTTTATTAAGTAAAATTAATTATGGTTTTTTTAATTAAAGCGTAGTTTAACTAATAGATAATCTAGTTTTTTTTGTCACAATTTGACAATACAATTTTAGGTAAGATAGTGATTTATTGTTGTTTAAAATGCACTTTTGAATGCATAAATGGATTCAAGACCCTTATGACACTCAAACTTTGTAGATTAAACAATTTAAATTATAATTCTTAAAAATTTCTACTACATTTTCGATAAAATTGACAAGAAAAAATACTTGGAAAAGAGTCATTTCGTCTATTAGTTAGACTATGTGCTTAATTAATTAATAAATTAAAAATCTCATTTATTCTTCATGAGGTGCATTGTTCACCTATCAATTTGGCAATCTTTCTATGACAAATATAAATGTTAAATGTTAATGTATTGCTTTATAATAATTCCTTATATTTATTATTTAATTACCAATAGTTTTTAGATGGATGGTACTCATTTAACCTCCATGGAATATTTTAAAATATTTTTTGTGTAGAGACACAACCATCATTATAGTGATGTTGTAATGTTTAACATTTTGACTTTGTGAAAATAAAATAAAACAAAACAAAAGAATAATTGTAATTATCATTAAAACATTTTAAGCAAAATCCATTAAATATTTTTATAAACTTGAGTTTAAATTGTTTAATTTGTAGATTTCTAGGGTGATCAATCCATATATGCATTAAAAATGTATTTTAAACAATAAAAAATCACAATTATATTTTCTGTAAAAAAACTATTTATTAGACTATGTCATTAATAATTATAATTATAATTATTCACTATAATTATAATTATTCACTATAATTATTCATTAGATTTATAATTTTAAATATAATTAATAATTAAACTAGTCAATATTCATTTTAACTTTGGATTTATGATCCATAGTTAAGATGGATCTAGGCTGGTTAATAGCAATTACAAATTAAAAGTTGAGATTTATCTCAAAAAAATTTATGCCCTTTTGATTGATTAATTAGAAAAAATGGTCATATGAGCCTCTTTTATATAAATGAATTATGATTTTTTTGGGCATGTGGTATTAGTAAGCCATGATATTGGTTGATGTTATCTTAACAAAATCTATTTACAGATTAAGAATCATAATGATTACAAATCTTGCGACATGTTTTTTCTTTTTAAATGTAGTTACATACTTAACTCATATATTAATTCTCTTATAATTAATAATAATAATAATTTAAAATAAAATTATTATTTAGTTAATTTTTATGATTTTTAAATTTTTGAGAATATGAAGTGTGTTATGGATAAGTGTTTTGATTCCTATCAATATTTACCAATTATTTAATTTATGTCTCTATTAATTCATACAAATAAAGATAAATATATACATAATCGTTTTGTCTTTTAATAATAAACACTCTCAAAAAATCTCTCAAAGTATAAATATCTACAAATGAAATATGCAAATAAAAAATTCTACATAAAATGTCTATATAAATAACCATATGAAATATGTAATCCATTATAAATGGGATTACAAACCATACCATTACAAATAGTTAATTATTTTTTTTATATTTTATTATGATATATGATATTATATTTTTTATTTTATTTATATATAATTATATTTTTATTTTATTTTAGTTAAAATTACATTTTTATTTTATTATAATGAATAATATTATATATTTGAATGTGTATGTTTCTACAATTATTCACTATATTGGTTGTGGAATTTCTAGAATGTATTGTGTAAAGATTTTAGATTGTTTAATCAATCTAAAATATTTAGAGTTACATTTCACAACTAATATTATATATTTTTTATTTAAAAATAAGATCATATTGAATTAAAGTACTTAGCGGTGAGAGTTAGTTCTATGGGTTGAATTCTGTTCTCCAAAACACCCAAAAACACCCAAATTCTTGTCACTAAAGCACGAAATAGTTGGGTCAATTCTCCTCAACCTCTTTCCTATTAAAAATAATAATAAACACCTTTCTAAAATATTATATTAAAATTGATATATTTCTGATTCTAACTGATATTAAAAAGACACCAAAATAAATATACAATAAACATATAAACATATATCTCTCAGCACTGTTATATCTCTCATTATAATAAATGATTTTTATTTTAATTTAAAGTTCTCACCAAGCTATTTATAGTTATACAGTTCTAGATAGGAATACAACCCAACAAAACAAAGCCCTATTTATCCACTGGAACCTAAATATAGGTAAATACATAAATGCTCCTACGATGGCCCATAGAAAGAGGACGTCCCCTCTCTACATGACGATCCAATGGTTCTCATTGGCAGCCCATTTCTTAGCTCAAAGCAACCATAGAGTTGAGTTGGTCCTCTCTAGCAACACTCTTTGAGTCTGTGTCATTCTGGGAGTCCATGGCAGGCTTTGAATCCAAATACCCACCAAATATATAGGAAACAAAACCCCAGATACTTAACAGCATAGAAATAATCTTCAAGGCATCCATTTTGTCATGGAAGAACCCTACTGATAATATGGGCACCAGAGGGAGGGACAAGGTACTCACAGCATTTGAAAACAGGGAAGAAACCAAAAAGATCAAACCAAATGCACCAATTCCACAAACCTGCCATCCTATGGCAGACCATATCAATGTCATATAGTAAGCAACTTTCCCTGTTGTGAAACTCTCACCCTCTTCTCTCATATCTTGGAACTCCCCACTGACAAACAATCCAGCTATGCACACCACAGTGGCAACCATGGATGTGTAAAGTTGCATTTCCAGAACCACTGCAAAAGTCTCCCTCTTTACAACCCTATTGAACACAAGCTGCATCAATGGAAGAATCAGTCCATACATTGCAGAAGCTGCAACAGTGCAAATGAAGCCTACTATGTACTTGGCAGTATTCACTCCCTCAGGTCTGTCACTGTCTGAATGAACCCCAAGCAGAATTGCACTCAAAGTCAGCAAAACAAGAGAATTCAGGATATATGGGCTGATTTTCTGCCTGTTCAGAATGAATGTAAACACTGCATTGAAGGCCAACTGACTTGAACACAGAAGAGAATAGGTTGAAACAGGCATATAGGAGAGACCCCAAGAGTAAAGCAAATTGGCCCCAGCTACAAGCAAACCCAGAGCAACATATATAGGCACCAATTTGGGTTTGAAGGATGTAAGCTTAGAGGCTTGCTTTCTTTGATAAAGTACCAATGGTATGAAAAGAATAGGCCATCCTACAGATTGCACAAGGGTTGAAATCCATATGCTGTCACCACCATTATCAAAGTAATACCTGCTAACCAGAATAGCACCAGCTTGACCCACAATAAGTGCCAAAATGCTGAATATCACAAGAACCCAGTGGGTTTTCCTCTTTCCTGCAAGCATCCTTCTATGGGGACCTCTCCCTTGCTCTGCATCAACAATCAAATCAGGCCCTGGAGTTCCATTTTCTCAAGGTCAGAGTCACACTAATATTACAACAGCATGTGATGAATGAGAAAGTGCTTCCAGATAGACAATTCAATCTAACATGAAATTATTCTGAAAGAATAAACAAACAGGCATACCTTCTTGCACTCTGATGTGGCTCTCCTGAATACTACCCATCTGAATATCACCCATCTGAAACGACTTACCAATAAGGATTGAGAAATATCCAGTTCTGAAAATTGAGTATTTGAAGAAAACACAGAGGGTATTTAATGAAGTTCCTGGCTGGCAAAGGAGATGTGGAAACCAATGACTGCCAACATGCACCACGTTACGTCACTGAGCGAGTGACATCAAATTATCTCCACGTACTTGCCTTCTTGCATTTTAATTGTAATAGATATTTTTTCTTCAACTGGAAATTTGGTCCGAAGCTTCTTTTTTTACTCACACAACAGAAATGGGGATTCTATATAGCTACTTATAATTCACTTCATATTTTTTTTTCAGAAGAAAAAAAACGCTAAAGAAATATATGACAGTACATGATCAACTAAACATTCTCAAACTGTTAATTAAAACAGAGAAAAAACCCCATATACTGTTAATTAATTATAATTCACTTCATATATTATGATGAGAAGTGTAGATTACTTATAATTCATTCCATGTAGATTAATTAGTATTTTTTTTTCAAATTTTATGGTAAGATAAAATCTAACTTAAAAAAATTAAATTATTAAAAAAATATTTAAACTCATTCAAACTTCACACAATACCTACCATAACATCACACCCTAAAATATTTCACTAGTGGATAGGTCTAACCCAGTCTCTATATCCTAAAGGATACTCTAATTTCCATCCAACATTAAAGTTAACTCTACTTGGTCTATCAAAAAAATGAAACTAATTTGTATGACTAAGCATTTCAACCTTTTAGTTTTACACAATGCAAAACATCATCGTTTATTATTAGTGGATTCTCTCCAAATGACTTATTAATTAATTAGAGGATTTTCTCCAAATGGCTTATTAATTAATATATATATTTTATTTTGAAAAGTGGTGTATTCACGAGTATTTAAATTGTATTTTTAAACTCAGAAATAGATCCACTTTTTATAATTTTTGAGCTAGTGAAATTGTGTAAATTTAACAATTTAAAAATTATATTTTTTTATTGGATTATTGTTTTTCATTATTTAAAATATATTTTTAAATATATAATGAATTCAATTCCTAAAAAAATCTTAAAACATTTGAAAAACCTAGATTCTCAACTCATTTACCATTGATACAATCTTTTATCAAATTTACCATTGATAAAATAGAAACATAAAATAAAAATAAGACATAACATTAACTTGTTTTTAATTTTCTTTCAATGTTCCTATGAATCTCTTCTTTCTTCTTATTTTTTTAATAAAGAAAGTACATTAACATATATCCAAATTTTGTTAAGTCTTACTAGCACAAGAAGTTAAGGATGGGTTTAGTTATCAAGGCAATCTATGATCAAACCTCATAGGGGGTGGTTGTGCCCTGTGCAACTGGGAGGAGACATGCTAAAAACTCTAGTCAACTTAAAGATAGTGTGACCTAGACTCCTCAAACCACATGTAAAGCTTGAAAAATCATAGACAACTTGACAAACAAAAAAACATATATCCAAATTTTATAATGCAATAATCAATCACCTACAAAAGTTATTTTCTCAATATACATTATACACTCCAAACTTATAAATATAATATTAAATAGTGTAAAAACCTTCCAAAAAAACTATAAAATATTACTATGTATAAAAATATATAACTTATACAATATAATATTAAATATTGTAAAGACCTTCCAAAATAAAGCTATATAGTATTGCTATGTATTTAAATCTATATATTATTACTTGTGGAAAGGAACTTTACTACCAATAAACTAATTGGGAAATGGTGACAAATTATGACATTCTTCTTTGAAAAAACCAGCACTCTTAATCTGGATACTGCTTTTGTCAACTTTTAACTAAAAATCTTTCTTGATTTGGGTGTGGTTGGCAACGCAAGACTTTTAAAAGTTGATGAAGCTGAAAGAGGCAGGGCAGGGCCACATTTTTTGTTTTTTTATTAAACAAAGAATCTTCTCTGCTAGGTTGTCCCCTGGCATATCCTTGTCTAATTTGCAATAATTTTTTATCTAGAATATTTGTTAATTATTTAATACTCATGTTTCCCAATCAACATTTTGACTGGTTAATAATGAATGAAATTAATAACTATGTTTTATTTATTTGTATTGATTATGATAAGGGAATGAAAGTAATAAATATATCTCATTTATTTGTATTGGTAAAAATAATTAATGTAATAAAATAATTAAACATATTATTAAATTTAAGAAAAAGTACGCACTCCTGTCTTTTGATTACTGAAGCTTTAAAAAAACCATCTAATTTACAATAATTATTCTAATACTATATCATCAATAAGTGAAATAAAGGTTTCAATAATACCGATTTATAATAATTGTTAATAAAATAAGTGTATATATTATTATAATTTGATTGAAAAATATGATACCCACTTAACCAAGAAGTTCTGTCAAACTTCCAATAATACCAACAGACAATAAGTACTCGCATTAGAAAAATGCCTAATTATAGTCAAGGAAGATCTTGAAATATTTCGTTGAATAAGTAAATTGGGTGTGGTTTACTTTATTGTAATAGAATACTAAAGAGGTACCTAACTTTTGAGATTGCCTTTCACGTGATCACCATGACTGCTTTATTTTAAGAGGCGTTACCTAGCGAGGCTAATGGTTGGGGTTGGGCCTTTGGGGAGAAGGCCTTTCGTGTGGCCAATTTCATTTGATTTGTTTTATTTTAGGAGGTGTTATTTAGTTGGGTTAATGGTTTAGTTTGAAATTTAAGTGAGATTAAATTTATTTATAATAATAAGAAAACATAATCTTGCTTGAAATAGTATCACCAGAGTCTCGTAAAAAATACTATTTAGTCTATAAGTTAGACTAAGCCATCAAAAAATGTTATTGAGTATGTGCTATATTTATTTGCATGATTATTAGTAAAATACTATTTAGTCTATAAGTTAGACTAAGCCATCAAAAATTGTTATTGAGTATGTGTTATATTTATTTGCATGATTATTAGTCCCTACCTCTGCCAATATTATAGCAATCGCCTCGCGGTTAATAATCCCTTGATTATGGATTACTTTGTTGAGCTTAAATTGTAACTTTAACCAAAGTTCTTGGAAAATGTTGAATATTTGCATTTTCCCATAAATGAACAAATATTTCCTAATTTTTGAAATCTTATTCCTTATTTTCCATTGGATTCACGAGCATTGATGTGACATAATTCCTCTATTGGAGAGTGATTAATTTCGATATCTGTTATTGCGTGACAAATAATTTTAAAATGAAAAGAAGACTAATTTTCTAAATAACCATTCCATCGGTGAGTGCTCTCACGCTAACACCGACACTGACATTGTTAGCTTGACACTAACACTAACGTTATTAACCTGGCATTGTTAGTGCTTTGCACATGACCTTTACATAAGCGAGGGGTGGGGGGGTGAACGTCCACACACATGAAACTTTTCTCTGTACACATGAAATTATTTTAACTTTACGCAGAAACTTTAATTTTCATTTTAAGCTTTGGGAGAATAAGGGGTATCTGTGGGAGAATGTATGTGTAGAGGGAATGTGTGTGCGAAACAAGAACATAATTTTTTTTTGCACATATGAAATTTATTTAACTTTAAACAAAATCTTTAAAATTTAAAACAACACATCCAATTGGGAAATCAAAAGTTGTTGTAATAGTTAACATATATATTTTTCATTTTAAACTTTTACACATTCAACTATGTGAAACAACATATGTATGGATCTGGTGATATGTGCAGAGTAAAGGATGCGTGGAACATGGAGTAGGTGTGGAAGAAGGAGTGTGTAGAGGGAATGCATATGCAAAGCAAGAACATAATTTTTTTTCCGCACACAATAAATTATTTTAACTTTAAGAAAAAAATTCAAAATAAAAAAAATACAAATAATTGGGAAACCAAAAGTTGTTGCAACAGTTAACACATTCTTTCATTTTAAACTTTTACATAAATTTCAACTATGTGGAATAACATGTGTATTGATTTAGGGATGTGTGCCGAGTAAAGGATGTGTGAAACAAGGGGTATGTGTGGGTTAATGGGTGTGTAGAGGGAATGTGTGTGTGTGAAAAAATAGATTTAAGAAGCCATTACTAAGTGGAAGCTTGTAATTTGTGTTTGTAATAGAAAATGACAATGTTTTCTTAGATCTTTGTCTAACTTCAAAAATAGCATAAGTGGTACATGGTATCTAGTTCAGGGTGTGTGATCCTCTTTTGGTTAAGTGTCATTCAACCACCGATTTCCTTTTCCATTCTCCGATACGTAGTTCCTTTGCCAAAAGCCCCGCTAAGATATCAACCAGAAGTGTCTTTTTAATTTTTTTGTTAATGAAGTGTTATGCAGGACAACGAGTGTGCAGAGAAAGGAACATAAACTTCCTTTGTTATGAAACTAGCTCCAAAAATAGAAGAAAAGAGAGATCAACGCCTTAGAAATAAGCCACTTCGAGGGGGAAACCTCCTTTACATTACATAAACGGAATTCTTGGATGATACAAATGAAAAACCTCCTTTCTATATATAGGAGTCCATGGGGTCACAATATAATCCTAGCCTATCTAACAATAATAATGTAAGGGCACATTAATAACAATATGGGGGTTACAGAGGTACAACAATAACAATAAGAGGGCTACACTAACAATAATAAACAATTACACTAGTAATATAGGGACCTAACGTGCTCCTTTCCTTCAAAAAAGTGTTTTCCTTAATGCTTGAGTAGCTTTGGATGCTTCTGTTTAAAATTCTCATCCTCCCATTTAGAATATTCAGTGGGTAAGTTCTTCCACTTGATGAGATACTATGAAATTGATCGATTTCGTAGCTGTTGAGTTCTTGTTTCCGTGACTACTTCAGGTTCCAATATGATTTCTCCTTCCTCATCAAGTTCTGGAAATATTGTTTGAACTGAAATTTTTTCGCCTATAACCTTATTTAAGCATGAAACATCGAAAATTGGATGCACTCGAGAAGAAGCAGGAAGCTCCAATTTGTATGCCATAATACCAATATTTTGCAACACCTTGTAAGGACCATAGTTCTTTGGCGATAATTTATTATCCTTGCTAGCTTGCTTGAGGGACATTTGTTTGTATGGTTGTAGCCGTAAAGATACCCAGTCTCCTACATAAAAAATTCTCTCACTGTGATGTTGATCTGCCTATTGTTTCATTGGATTTTGTGCCAAATTTAGATTATCCTTTAAGAGTTGGAGAACTTGTTGTTGATGCTCGATGTGATATTCCACTGCTTGAACCTTATAATTTTCTCTTAAAGATGATGTGATGGATGGTGGATGATATCTAGAAAGTGCCAAATGGGGTCATTTTTGCTGCAGTATGGAAAGAAGTGTTATACCACTATTCAGCCAGAGGTAACCACTTGACCCATTGAGTTTTTTTTATCGGATACAAAACAACGAAGATACCCATCCAAACATTTGTTCACTATCTCATTTTTTCCATTAGATTGAGTATGATAAGATGAGCTATGGGCTAGTTGAGTACCCAAACAAGAAAATAATCCCGTCCAAAAATTTCCAGTAAAAATGGGATCTCTGTCACTTACAATAATCTTTTGGTTTCCATGTAGCTTTTGAATTGTTTCCATAAATGCAGTAGCAACTGTACTTGCTTTAAATGGATGATATAATGCACAAAAGTGTGCATACTTGGTAAGTCTATCAACTACCACCATGATGACACTCTTTCCTTCGGACTTAGGTTAACCTGTGATAAAATCCATTGAAATCTCCTCCCAACGTTGACTTGGAATAGCTAAAGGTTGTAGAAGACCCGAGGTCTTAATTGTCTCCATTTTATTTTGCTAGCAAACCAAACATTCTGCCACAAACTTTTGAATATCATATTTAAGGCCATCCCAAAAAAAAATCTTCACCCTATGGTACGTTTTTAAAAATCCTGAGTGTCCTCCTAAGGGAGAAGTGTGCAATTCCAAAAGAATCTTTTGCTTTAGTTGGTAATTATTACAAAGATATAAGCAACCTTTCTACCATAAGGAATCATTTTTCCAACTAAATGTTAGATGTACTAGAATATTGCTACAACTTTTGAATGAGTGTCCACACTTCTTCGTCCTTCTTCCATTCATCCCTTGCTTCAGTTATCCAATCTGGTTGGATAATAGAAATGGCACAAAGCAATGCTTCCACCTCTTCATCCTTTCTTGAGAGCATCTGCAACAGCATTTACTTCCTTTGCACCTTGCTATGATTTCAATATTAAAATTTTGTGACCCATTTTTACTTCTCTTTTGAATACAGTCTTTGTTCGAAAAAGGGTTTAAGACTATCATGATCAGTTTTTACCTTGAAGTGTCTTTCCATTAGGTAAGTTCACCATTTCTTTAGTGCATGTAGTATTTCTAACATTTCCTTCTCATAAATATATTTCTGTAAATACTTTCCTTTCATTGGACGACTTTCAAAAGCAATGGGTCTTGCTTCTTGCATTAAAACAACACCAATTCCTTTTCCCGAGGCATCACATTCCACAATAAAGGTTTTTGTGAAGTCCGGTGTAGCTAAGAACGGTGTTAGGAACATTGCCTCTTTAAGATGTTCAAAGGCCTTAGTTGTTTCAGGACTCCATGAAAATGGATATTTCTTCAATAATGTTGTTAATTTTCACCATTTCTATAATTCTTTTAAAAACTTACGAAATACTGCAATGGCTTGAGAAATCCTGCATAACTTCTTTGTCTGGTTGTGGGGCTTTCGTTCCTTAATGGCTTTAATTTTGTTATAGTCTACCCCACCTTAACACCCTGCGTGAGATATAATATATGACCAAAGGATATTCACCTCTTCAGCATCGAAAAATTTGGAGGTTTTTTGCATATAATTGTTTATGTAATGTTTGGACTCTTATTGTCAACATGTTGAACATGTTGATCCTTCCAAGACCTATTGTGAATAAAATATCATCCAAAACACACAACACCATTTTCAGGAAGGGTTTGAAAAGTAATTATTAACCCTTGAAATATGAGGCTGTTAATGGCCAAAATGCTGACAAAAATTCATAATGACCACTCATGAGGTTAAGTAATTTTTTTCGAGTATCTTCATCCTTTGTTCTAATTTATTGATATCTTGAACGAAGATCAACTTGGTAAAATAAATTTCTCCATGTAATTCATCCAGTAATTCAACAATCACAAGAATGTGAAATTTATCTTTAATAGTGAGCTTATTGAGCTCCCTATAATTTGGACACATGCACCATGATCCATTCTTCTTGTGCACCAATACTACTGGAGCAGAGAAAGAACTTTGACTAGGTTGAATTATACCAGCCTCTAATATTTCTACAATCATATGTTCAATTTCTCTCTTTTAGACATAAGGATATCTGTAAGGCCTAATGTTTTAAGGAACAGTTCCTGGAATCAAATGAATAGCATGATCATGATCATGAATAGGTGGGAGTCCTTTGGGAGGTTCAAACACCTTGGAATGATTGTCCAAGACTTTTTGGAGATATGGAGAAATACATGATTTTGATGTTGGAACTTCTAGTGAGCATAATTGTCCAATCACGCCTCGTTGTTATTTCTTTAGAAGATTTGTCATGACATTAAAGCTTATTATCTTTCTTGATTTCCCTGTGATACCCCGTAATTCGACTTCCTTTCCTCTCGAAAAAAAAAATTTCAAGAAAAGTTCTTGAAAATTAAAAGCTACTGTCCCCAAAGATTGTAACCATTGTACTCCTAGTATAAAATAAACACCTCCCATTGGAATGGAAAACATTGGACTATTCAATACATATTCCCCCATGGTTAGCTTCATATTATGGCATTTTACAGAGAAATTTATAGTTCATCCATTTTCAACCATCACTTAACACTATGTTTTTGGGTATAAGAAAAAATTCAGTTCCTTGGCTACCTTACAATGAATAAGATTATGGGTACTACCCGAATCATTCAACACTATTACCTTTTTCTTCTTAATATGTCCTTCTATATTGATAATTTTAGGAGTGGTAATTACTTCCAATGCATTACAAGTTATGGTCGGACTCATTTATTCTTTCTCTAGGGTTGGTTCTTGGTGTATATCCTCTTCTTTTGAACTTTTTTGTTCATTTTCTTCATCCTATTCACAATCTATGTAAAATAATTTCTTCTAAGCACACTTATGAACTTTAGTGTATTTACAATCACAAGTAGCAAAGCAAGTTTTTCTCTTTTTTCTTCCAATTGTTGTGGTGTCAAACATGGGTTGTGGAAGTCTAGGGTAAGTACTTCCATCTTTATACATGTGAGTGGTAGTCTTCCTTGTTGCCATAATTTTACATTCAATTTTTCTTGCCAACCTGAATGCCTTTTCCAACGAATCAGGTTCCAAAATGCGAACTTCATGTTGGATGTTATCCTTTAATGTCCCTATGAAGACATCGATCATGTGTTCCTCTGGAATATCGATTCATATGTTCAATTTTTAGAGTCTCAGCTGGGCTCCACCACTAAACCCTTTTGTTTGATATTTATCAATTGGCTAAAGAAGGTGTTGATGTTTGTATCCTCATAATGTGCTATCATGTCCTCTGTAAAAATTCACCAAGTGACAATTTTTTTACAGGAGCAAAGCCATCGATACCATACAAATGTATTTTGTTCTAAATGTAAAGTTGCAATGCACACCTTTTATGTGTTTTGCACATTATTGAGATCAAATTATTTCTCCATCTGTAGTAACCATGTTATGGGATCCTTGCCATCAAACTTCCTCATATCCATCTTTGGAATATGGTGGCTCTTCCATCCAACATTAGAGTTTATGAAATCGTGATTAACATTTATTTTGTTCTCATCATGAGTTTCCTGTACTACCTTTTTGCCATTAGGAATCATTTCTTGTATCAACTTTGTCAAAATTTCCATGTCTTCTTTTAAATCATTTTTCATGTCTTCCATGTTTGCTTCCATGTCATCCATCTCAAATTCCATGTCATTCTTCAAACCATTCGTCTTATCTTCCACACCTTTCTTCAAACCATACATATTAGCTTCCACACCCTTATTCAAACCATCCATATTAGCTTCCACGCCTTTCTTGAAACCATCCATCTTAGCTTCCATGCCTTTCTTCAAAAATTCTATTTCATTTTTTGTTTCTCTTTGTGAGAGTGAAATTTGATGCACTTGCTCTTGTAATTATGATATATCATGTTGCACTTCTTCCTCTTCATGAGTCATAGTAGAGACTTATGAGGGCTTAATGGGTGTTGAATTCTTTTTAGGGGGAATATTAGAACCCAATATTGATATCTATGCTTCAATATGCCCTTGGAATCACTTCAAACTGATTTTTCAAACAAGGCTTATGCAATTTGAAAACAAATACACACCTTTTTTCTTGCTTTTAAGGAGCTCGATATTGAAACTGAATTATCTTTGTGCTTTTGGATCTTCAATATCTGAAATTTGGTGCTGTAGTAGCCCCCTAAATCTTCTTTTGAATGCCATAGGTCTGACCTAATTTGGGTTCTCCAAGGAAAACTTATGCCCAATCTCCCACAATGAACTAATTATGGCCCGGTTCAGTAGAGTGAACTTGTACGGCGTGCCATGTGTCATTGTTTCCTCCTTAGGCTCTAAATTGATACACGGGAGACTAAAATCTGTTTACTTTTAGCCACATTTTACAGAATCCAAATCCTATTCTCAGAGAGAGGGTTACGATGATTTTCCCACGGTCACCTCTTTGAGATGAAACTTGGGATTCTAAGAAAGCCCTAACTTTCACAGATAATATCTGGGAAACTATTGCGAACCAAGATATAAAATTTGTACATGGCATTCCTCAGAATTTCAACTTCTCGTGGTAAATTTTTTAGCTTTTGAACCTTTGTAGAAAAATAGTTATAGCGAAAATTCCATGTTGACCTGTTTGGAGCAGCAAAACCCTAGAATCAAAGCTTTGATACCAATTGTTATGAAACCAGCTCCAAAAATAGAAGAAAAAAGAGATCAACGCATTAGAAATAAGCCACTTCGAGGGGGAAACCTCCTTTACATTACATAAATGAAAATTTCTTGGATGATACAAATAAAAAAACCTTGTTTCTATACATAGGAGTCCATGGGGTCACAATATAATCGTAGCCGACCTAAAAATAATAATGTAAGGGCACAATAATAACAATATGGGGGTTATGGGGGTATAATAATAATGATAAGGGGGCTACACTAACAATAATAAGGGACTACACTAGTAATATAGGGACCTAACATCCTTTCACATTATTTTGCATACATCTCCAATTCCGCACCTCCACACACATTTTCCCATTTCACACTTCTTCCACCCAAATCCATCCCACACAACACTACATATTAATAAAAATTTGTTGGAACAGTTAAGATTATTTTTCCTTTTAAACTTTTACACATTCAATTATGCGGAATAACATGTATATGGAGTTGGGAATGTATGCATAGTAAAGGATATGCAAAACATGGGGTATGTGTGGGAGAATGGGTGTGTGGATCAAGAACATAAAAATTTTCTCACAGACATAAAATTATTTTAACTTTAAGAAAAAAATTTAAAATAAAAACTGCAAAGATATTTGGGAAATCAAAAATTGTTGCAACAATTAACATATTTTTCTATTCTAAAATTTTCACATTCAACTATGCGGAACAACATGTGTTTGGAGCTAAGAATGCATGTAAAGTAAAGGATGTGTGGAATAGGGGGTATGTGCGAGAGAATGGGTGTGCAGAGGGAATGTGTGTGCAGAGTAAGAAAAAAAACCGCATACATGAAATTATTTTAACTTTAAGCAAGAACTTTGGATCATGGATGGTTAGCAATGGATGCTCAAATAAATAGTCCTTGCCTTTTCTAGGGACTGTAGCAATTTTCTCGCAGTCAATAATCCCTTGAATTTGGATTACTTTGCCGATATTTTGTAAATTTTTTCTTTTTGGAATGACATTTGTTAAAAAATTCACCCATGATTTTGAATGATATGTTGTGGACTATAATTATATTGTAGACGATGTTGTTTTAAACTTTTACGCATTCAAATATGCAAAACAATAGGTGTATGGAGGCAAGGATGTTTGTGGAGTAAAGGATGTGCAGAATATGAGGGTATGTGTAGGAGAATGGGTGTGTAGAGGGAATGTGTGTGTGGAGCAAGAACAAAAATTGTTTTCTCCATACATCAAAATTATTTTAACTTTAAGCAGGAACCTTGGATCATGGATACTTACCAATGGATATTAAAATAAATAGTCTCTACCTCTCCCAAGGACTGTAGCAATTACCTCGTGGTTAATAGTCCCTTGACTATGGATTATGTTTCTGAGATTTTGTGAATTTTTTCTTTTCAAAACGACATTAGTTGAAAATTTGACCCATGATTTTTGAATGATCTGTTGTGGACTAGAATTATATCACTAGATGATGTTGTGTGATTCCGTTGTATGTTTTTTTGAAACACATATAGATTCCAGTGACAAAATATAGAAGTGGATGGTATCTAGAAGGTACAAGACTCTTGGAATCAGGAGTAATTTGTAATTTTGATTGTTATATATGTTATTAGTATCTACCATATATTATGAATAACATTTTATTAAAATAAAATATCGTCATTATTTAGTATTCAAAACATTTCATGAAATTGTAAAAGGTAATGTGAAAATTGTAATGGCACTAATTCTACTTATTTTTTCTATAGGTGCCTTGGTTAGGTGTTCAAAATAACAAATCATGAATAACATATCGTCATTAGTTAGTATCTAATACATATCATGAAATTCTTGAAGGAAATCTGACAATTGTAACCACTAGTTCTAGTTATTATGTCAATAGGTGCATTGGTTAGGTGTTTATCATGTAATTTTTAGCATTCATGTTGCCAATGCATGTTTGATTACTTTTTGGGGGAGCTTGTTACAAAAATATTTTGTTCATATTTCTATTATGGGTGATCATTTTTCTATTTTCATCAGATCAATGGTTTGTTCTCTAGGCTATATGGTGGTTGTTATACTGGTTGCATGATGTGAGGGATATTTTCTGGAAGTTGTATGGTGGTGTATTGCACAGTTCGTTCACAATTTCTCCCAGAGTGAGGATGGTGTAGAATCTTCTAGCAGTTGTGTGTTATGTGCAAGCATAAGGTGTTGGTAGACAAGCTTATTTCAAATGCAAACACAAAACGTGCAACAAATTTGTTAGGTAAGCAATCCCTCATTCTTTTTGTATGTGAGTTCTTATAGTGTTCACACAATATATGTTATAGCCTTGAAGAAATGAGGTCTAAAGCTCAAAATGTGGATAATATGCAAGTGCTTAAATCGTTCATACAATATACATTACTGTCATGCAACAGTGAAGTCTACAGTTTAGAATGTGAATATTGAACTGTACATTTGGTGATGTCATGTTAGTGAGATAATTGTATTAGAAATTTTTTTCATACTATGATTTTAGTACTTTTGCTATGATATGTTGATTTATTTGAGAGACGTAAATAAATTTTCGAGGTGGGGTCTCGTTACAAAATATGTCCCTGAGAATGCTTTCTTAGGTCGTCCTTTTGCTAAATGTATGAGTCCGGGGTTTGGCATGCTTGGCCTTCTTCCAAGTGAAAATTTGGTCCCATACCACCAAAATACCTTAGACCCTTTGCAACACTTGGAATGAATGAATGAATGAAAAAACATTTTTTGAAGTTGTGTAGGTTATTCGTGTACTTGGCTTTGTTATTCATTCTGTCGTTATCCTAATTATTATCCTTGCTCTAGGTGATTTTGTTTCTTAATTGTATTTTTTAGCATAAATATGTTTTATGCATACTATTTCCATGTTCTCATCAGCACTAACATCTTTTATTTCTAGTGCATCTTTCATTTGTTCCTATGTTGCTGAAATAACAATGGCGCTAATTGGCTAACTGGAAATGGATCTAGATTACAGGACATGTTTGCAATAATCATATTTTGGTAAAATTGGCACACTGTGGAAATAGGAAGAATGTTTTCTACCATGTTGGAATTAGTTAGTGATATTTTTTTTTGATAGTTAACACCAACATACTAGTGCTTCCAAATTATTTCAAAATTTTGAATAGAACACTACAAGGAAAAGACCATCTAGTGGATGTTTTTGAGGAACCCCTTATAAAAATAGCCTAGATATCCAGTTGTAGCAGAGGTCTCTAGAGGAGGTTGGCAGGTGGAGGTTTTTGCAAATATGTTTTTTGTAGTGTGTTTCTCATCATAAACCGCAGCGGTGTGTTTTATGCAAAATGCACCAGTGCGTACTAAAAATTGGCACATTGAGACACTGTGCTCTCCGTACAAACCTACCCGGTGTGTCTAAGTACTCTAGCAAACCATGCTCTGAGTATAAATAGGCCTAGTGTGTTTCCATAATCCAAATCACCGTAATGACGTGCAGTGCGGCATTGATAATACCACCCGATGCGTCTCAAAAACCTGTGCACCGAAACAAGGTTAAATAAAAAAAAATTACCGACCATAAAAACATCATTTTTACTTCTTCAGTGCTCCAGACCTCTCAAGCACTGCTGTGAGTTTATCTTCTGTGAGGCATCCTTCCATCAATGCTCCCATTGAACACATTGTTGTTGTCCATTTCTGATCGTGTGGAGTTTGAATTTTCGAAAATGGTGGGAAAATTTGGTTTCTTCAATTCCTCATCAAATATGCCTCCTCAACACAAATGTACATGTAATCTACTTGTTTCTCAATAACTAAATCTTTTAGCAGATTATATTTTAGAAATAACCTAAAATTAATTGTTAAAAAAAAACTATTATAGTGCGTTTGAGCTGTTCGACTCGCACAGATCGCAATGCTGCCTATAAATTTATAGGCCACACTGCGAACAGTGTTAAAAGAAACCACACCGGGTTCTAGTGCGGTACCAAAAAAATGCATAACATAACTAATTTAAAAAATAACAAGCTGGTGTAGTTGTTTAAACGACCGCACCGTTGACTATGTAATAATGTCGGGAGGGTGATGCGTTGACCAAACTACCACCCCAGGGCAGATAGTTAGGTCAACGCATTGCCCGCTTGTCATCATTACATAGTAAACGGTGCGGTTGTTTATAGGACTGCACTGTTGAAAATGTACTATTGTTGGGCAGTGAGTTGACCAAACTATCCACCTCGGGGCAAATAGTTAGGTCAGCGCACCGCCTGCCCAACAACAATACATGGTCAACAGTGCAGTTGTTTACACGACCGCACCATTGACCATGTACTATTGTTGGGCAGTGTGTTGACCAAAATATTTTCCTCGGGGTGGATAGTTTTTTCAAAACACCGCAGAAAAATATTCCCATCTTTGGCGGTGTGCAAACATTTTCCATGTGCACTGAGCGCAGTGCACAATAAAAAAATACGCACCGGTATCGATGCATGATTGTTTTATGTGGCACACCGACTGTTTTTTTTCAAAAAAATAATATATATATATATATATATATATTCAAATACATTTCTCATTTAATAAAAAAATATATATTTAATATGTGAATCATTCAGCGATGTCAACAGAGAGAACAAAAGGAACAAAAAGAACATATGGAGGACTGGTATAACATGATTCGACAGTGGGAGGCACGAATGAGGGTGATAATTTTGTACCCTCGCCCTATTACGACAACCTCCTCAAGTTCTACGAGGAGGCTACATCCTTGAAGGGCCATAGTGGGTTATTGGGACAACTGATCTTCAAGTGGGATGCCCACCGATAGGATTTCTAGGTCGGTCCTAGCTAGTGGTTCGTGCCCACTAAGGAGGACATATATTTTATTACTAGCCTATCTAGGAGAGGGCAGGATTTTCCCCAGTTTCTAGATGTCCCCGTCGGCTATGCAGCAAGGAGTTAATTGGCGTACTCCCAGAGATATGTTAGGGACGTTATAGTTTCTCTTGCAGATTTTCAGGTGTCTGGTGGTTAGTTACATATTTCTTCGTTTGGTGCAGAGGAGGTGAGGTGCCTCTCACTACTACTGAAAACCATTACACACTATACCAGTGACAGGAAACACATTATTTGCCTGCTTTTATTTTATGTTGATTCTTTATTCCAAGCGCCACGACTTGTGAGATGATCTGCGATTTTTTTGCGGAAGTTTTGTACAACATTAGATAGATGTTGTTCTTAGGCATGTGGGAGGTTGACCTTCCCTTTTTCTTCAGAGTTATTTTGTTTATTTTTTGAGAGGTTTCCATAGAAGAGGCCTACTTTTTTTTGGAAGCCTCTTAGGCTGATGCTGCATATACAGATGCAAATGTGGGGCTAGATGATGCCCAAGAGGGGCCAATCTGACTTTCCCACTAGGATATCTCCTAATGCACTAGAGTTTCTAGCCAGTGCAGACGATCACTCGTTCGTTATGGTGCCATGTCCGTACGTTGGTTTGGATTGGCAAGGGTGTACCAACATCCTCGTCACACAGGATGAGCCACCAGATGCAAGAGGTAATATTGGTGTTTTCTTTAAATTAATATAGTTACATTTTATTGTCTTAATTAATTAATTAGAATTATGAAATTTATTCTAACACATTCTTTAACTTGTTTTATCAAATTGTTTAATGAAATTGTCTAATTATTGTTTTGTACTATATATTTTGTAGATATTGGGATATTCGTTGGGGACATGATTCCACCCCCACCGAATGATCCAGGTGTAGATGTTGACGAGGAAATGGCAGAGGTAGAGGATTAGAGTGACAAATTTGATCTTGATCAGGTGCAGATACTGGTGGGGATGTGGCATAGGCCAAACACCCGATTCAGGATGGAGTTGGGTGACCAACTCTATCGACTCCTAGTTGATGAGGGAGTCCACTCAGATACGATCAAAGAGATCCAAGTTGATCGTAGGCTCACACAGCTCTGGAGAGGTATGCCCCGTGATATGATGATCCTCATGCATCATATTGTTGGAGCTTCTAGAGCACTGGTGCGGGCTAGGAGGGGTAGGCATCATGGAGATGCATGACAAAGAAGCTCATCTGATGATCATGATCATGAGGGGACTGATCATCATTCTAGAACTCCACCTCCTCCTCCTTCACCTTGCATCAGAGATCATGAGTAGCCAACCTTTAGTCCTAATCAACAGGCATCTTCCTAGAAGTCTGTACCATATCATCAGACACCTAGTCCTAAGCAGGCACCAGATCCTGAGCAGGTAGGTCCATCTGAGCAGGCCACACCATCCATTGAGCAGGCTGTAGTACCATTGACGAGTCTTCGACAGGCAGTTCTTGAGCAGACTACACCATCAACCGATCAACAGGCACCTCTGGAGCAGGCACGTCATCTATCTGAGCATGAGGTTGCACCAATGACTGAGCAAGCCTCGACTAGTACTAGTATTGATGTAGTACCACTAAATATTTGACATATATATATATATATATATATATATATATATATATATATATGGTCCATGTATTTTATGTTCATGCTGATGTACTTAATTTACATGTTGGTGTTCATCATGATGTGTATATTGTTAGGTCATGTTATATATGTTTATTTTATGTGTTTTTAGATAGATGTGTATGCGATAGCAGTTATTTTACATGAGGTATATATTTGATGTTTGTGTTGTGATGATATTATACAATGCTTGTGTTTTGTTAGACGATCATGATCATAATGATTAGATGATATTAGCGAATTTGAATGTGTCTTTTAGTCGAATATGATGTTTTTACAATAGTTATCATGATCGTGATGTTTATTTTAATATTAAATCATGATAATTATTAAAATATTATGTCGTGATTGTAATTGAAATTTTAATTTTAATTGAATGTAAAATTGTAAAATTGTAATTGTAATTGTATGTATTGTCATGATTCATTTTTATTAAAATTGTAAAATTCAAAAAATGTAATTGTAATTGTATGCATCATGATTTTAATTGTAATTGTATGTAAAATTGTAATTACAGTTGTATATAAAATATTTGTAAAATTGTAATTGTATTGTGAAATGATTGTAGTTGTAATTTTAATTGTAATTTTATGTAAAACTGTAAAATTGTAATTCTAATTCTAATTTTAATTGTATGTAAAATATTTGTAAAATTGTATTGTGAAATTGTAAAATTGTAATTGTAATTTTATGTATTGTCATGATTCAATTTTACTAAAATTTGTAAAATTGTAAAAATGTAAATTATGAACCATAACTACCGTAATTAAAATGCATACCATAAATATTTTTAAATTACATCATTGTAAATTTGTAAATATGTAAATTTGTATGAATATACATAATTATAAAATAATAAATCTAGAATAATATTAATTTTTGTAACATAATAATGTTTAAAAAAATAATGCAAATAAATTTATGTTTGAATTATCATTATTTTATTATGGTCTTACATAACAAAAATAAAAGTATACATTTTAAAGATATCATTCACACAAATTTAAAGCAATCAAGTAGTTGTATTATTTTAGGAATTGACATAAAAAAAGAAGAACTTGATACAGTGTGCCATTGTTTTTGAGATCAAAATAATTGCAAATTATCAAGTGAAACGATTTTAACAATAACACAATGCAAACCAATTCATTCAAAATACATATTATAATGTTTCGAAAAAAAGAGTTTTAGTTATAAGGTTTGGTCCTCTTCTTTATAAAAAGCCATCTTAAAATGTATAAATGATGAAATAGCATATGTACCATATCACTCTCGGTTCTCGTGATCACCCTCATTATCTTCCAACTCACTTGACATGATAGCACTATTTTTCTGAAAAATATGTTTTGACCTAGGGTCATGTCTCAATACGAACCACCAATCCCTATCCAACACATCTGGGTAAAAAAACACTTGGTTCCAGTGTTTGGGGAAAAAATAGGGCTCCTTAGCTTCATCCCAAATCTTTCCAGAGTTGATACATATCAGCCTACTATCACAATCTTACTTTACATTATTCCTATCAATGGTGTCCCACCGCTTGCACCTAAAAATAACACATTGAAAAGAAGAGAAATCCACTTCAATGATATCTTGTATCTTTCCAACGTAAACTAACATCCCTTGTACTAGGTTTTGATCACAATGGCTAGCTCGAATAGATTGATCGAACTCAAATTCCACTCCACAGTCTTATGTCATGTGTTCATCATCAACATTTTTTGTGCGAAAATGGTGTCCATATGCCAACATATATGGGAACAAATGAACCTACAAAAAAAGTTGAAAAATCACAGTGTCACATGTCTTATAATAACCCAACTGTTAAAATATGAAATATAGATGTTACATTTCAAATGTGCATTATTAATTTTAAAATTTACATAAATAGATTATTACCAAGTGGGTGCACCCAATCCCTACGTGTAGTGCATCCTCTTCAGCACGTGGGCAACGACCGGTTGCACCGTATTTCTCTTTGACATGGTCAACAATCCAACTGTTGGGGCATATAATTGGCATTTTTTCTTTTAAATGATCGGGATAAGGCACAAATCTACCATTCAACCATATGAATTCTTTCCTGTCACTATCCCATTTCATCCTCTTTTTTTCGTACAATACGACCCCTGGTTATGTCACTTCGGAATTGTAAAGAACGAAATTATTGATTGCTTCAATATCTACATTCACTAATGAAATCAAACTGTCATATAGTACATATGAGATCAAAATATACATTATATTGAAGTTCAACATGAATATTTACTTTGTGTAAATTTGAAAAATTATAAGTCACTTACTCTTTATCAAGCACCTTTTTCCATTCATTTGGAGAAGCTCCCCTTCTCTTTTGTCTACATCCCTTTCATTGTCCCAAATCACCGCACCTAGTCTGTTGTCGATCTGCTTGATATACTAACTGACATAATAGAAATACTCATAGGATATGTACCCCTCTGCCATAGACCCTTAGGGTTTTTCCCTTTGTCGAACAAAACCTTTCAATTTCTTCATGTACCTCTCTAACAAGAACATCCAACGACAAGAAACCACCCCAACTAATTCAACCTCATCTATTAGGTGGATTAGAAGATGAACCTGCAAGTCCATGGAACTCGTCGGCAGTTCCTTCTCAAACATACAAACAATCTCAACTACCTCTTGACGCCACTATGGAATGCTAGCCACATGAATCTCCTTTGACGTGATCCAACGTACAAATGCACATAATTTAGATATGGCACGTCCTAGGTCTTGGGAGAAGTCATGTTTCACACACCCATGCATGAATAAAGGATAATGACATTGCAAAGTTATAAACACATGCAATAATATACAAAATTAGTTATGTTTTATGATCCCTGCATGGGATAAAATTTATTAATATAACAAATAATAAAATCATGCTTTTGACATTATATGTACTCTTAAAATATTCAAATGGTCATGCAATTTCAACCCTGACAAATGATCATCCACGGTGAAGCAACACCGTAGTGAAGACCCATATGAAGATGGCACCCTCACACCCATTATAACTTCCTTTGCCAAAGAAAGATCATCTTTTTTTAAAATCCATGGGACATCACCTTCTTTGAAACACCAATTATAGGGACCAAATGCCTCTAATCTTGTACTTTCTGATTGTCTTGGCTAATGTTTCTTTTTAGTTTTTGAAGTAATAATATATTTCCTAACAGCCAATGTGTCACTTTGTTTCGATGATATGTGCCTCCATAAAAATATGAAACATTTTTAAATATATGCATGGGATCTAATAAGTGGGTAATCTTAATATGCTCCTAATATGGGAGGTTATAAAATATATATTTCATTTTCATCCCATTAAGAAATTTCTCAACATAGGTGTCAAAGAATTATGGATCATCTAACATAGGCTCCCCATTTGAATTAAACATTTCTATGAACTCCTTATCCTTCTCTCTCTCATATGCTATAAGCCATTCAACTGGTGTTGTTATTGGAGGCCTTTGGTTTCTCTCTCGTTTACCCTTGAAAGCGGATGTTGTTGTTATGTAAGAGTGTTCTTCTGGGAGGAATACCCTGGAGCAGTCATGCACTAGCTTTTGTAGGTCGCTGGACCATCTAACTTTCAGAGAAGCTCAAAAACATTTACATCCATAATACCCTTTTGTTACAAGACTCGTGAAATTATTGTATACAATATGCATGGCACGTTAAAGAATATCATGAAGATAAAAAAAATTACAATTAATTAAATAAATAATATGCGAAAGAATATTGTTACGTATATAAAAAAATCAATAAACATGTAATTTACCAAAGAAAACTCATAAGCCTCGATAATCATGTGTCGTGTAAGAACATATGCCATACAACGTAAAACTCCTCTCTACTACGATGGGTCTTGATACATCTTATACATTTATCCCATCCCATAATTCCTTCAATTCATCTACGAGTGGTTGTAAGTAGACATCCATATTCTTCACTTGCCTTCTATGAGGGACTATGAGAGCCAACATAAGATGTTCATTCTTCATGGAAAACCACGGGGGGATATTGTTATTATTAACTACTACATTCCAAACAGAATAGGTGGTGTTATGGAGGCAATATTTGTTGATGCCATCCATGGCTATGTTTAGTCGTAGACTTCGTACTTCATCCTTGAATTTTTCAGGCCATGTATACTCTATATGCTTCATGGCTATTGAATCTGTTGGGATTCAAATAACTCCCAAGTCACTTCTATGTGAGGCATGCCATCCCTGCAACATAGCTAATTATTTTCATCGAAAGATCCTTTGAATCCTTGAGATTATAGGCATGTGCCTTAATATCTTAAAAATGATGACCACGTGATTTACCCTTCTTTTTTTATTTATCATACATGTCATGCCCACATTTTGGATATATCTCTTTGTCAGCATATTCTTCTCTATATCGAATACAATCATTTGGACATGCATGATATGATATGTACTCAACACCCAACATTTTCAACAATTTCTTTGCCTCTTCGCAACTACCGGGTAAGACATTATCACTCGGAAGAACCTTATATTTGAATAACCTGTAGCTGGTCATGGACAATATTAAATGTAAATTAATGCTGATATAATTATTAACGTTCATAAAATTTACTATTTGTAATGTTCATTGTGTGATTATATTTCTAAAAATATAAGGGAGGACTTGATGGTCAGTTACCTCAAAATTTCTGAGAAACATGCATTCGACAAGCCAAACGTTTCTTTTAAGTTATATAGTAACATCGTTTTTCCCAACTGGGTAGACTTGACTGAGCACCAACTCCAAAGAGAGGGGTGGTGGAAGCAAATGTAAGGTTTTCGAAAAAGGTATCAACAATATGAGCATCATACCCTAGATGATCATCGTTATGGAATGCATCTAACAACATTGTCTCCATGGTAGTCGTATCCCTTAAGTAATCATCCATACCAACCTCTATTTGATTGCCTCCATTTCCAGCTTGTGAAGAACTAATATTTTTGTAGTCATTCCTAATTGTTGAATCTGGACATAGTGGGAATTGAATAGTTGGTTGATTCAACCATTCTTGGTATCGTTCCTCTCCGAGTTTTTCTCTTAATTCAACCTTCTCTTGATTTTAAATTGTCGTGGGGTGCAACAGAAGATGGTAGGTAGGTCGCTCATCATCACTAGAATCCTAATAATTTAAAAAAATATATTTGAACATGATTATTACAAAATCAATGATATCAATTAGTAAGAATGTCGAAAATGCATGATTAATTGGTTTGACGTTGAAATAATATTTACATTAATATATAAAACAATTAATATTACCATCATTGTCCTAGGATTCTGGCTAGAAGATGCAATGTTACAATTGGCACGGTGCAGTGGTTGTCCATTTTCATCTACCAAATGTGCCTTGTGGTATGTTGCTCCTGATAAGAGCTTTCGATGTTTTGGAGCTATTTTAATATTTTGTGCATATGAACTCGATTCTGAATCTGGATGAACCTGCAAATTTGTATACATTAATTTTATTCAGCTGATTGACATGGATAAAATAAATAAATTCAATTAGATAATGATAATATAATAAAAGCTGAAGTAAGTATGTATGGAGATGGATAGGGAGAACTCTGCGATGGACTTTGAGAAATATTATGGAACGAGCTGGATTTTGAAGAATTGTCCGTTTGATATAATTATGAGATTTTCTTCCTGCATTTTAGAAAAATAAACAATAAATTTTGGTGTACATACATAAATGTAATTTTGGTACCTTAAAAATGGACTTATTGTTATCGGTGCTAATGTACAGTTAACTGACCCGGTGCATTTTATTTACTGCGCACCAGTGCAGTTTTATTAACTGACGCACCAATGTGGTTATTTAACAAACGCACTGAATATCTAGAAATAAAAAAAGCGCAACTTTATTTTTTTAAAGTGAAAAAAGTGGAAAATTGAAAAAAGGGCGGAAAATTATTTTTTGAAATCAAACTTCATCAAAAAATTCTTTAAATAGTAAAAGCTATTCATTATTTCATTATTTTTGAAAAAAAATTCAAGGAGGGATTTTCACGAGAGACATACTTGGAACAAGAGAGAATGAGAGCACTATGGAGCAGCAAAATACTTTCGAACAATAACACTATTCAATATAGAATCATAACTTGAAACATCTGGTGATTTGCACAAAAACCCTATAGTATAGTAAAATTGTTAAATTTTACTGTTATAATTGTTTTTTTAATAGTTTTTGTTGCATTTAATACATGCATAGTAAAAATTTTAAATTTTACTGTGCATTTTTAGAAAAAAGAAGAAGACAAAAATCCATTCTTACGTTAAACCATTGCTTTTTCTTGTTTCTGTGACTTCACAATTAGGGCTTTTCATTTTAGATTTATAGGGTTTGTATTGTTATATATATATATATATGACACCTAACCTACGAGACCACTTGCAGAGTCAGATCTCAATACATGTCAGCCCTTGCACGATTTTTAAAAAAGAAAGATTTTTTTTAATCGGCGTGCCCTGTTTAAAATAACGCATCGGTGCATCGGTTAAAATATAATGCACCAGGTCTCCTTGTTGAAAAAGAGCATTGTACGATGTTTCTACTGTGTTGGCAGTGCGTTTATAAGAACCTACTGCACCACCTTTGGTGCGTACTTTTTAAAAGGCACATTGTTTTCTTGATTTTTTTTACTTTTTTACCTCAAAAGTATGTGATTTATTTATAAAATATATTAATGAATGGTATGGTACATGTTTCATATTGATAAAAAAATGGCTGACAAGAGTTCAAGTAACAAAAATATTGATAGCACATCGAGAAAAATAGAAAAGGCAAGTTCTTTGTAAATTCTTTACAAAAATTATTATTTTTGAACTATATGTAAGTTTAACTAATATGTATTGATTATTGTGTATCATGCAGAGCCACAAAATGACGAAGCTCGATAATATTATTTTAGATCTAAGACTAGAAGAGCGTAAAAGCTTGATGGAAAAATTGCATAAGGATGAATCAGGTGAATGAAAAAATACTATCGATCCAATATGAGTTTGTTTTTTGAATTTTCATTAATAATATACTTAAAAATATTAGATAATATGTTTAAAAAAATTTATTAACTCACATATGTTTAATGTTCTACAAGGACCTACAACGAAGAAATGGAACATTGTTCTAAGAAAAGAAAAAAATAGGACATGCAAATGAAAATGAATTTCTCCTTAGCTCATCTGGAGTGGTGCTAGAGGTCAATGAAAGGGAGAAAAAATTTTACATAACTTTGAGGGATCTAGTGGAATGAATGTATAGACATTCTTTCCACTCATAATACAAAAATCAATTCAATGATTCCAAGAACCAAATTTTATTTAAACTACAAGATGAGTTTCCAGAGAATTGGTTATGAGACATGTCAAACTTTTAATAGCAAAAATGTACAACAACAAAAAAGAAGGAATGAAAAATCAATATTCCTTTAAATTTTTTTCTAGAATTATATGTATATATTAATAGAAATCAATCATTTATAAATATAACTTTTATTATATTTACTTTTCATATATCAATATAAAAATTAAATAGTTCATTTTCATGTTACATTTCAGGAAGATTATGAAAATCTCAAAGGATGAACGAGTTGATATTAGAAATATGCCAGTAGGAATGTCCAAAAAGGTGTTCAAGGAGATGGTCAAAGAAATTGACATAATTGCATCGCATGAGGAGCCATATCAACAAAAACGTTCTCAACAACAACGTGCTTCAAATGTAGTATGTAATCATTGAATTAAATAATTTAGCATTAAATATTAATTTTCAAGTATTTTCTTGTAGAAAAGAAAAGAAAATGGAACCCATTCAACACATAAAATAGGACGACATGGAAGAAAGGGTTGACATCTATGTTTGTGAGTAATTTTTACTTCCTTAAAGCTGTTGATTTTTGTAGCATCAGAGAGTGTTTCAAGTCTCAAACTTTGTAAGGAGGCTTGGACATCAGTGTTCCAAAGAACCCAAAAACTCTTTGGGGAAATTCCACTCGTTTCATGAATTATTAAAATCATTAATTATTTTAATGGAGACCTAAGTCTAAACTTAAGGAAATGAAATAATTAAAGGGTATTAATAAGTCCGAGTGTGAATCTTCTAGAAAACAAAGATAAAGTCAAGTTATAATATTAGCCATTGGTTAGACTTATAATCTCTGTTGTTGATTCATCAACGAGAAGTGATCTAAAAATGGAAGTACTTGAAAATGTGTGCAAGGTATCCATTTCCATTTAATTAAATGTGTGCAAAATTCTCCATGTCTTGTTGATTAAAAAAAGTGTTTTTGGTAACTATTTATGAGTTTTTGTGTGAGGGAAAGATAATTTAATTCATTGTTTAACATATTAAATCAGAAATACACAGCAAGATAACTTCAACATAACATGACACAAATGTTTGATGAGTATTTCACCCCTCCTGGGCTACGTTTGCTGGATCAAGCCTCCCAAAATGAGCTTGTCCACTTGTATTATAATGCTATCAAATGATAATACAAGTTTAGAAATGCCTCAATAAGAAAATATGAATGCAAATATAGATTTAGAAGACATGAAAAATGCTAAAAATGCCTTTCCATATTCACTAAACAATGAAGAATTACCATAAACAGTGACTTCTTCAACAAGGCCCTGATGGCTCTTTGAACTTCTCTGAAGATTTTTGGGCTGTATAAGTCCCCAAATAGTTCTGAAACTTCATCCATTAGGTTCAGAAGGTCAAAAATAGCTAAAAATGGTTTTTGGATCACCTCAAACAGTGAGGTACAACTCCAGATAACTCCATTTCCCTAAAGGTCCTAGTGGCTCTCCAAGCTTACCTGAAGCTAAAATGGCTGTAGTACACCTCTGCTGCATTTGGAACCTATCCAAATGACTCTAGAATGCTGAAAATAGTCGAAATTGACTTTTTTTTCACCTCAAATGGGTAAGCATAGCCTAAAACAGCTCCAACTCCCTCTTGGCCATGATGGTTCTCATTGCTTCCCTGAAGCAAAAGGGGCTAAAGATCAACTCTAATGGCTCTAAAACCTATATAAATGGCTTCATAATGCTAAGAATACCTGAAATCAAAAAACATTTTGTCCAAAAAAGTTCAGTAATGTAGAAGTTATGACCAAAACAATATTTTCCCAATCTGGCCTAAAAAAACTCCACCAAATTTGGCTAATTGGAGATAGGTTCGACAATTATGGCATAACCGCCGAAAATGGGGGCTCCAATCCAAAATTAGCACGTGGTTAACGTTAAAATTTAATGTATATGGGGCGAGGTCACATGGGACCACTGCCCTAACCACCGGAGAAACCGTTGTTAACACCATAACTTATAACGTGGCATATAATGCGACCATGTGCTGGCCACATGTAACATTTTCTAACTGCATCTTCTAATCACCGGATGAACTGACGCTTGGTCATGAGCCTTCGGGTCATGTGGTGTGGGGGTTGGCCCCCATTTGCCGCTCATCCATATTTCGTTTAAAATTTAAATATGTATTAACTCCATTATATATTAAGAACCAAACATGTGGCACAAAGGTAAACACGTGTGATGATTGGTGGGAGGTCCGTGGTTCAAACCTGTGGACTTACAAAAAAAATTTCATAAACAAATTTTTGGTGGCCTGGGCCCACGTGGCGGCCTTAGGGCCTGCCACGTGGCAGCCCGTGATTGGCCTGAAAACTCCAAGTCAACCTGCCAACCAACCGCTGAAGGACACTTATCGAAGAATGATTAGCCCACAGGGAATATTTCGTGGGATATTCCAAGGTATATTCCCACAATATTTTGAGGAATATTCCCAGAATATTCTTTTTTTAATATTTTCCAAAGTCAAGTCAACTCTGGTCAAACTTAGTTTTTTTTAAGTTTACTGAAAACTTCAAACCTACATAACTTTCACATACAGTGTCAGATTTTAGTGTCATTCATGGTGCCAGGATCGTATCGACGAGGCCTATCCAGTCGTTCTAGTTTCAACCAATTTTAAGAAATTCCAATTTTGAGCTTTTTCCATAGCTCGGACTTGAGCTCCTGATCACACATCCAAAATGAGAAGCTTTTGGACCCCAAAAGCTCACTGAAATGCTAAAACTAAACTGTACAGTAAATGAGAGAATAAAAACATCCTCTTCTCTTCAGCCTTCAAAAATTTCCTTGAATTTCCAACTGTCCTCATGGCGAATTTTTGCTGAATGAGCCATGTACTTGTGCCGAATCCCGACCAAGTTTTATCACCATACCAATCTACCATTCTGAAACCAACAATGACCCTTGTTGAACTTTGTGTTCTCTTTGCTTGCATGTCTTTCCATCTCATGGAATCTTGCAGCGCTTTGCACCGACACTTCGTTCTCTGCACTAATCGACACCAAAGGCACCTTGTGCAACATATGACATCAACAACAAGTTGACCTGAAATGTGTTATAATTGCACACAAAATTTGTAACAAGTGTGCACATAATCAACACAAGTTGATAAAAAACAAGATACATCTTGACAAACACATGTGTATGTATCATGTACAATGAACCATATACAATTCGCTAATTACACATACAACCTCTATGTACATGTGCAAATTCAACTCTTATTTTCAAATACCAACAAGTACATCATCCCAAAAACATGTGGGTGACTAAGAGCTGAACTAAAAGACATCGCTGCAATATAAGTGATTATCATACTCATCTTTTACACCTCCATGGTGAAATTTTGCAACAACAAAGAAATTCCTTCAATTGAAACTGCTTTTAAATGCAATCTTGCATCAAACTTTTCAACTGAAATACATGCATACCAATCTGAAATTTTCATGCAAAAAATGAAAATGACTTACTGCATTAAGAATTTAATCCACTTCCTACCAAGCCAACTCTATGGCGTCTTTTCCTGCTGCAATATTTCTACATGTGAATCTTCCATTTCCACATCGATAATGGAATCCATAGATCCACTTGCGCCAATATTTTTTTCATCTAGCTGCATCTGCTTTGGATGACTTGTTGGATGTAAAGTCCAACAATGAGAGATATCATGTCCCTTCCTTTGACAAAATGTGCAACTCTTAAGCACTTTCTGAGAAATTTTTCTTTGCCTCTTCTTCTTCCTATGTGCTTTCTTTTTCAACGAGCATCTTGAAGCAACATGGTGAAATCCACCAAAAAATGTGCAACAAAAAATTCTTTCTTTTGAACAAGAAAAATTATCATTCTTTTCTGAAACATAATCAAATTGATCATGTGAATAATTATACCTCTTTTGCTGCATGGAATGTCCATCCTTTTTGTCTTCAAAAGACTATGAACTAGTAGAGGAGACAACTTTCTTTTTCAGACTTTCATCACAGTTCTTGTCTTGAAAACTGTTTGAACTTGAATGCTTGCCATAAGCGGTACGTTTACCCTCTACTTGCCGCAATAAAGGCTTAAAAAAATGGCAATCATCCTTAAATTTTTTTTGACATATATGCATTTAGAACTTGGAATAAAGGTTCTCTTTAAATTTTCATCACATGCATTCAAGGATTTGGAGTCTTCGCCATTAAACTGCACATAACCAAGAACAACATTCTTGGGTTGCTCCACAACCGAAATAGGGTCAACCATGCCTTGTCCATGCTTTCCCAAACCTTTGCTTTCATGATAGCCCATCTTAAACATTAATTTGGACCCTATACCCCTTGTATGTTTTTCAAAAGAACCAACACACTTTTCAATTGAGGAAATTGAAGACAATTTTGAATGGTTTACCTCTTCCTCAGGCCTTTCCTTGGACAAAGCTTCTTAAGCTTGAAGGTGTTGTTTCTCCATTTCATGCAGTCTTTGGAGAATTTTTTCCTTCTCTTCCTTCATGGCTAACAATTGTGCATGAAGCTTAGCACTTTCTCTTTTATCTTGAATCAAAATCAACACCATGTCCTTCACCTTAATGAACTCATTCTTCATGTCATCATTGAAGAATCTCATGAAGGAGGAAACTTCACTTGTAGAAGAAGTTGACATTATGTAAATGGTCAAATTAACAAAAGGAAATTCCAAATAAAAGTTCTCAAAGCTTTCAAACAAATGACAAGCTTTTAACCAAATGTCTTTCAAGACCCCTTCTTATTCAAGCAGCCATAAAACACAAACTCCAATAGCTTTTGTAGCAAACATTAATCACGTGGGTTTGTTTTCCAAAGATAATCTTGAGGTACTTTGGGATAAGGAAATAGCCTACAACTCTTTTTTCCTTTCCAAGACTTAGCTAACATCAACTATCTTTTCAACTCAAGCAAACTCAACAATCAACCATTTTGCAACCAATAAAACAACCAATCTTTTAAACTGTTTTAACACCTTTTGCACAAAAAAAATGCTCAACTTGAGCTCAACCTATGCTTTGATACCATCTGATCTGAAAATGGAAGTACTTGAAAATGTGTGCAAGGTATCCATTTCCATTTAATTAAATGTGTGAAAAATTCTCCATGTCTTGCTGATTAAACAAAGTGTTTTTGGTAACTGTTTATGAGTTTTTGTGTGAGGTAAAGATAATTTAATTTGTTGTTTAACATATTAAATCAGAAATACACAACAATATAACTTCAACATAACATGACACAAATGTTTGATGAGCAGTTCACCCCTCCTAGGCTACGTCTGCTGGATCAAGCCTCCCAAAATGAGCTTGTACTCTTGTATTATAATGCTCTCAAATGATAATACAAGTTTAAAAATGCCTCAATATGCAAATATGAATGCAAATATAGATTCAAAAGACATGAAAATGCTAAAAATGTCTTTCCATATTCACTAAACAGTGAAGAATTACCATAAACAATGACTTCTTCAACAAGGCCCTGATGGCTCTTTGAAATCCTCTGAAGCTTTTTAGGCTATATATGTCCTCAAACAATTCTGAAACCTCTTCCCTTAGGTTCATAAGGTCGAAAATAACTAATAATGTTTTTTGGATCACCTCAAACAGTGAGGTACAACTCTAGATAACTCCATTTCCCCAATGGCCTTGGTGGCTCTCCAAGATTCCCTGAAGCTAAAATGGTTGTAGAACACCTATAGTACCTCTGGAACCTATTCCAATGGCTCTGGAATGCTGAAAATAGTCGAAATTGACTTTTGTTTCACCTCAAATGGGTAAGCATAGCCCAAAACAACTCCAACTCCCTCTTGGCCTTGATGTCTCTCATTGCTTCCCTGAAGCAAAAGGGGATGGAGATCAACTATAATGGCTCTAAAAAATGTCTCAATGGCTCCAGAATGCTAAGAATACCTGAAATAAAATAAAAATTCATCCAAAAAGGTTCAGTAATATAGAATTTATGACCAAAATAGTATTTGCCGAATCTGGGCTAAAAAAACTCCACCAAATTTGGATAACTGGAGATAGGTCCAACAATTATGGCATAACTGCCAAAAATGGGGGCTCCACTCCAAAATTTAGCACGTGGTTAGCATTAGAATTTAATGTGTATGGGGAGGGTCACATGGGACCACCACCCTGACTGCCGGAGAAACTGTTGTTAACACCATAACTTATAACATGGCATATAATGCGACCATGTGCTGGCCACATGTAACATTTTCTAACCACCACTTCTAACCACTGGATGAACTGACACTTGGTCACGAGCCTTCGGGTCATGTGGTGTGGGGGCTGGCCCCTATTTTCCGCCCATCCATATTTCGTTTAAAATTTAAATATGTATTAACTCCATTATATATTAAGAACCAAACATGTGGCACAACGGTAAATGCATGTGATGGCTGGCGAGAGGTCCAGGGTTCAAACCCGTGGAATTACAAAAAAAAATTCATAACCAAATTTTCGGTGGTCTGGGGCCACGTGGCGGCCTCTGGGCCTGCCACTTGGCAGCCTGTGATTAGCCCGAAAAACTCTAAGTCATCCTGCCAACTAACCATTGAAGGGCACTTGTCAAAGAATGATTAGCCCACAGGGAGTATTCTGTGGAATATTCCCAGAATATTTCGAGGAATATTGTCGAAACATTCTTTTTTTAATATTTTCCAAAGTCAAGTCAACTTTGGTCAAACTCAGTTTTTTTAAAGTTTACTGAAAACTTCAAACTTGCATAACTTTCACATACAGTGTCGGATTTGAGTGCCGTTCACGGTGCCAGGATAGTATCGACGAGGCCTATCCGGTTGTTCTAATTTCAACCAATTTTGAACAATTCCAATTTTGAGCTTTCTCCATTTCTCAGACTTGAGCTCCTAATCAAGAAGATTATGAAAGAGGGCTTGAGGGTCATTTGGAAAATAAGCCAGGAATACAATCAATACCTGAAGGAGATTGTTTCTGAAGTAACAGAATTCGATCTCAGTGGAAGAGTTGCAGGGTGGAGAGTTGTAGAAGTATAAGGAGGAGGGATTTAGTAGTGACTGAGGTCAGGATCAGAGGGATGCAGTGGGTCACAGGAGGTAGCACAGTGAACCCACACAGAGCCTATGCAGGCTTACGCAGTTCAGTGTAGGGACTGCGCAAAGAAACACACATATAGGCACAAATAGAAGTAGAGGCTAATTAGGGTGTTAGAGATTTTTTGAGAGGAGCTGAGAATTTTGTCTCAGGTGTTTTCAGATTTTATCTACCAGTATATTCCTTGTAAAGAACCATTTTCTAAAAAAATTAATAAAACCCTCATCTGTTGCACCAATTTTCCCGCATTCGGTTTTTTCGGGGACAATTTTCCAAAAACAACGTACATGTGATTGATTCTTGTGCTTATGTCCTTTACTATTTACTTCTCTGCATATATATTTGTGAATGTTGCAATAGTATTTATTTCGATATTTACTTACGGATTTCTGTAAATAACTTATTTAAATAATAAGTAGGAGGAATAAATCTATCACTGCAACTGTAAAATTTTTAGATTGAAAATTTCACATGGTATCAGAGCCAGATATGAGTAACAGGAATATAAAATTGACTAGTGGACAGAAGTATGAAATTGTAGCCAACAACGCAGAAGGGTTCACGCAGTTCTCCATGGAGGAAAAGAAGCATGATATAATATATGGAACACGATGTTTCTATTCTGGCATCCAGACTTGAAGAAGAAATTACTCACGTATCAAGAATGCTTCTTCCGATGTTTGGTGCATTGACAGTGTAGCTTCTGCTCACATGACGGAAGTACCAGAATGTTTTTATGACTGCCAAGAGGAGAAGATGAGTTTTAAAATAACCATGGGTAATAAATAAAAATGTAGCCCTATTGGGAGAGGTACCATAGTATTTCAGATCGAGGTTGGAAATAAGATCTGGGCCACTAACATATTGCATGTGCCCGAGTTGGGGATGAACTTTCTCTTAGTGTCTCAACTTCAAAACCAAGGTTATGATGTTTACTTTATTGGAAATTGGGTCTAAGTCAAACACCCAAGTTGGAAGAAGAAGGCACAGATCGAAGTAAGAAGAAACAAACTTTACAAGTTGCAACTTGAATCCCTAATGGCACTATTTGGCAGCACAGATGAAACAAACATGAATGAGCTATGGCAGAGAATAATGGGACATTTTCATCATGGGGCATTAACAATTCTCAAGAATACTATCACATGAGTTCTAGAGCTGAGCACTAAACAGGACGATGTCTGCAAAGGGTGCGTATTGGGAAAATATGCCAAGGCAGCGTATCAGATAAGAAACAATAGGACCAAGGGTGTATTGGAATTGATACACTTAGATATCTATGGACCAATGTCCACTAGAGCACTTATTGGTGTTGAGTACTTAATCACCTTTATTGATGACCATTCCATGAAAATCTTGATCTACTTTTTGAAGACCATGGAAAAAGTCTTCAGTCAGTTTAAAGATTTTAAAGCTTTGGTAAAAAATCTGACAGGAAAGTGGATCAAGGTGTTGTGTTCAAACAATGGTGGTGAATACACAGACAAGGAATTCACTTGGTTCTACATAAGGGAAGGTATCAAAAGAGAGTAGACAACTCCATACAATCCAGAGTAGAATGGTGTGGCAGAAAGGAAAAACAAGACTATTGTCGAAGCGACAAGGGCGATGTTGTATGATTAAGACATGCCCAAATTTTTGTGGGTTGAAGCTTGTAATACAACTGTCTATGTTCATAACAGGACTCCTCACACTACATTTAGAAATATCACACTAAAAAGTGTCTTCACTGGCAGCAAGCCTAAAGTGAGTCACTTTAGGATCTTCAGTAGTACAACTTACTGCCATTTTCCTACTGAGAAGAGGAAGAAGTTGGAAATGACTGTGGAAAACGGGTATCTAGTAGGATACAATGAGAATGAAAAGGCATATTGAATCTACATTCCTAAGATCAGGAAATTCGTAGTGCAGAGGGATGTGAAATTCATGGAGGAGAAGGCCTTCAGAAGATCCTACGAGTTGCCATCTGCTATGCATTCTAAGGAGGATTCGCTAGTTCAACCTCAACAAATAGCGACAGAGAATTCAGTTGCCTATCCAAATCATGGGTATCCAAGGGACGTGTCTCTCGAGGACTTACAAGAGGGAGAGCCGGTAAATCTTCCCATCACCAGTGGAAGAACGAGCAAGGAGCTACGAAAAAATCTGAAAGATGCAGAAGACTTTGTCAGAGTCCACTGAAATGAGAAGAGACAACGTAAGTAGCTTGAGAGGTATCAAGCCTGAGAGGTATCAAGCCCTAGTTTCTCAATTCGGAGTACCTTCTAGTTTTCAGGAAGTAGCTCAGCAGTAGGTGTGGGTAGATGCAATGGTGGAATAGTACAATTCCATCATAACGAATGATGTCTGGGAAGTGGTTCCTAGGCCTCAGGAGAGATCAGTTGTAGGATTAAGGTGGATCTACAAGGTAAAATATGTTATGGATGGCAACATCAAGAAATTTAAACCTAGTTTTGTGGCTAAGGGGTATGCTCAGAAGGAAGGGATCGACTATCAAGAAACCTTCAACCTAGTAGCCAGATACACCTCTATTAGATCCGTGATATCCCTTGCTACGCAGATGGGATGGGAGATTCACCAGATGGATGTCAATATGAAATTCCTGAATGGGGTGATAGAAGAAGAGGTAAGTATAGAGAAACCAAAAGGATTTGAGACACATGATCATAAGACACATGTATGCAGGCTAAAGAAAGCCTTGTATGGACTAAAACAAGCTCCTAGAGTCTGGTATGGTTGAATTGACAGCTACTTGCAGAAAATGGGATTCATTAAGAGTGATGCAGATCCCAATCTCTACTATCTGAGGGTAGGGAGTGAGCCCCTAATATTGGTTTTATATGTATATGATATATTCTTGACAAGATAATCGAGGCTCATCACAGACTGCAAGAATAATTTGGTTGCGGAATTTGAGATTGTAATGTTCCCAATTTTAGCCTCAAGCTAAAATGGAACATTATAGTTGCATATTTTTATTTTGTTGAAAAAAAGTGGGTAAAGTGACCCATTCATGAAATAAACAGGAATAAAATCCCTCACAATGTGAAAATGGATCATCATGGAGCGGGATTTCACACCCTCATGTGTGAAAGAGGTTAAAATGCAAATGCACAAGGCCTAGTTGACCAAATCAAAGTGCGTTGGCATGAGTTGGAAAGCACTAAGTGGGACATCGCAGTTTTAGTGGAGGAATATTCCATGGGGGAGGAAACTTCTAGAGGAAGGAAGGAGGAGACTTCGTTGTGTTTAAAAGAGAGGCAAGGCAGCCCATTGAGATTATCTTGGATCATTTGATTATTTGTCTATTCAGACAAATTGCTGCCTCTTGTTGTTCAGCAGAGCTGTAGTGCCTTTGGGCACGAGGAAGTCCTATTTAGGAATTCCTCTCCTTCTTGAGTAGCTCATGAAGGATTGCACTCATCCTCCATATTCTGGCATTTAGGCCATAGCATCAACCATCTACATCAGCGCAGTTTCTGTAGTAGATATTGTGCAGTGTTGCTGGAGGTTTCCTACAACACCATTTCGAGCTGATATTTCAAAGGAGGGGGGTTCTATACTTCTGGGAGGTTAGTGAGGATGGTTCCTGAGATTATTCCACTATCATTGGCAGGAGGCCAACCACTTCCATCAGTTACAACACAGGCCCTCTCATAGACTGCGTTCTAGTTGGAGCACATTTGCAATGAGGGTTTTACAGGCATTTCAGAGGGTGAGATATTTGGTGTATGGATCAGCCTTGCACTGCAGATTTCCAAAGGAGAAGGGCTCTTCATCATCTCAGCCATTTAGCCTTCTCCATTCCATTCCATGTATTGAGTTGCTGCTGCCACCCAGCAACCTCGGCATTTCAGCAGTTTTGCATATTTCATCCAATCCTTCTAGGATTGACTTGAGGTAGTGATTGGGAGCTTAGATCTTCTCTCCCAATGATGTATGAGCCATATCTATGTAGATCCTATGATGTTTTTCATTCAGTGTAGCTGTCTCCCTCATGTGACTGCGCAGTTCCTATTCATGGGCATCCTGCTATGGAGCAACATTTTGTATTATGGCATGTGTATTCATGGAAGCCTTCTTGCCTTATTCTTTTGATATTCATTGTATCGTTTTACTGTTTTTATTTCATAATAAAATAGCTCAAGGGTTTTCACACATTTTGGCATAATTTTTATTCACTTCTATTTCCAGTTTATGTCTTTATATTGCTGTAGCTGCATTTTTGGGTTATCTTGCAAGATTACCAATCTTGTTGTATTTCCCTCTTGGGGATATTGTCCCTTGAAAACACTCTATAGACAGAGTCTGATAGTGGGCCAGGAAGCCTCTGGAGATCATCCTTCTTTATGAAGGTGACAAATCCAGTAAATGCCCCTTCAGTCTATCTCTGAAATAGATTTTCTTGTCGATTGACAATGTTTCTGAAAAAGGAACATTACAGTGGTATCAAAGCATAATCTCGGCTCAGCCTGTGGATATTCGCCAAGATGCCATCTAAGAAGAAAGAAAAAGGAGATGAGCTAAACAAAATTCTCCCTAAATCCATCTAGGGCTTTCATGGGAGCCCAAAGCAAAATAAAAGGGAGAGATTTGAAGAATCTCCACAAGGGTTTGAAGCAGAAACAAACTCTAGGTTTTCTGATGAGGAATGTGAACATGCAATCACATCCTTTGATGCACAGCGCAGTCACATGTGCAGATTTTCATGGAAGAGATGGGAAAAGAAGGAGATTGATCAAGAGGAAAAATATTGGAGGTTTTTCTGAGAGAGTATGAGTCTTAGACTCCGACATTCGGAGATCATCTCACTTTCATGGATTTTTGCAAGTCTAAGGTGAACGGGAGCCAACAACAAGATATATTTTTTCTATCTACTTTCAGGGTTCACCTACATGTTCATCCAAAGCATTGGTAGAGGAGCTAAAGACCATGTTGCAACAACACAAAGTTTCCAAAGGAGATGCTATTTGATTTGCAGCGCCACACTTTAGAGGGAAGACCTATGCATGGTGGATATTTGAGTCATGTTCTTTACAGGATGCAAATACTTCTTCCTATTTCAGATCCATTGAAGTAATGATGGAAGGATTTGGTGGGAGAAAATCTGAAACACATGCAGATAAACAAACCAAGAATTTGCATGTAAAGGGAGGAAGCATAAACTTAGATCCAATTCAGAACATTGTTGAGAAGGCTAACATCTTGCATCATACCTTGTTGGAGGAAAGGTATCCATCTCATATTCTTGCACAAGAAAGCATGGAGGTCTCTTTTTTCAAAAGGAGATCAAATTTTGAGAGAAGTTTCCCCTACATGCTGATGAGGAGGAGGGCGACTGTGCTAGTATAGCTAGAGTTGATCCGGTACCTCATGTAGAGGAAAGAGGAACTCTTGCTCCCCATAGAGGGATTCTTGTGTCTTTGCAAGAAATTCCCCAGGATCTCCCATGTAGAGATCAAGGCACAACTCATGATACATCTATGCCATTGGTAGTGGGGTGCAGAGCTATGGAGATAGAAGAAGAGATAGGGAGGATGATCAACATCATGTGATGAGGAGCACACACCCTATCTATTTTATGAGGTTGATGCAGCTAAGATGATGATTGGATTGCGTAGTGGAAGCATGGAGGGTTTTCTCCATTCACACATTCAGTCATATCTTGATGATGGTGTCTCACTGCATGGAGACATGGCACCAAGGAGACCACCAGATCAATAGAGGAGGTTGGATGCTCCACATTTGGGGGCCTCACACCTTGATTTTAGGAGGGTGGAAACCTTGGGAGAGTTCAGCACAGCGCAGAGAGCTTGTGGATAGAATCAAGAAGGAGGGAGACACTCTCTCATTTTTAGCATCACCCACTCTCATAAGTTATACTGCACTGATATAGTTGCTGCAGAGATGGAGGATAGCATCTTCATGATGCAGTATGGCTGCTCCATATATTTGGTGAGAGATATGATACTTCCTTTGAGGAAGGACTCTTTCATGCATTGGAGTAGATGGAGGCCGCTCATGCTTACATTGCCCAGGATCGGAAGATTCTTTGGAGGTGATAGTCTCTCATACGGGGCTCATTTTCAGAGAGCATCATTTCTATTTGAGCATGAGTAGCTGCATGATGGGCATGGAAACAACTTGGAGGATGACTTTGGCATGAGGGAATGTCAAGGTAGTAGGAAGAAGCGTGATGGAGCACCATATTGCAGAACACCAGTGTTGTCTATGTGGAGGATTTATCCAGGATAGAGGACTCATCTTTGGTTGAGCATTCCCCAGGATCTTGGTGCATGCATAATTTTTGGATGGCTTTGATGGAGATGGTAGATACTTAATGGATGGTATGATCATCTATCATAATGGAATACTCTTCTTGATTAGGGCTTCTAGTCTCAAGGAGACACTATTGCATGCAACATATGAGGACTTCCTAGATATGCATTTGGATGCATACTTGCCTTGCTAGAGGAGTTCACTTGGGAGGCAATTCAACATGATCTACATCAGCATATGGATAGATGCAGAGCTTGGTTGTCTTTGGAAAGGTTGGCACAACCATAACCTTACTAATTGGAGGAGAGGGAGAGCATTCAGATGAGCCATTTCAGCTCAAGGTCTCAAGTACATGGTAGAGAAGGTATAATTTCACATTATGTACATCTTTAATTTATATGAGTAGCATATCGATCAAGGAGGATCATCCCTTCTTGCACTTGGTATAATGTACTTGCAGCTACTTGTAGCCTTGATTTTGGCTATTTTTGTGATGGTTGTGGGGGAAGCCACATACTTCTTGGTGTGCACCATTGGCACCTATTTGTACTTTCATGATTCCATCTCATGAGATGTTTGTGGCAACAAACAAGTGGCTAGTACAACACTTGTTACTTTTGATTTTGAGGCAGGCCAAGGAGGCACTGCGCAGGTTCCATGAGTGGGATTTGGAACCACTCTCCGATTGTCATTTGATAACTTTTTTCTATTGCATATTGCTCCTTATATATTTCTGATGTTGTATATCTATTGAGGGGAATTATTTGGAGAGAATTTTATGTACAGCCCATTGGGAGCAAGATTCTCCCCATCATACATGTTTTATGTTGCAGGAGATACCATGGGAAAACCATGATTTCCACATTGCTACTTGCACCTTCTTGTGGGAGGGACCACTTGGAGAATTTGCAGAGGCATTTCATGGCTGATTTTCTTGATGGGGTAGCTTGGGCCATTCTTGGAGGCCATACTATTTCAGCCCAAGGGTAGAGGCAGCCCCATGAACACTTCAAATGGAGAGAAGACCATCTTGAGAAGCACAAGCACACTCTCCATTCAGCCCCAACACATTGCAGAAACCGGGGGTTGAGATTTTCATTTGGATGATAGCATGGATGAGAGGATCATCATTGGGAGCAGAATTATCCCATGCATATCATCACTCCTACCTTAAGGAGGCCACATTCCAGCGGGAAGGATTCCATTATGCCTTCTATCTTGCCATGAGGAGCATCATTTTCAGTTACATACTTGGGAGAGAGCATTGGAGGGCAGATTTATGGCAGCATATTTGAGTAGTGGTGGGACCATGGATGAGGAGGCCACTAGAAAATAAGGAGGAGAAATTTTGTTCTCTCTATGCAGTTGCTTGAAGACAAGCAACATGTGGGAGGGGAGGACTATAATGTTCCCAATTTTAGCCTCAAGCTAAAATGGAACATTGTAGTTGCATATTTTTATTTTGTTGAATAAAAGTGGGTAAAGTGACTCATTCATGAAATAAACAGGAATAAAATCCCTCACAATGTGAAAAGGGATCATCATGGAGCGGGATTTCACACCCTCATGTGTGAAAGAGGTTAAAATGCAAATGGACAAGGCCTAGTTGACCAAGTCAAATTGCGTTGGCATGAGTTGGAAAGCACTAAGTGGGACAACAGAGTTTTAGTGGAGGAATATTCCACGAGGGAGGAAAATTCTAGAGGAAGGAAGGAGGAGACTTCGTTGTGTTTAAAAGAGAGGCAAGGCAGCCCATTAAGATTATCTTGGATCATTTGATTATTTGTCTATTCAGACAAATTGTTGCCTCTTGCTGTTCAGCAGAGCTGTAGTGCCTTCGGGCACGAGGAAGTCTTGTTTAGGAATTCCTCTCCTTCTTGAGTAGCTCATGAAGGATTGCACTCATCCTCCATATTCCGTCATTCAGGCCATAGCATCAGCCATCTACATCAACGCAGTTTCTGCAGCAGATATTGTGCAGTGTGCTAGGTGTTGCTGGAGGTTTCCTACAACACCATTTCGAGCTGATATTTCAGAGGAGGGAGGTTCTATACTTATGTGAGGTTAGTGAGGATGGTTCCCGAGCTTATTCCACTATCATTGGTAGGAGGCCAACCACTTCCATCAGTTACAACACAGACCCTCTCATAGACTGCGTTCTATTTGGAGCACATTTGCAGTGAGGGTTTTGCAAGCATTTCAGAGGGTGAGATATTTGGTGTAGGGATCAGCCTTGCACCTCAAATTTCCAAAGGAGAAGGGCACTTCATCAGCTCATCCATTTAGCCTTCTCCATTCCATTCCATGAATTGAGTTGCTGCTGCTACCCAGCAACTTCGGCATTTCAACAGTTTTGCATATTTCAGCCAATCCTTCTAGGATTGACTTGAGGTAGTGATTGGGAGCTTAGATCTTCTCTCCCAATGATGTATGAACCATATCTATGCAGATCCTATGATTTTTTGCACTCAGTGTAGTAGTCTCCCTCATGTGACTACGCAGTTCCTATTCATGGGCATCCTGCTATGGAGCAACATTTTGTATTATGGCATGTGTATTCATGGAAGGCTTCTTGCCTTATTCTTTTGATATTAATTGTATCATTTTGCTGCTGTTATTTCATAATAAAATGGCTCAAGTTTTTTCACACATTTTGGCATAACTTTTATTCACTGCTATTCCAGTTTATGTCTTTATATTGCTGTAGCTGCATTTTTAGGTTATCTTGCAAGATTCCCAATCTTGTTGTATTTCCCTCTTGGGGATATTGTCCCTTGACAACACTCTATAGACAGAGTCTGATAGTGGTCCAGGAAGCCTCTGGAGCTCATCCTTCTTTATGAAGGTGACAAATCCAGTAAATGACCCTTCAGTCTATCTCTGGAATATATTTTCTTGTCGATTGACAATGTTTCTGAAAAAGGAACATTACAGAGATGAAAGATATAGGGTTGATGCACTTTTTTCTGGGGTTGAAAGTTTGGTAGTAGAAGGGGGAGATATTTCTTAGTCAAGGAAGATATACAACAGAGATTCCGAAGAGATTTAATATGGAATATTGTAGACCCATGATGACTCCAATGATCACTGATTGGAAGAAAATCAACACGTCCGAAGATGATGAGGCTAATCCTAATTTGTATAGGCAACTCATAGGATCATTGATTTATTTGGTAAACACAAGGCCAAACCTATGTTATGTTGTAAATACCCTCAGTCAGTTCATGGTAAGACCTAAGAGGGCTCATTGGGAAATAGCCAAGCATGTTCTCAAGTACCTTCAACGAACAATCGAGCTTGGTTTGAAGTACACCCGTAGCAATGATGTCAGGTTGAGTGGGTTCACCGACGCAGATTGGGTTCGGATTCCAGTAGATCAAAAGAGTAATAGTGGGTATTGTTTCAGTCTAGGAATAGGAATGCCTTCCTGGTGCAGCAGGAAACATAAATATGTGGCATAAATCTCAGTAGAGGCATAATATATGGCAGCTAGCATAGCTTCATGTGAGGCCATATGGATTCAAAAACTGCTTGTGAACCTACTAAAGGAGAAAATGGAAGTGACCTCTATCTTATGTGATAATCAGAGTTGCATCAAACTCTTTGAAAATCCTATGTTTCATGATTGGCCGAAGCACATTGACATCGGGTATCACTTCATCAGGGACTGTGTACAACATGGAGTTGTTCAGTTGTAGTACACTCCAATAGGAGAACAGGTGGCAGACATTCTCACAAAATCTCTAGGGAAGAATAATTTTTTCTACTTCAGAGAGAAGATGGGGATGATCAAGAATCCATTCCAGTAGCAGGAGTTGATAGGATCATTATTCAAAGGGAGTTGTAGTACAGATGTAGCAGTGACAATGACAGTGTCATGGATAGCAATACAGAAGGCAGCAACACAGTAGATGAGGGGAAGTGTCTAGAGATCATCGATGCGAAGGGTGCTTCAAAAGAAGAGCAACATGCATTAGGCATATTATTGAAACACCTTCCTTGCTAAGAGGGAGTGTTTATTTTTGTAGCATCAGAAAGTGTTCTAAGTCTCAAACTTTGTAAGGAGGCTTGAACATTAGTATTCCAAGGAACCCATAAAATGTTTGTGTAAATTCCACTTGGTTCATGAATTATTAAAATAATTAATTATTTTAATGGAGACCCTAAGTCTAAACTTAGGGAAATGAAATAATTAAATGGTATTAATAAGTGAGAGTGTAAATCTTCTAGAAAAAAAAGATCAAGTCAAGTTGTAATCTTAGCCATTGACTAGAATTCTAATCTGGGCCGTTGATTCATCAATGTGAAGATTATAAAAGAGGGCTTGAGGGTCATTTGGAAAATAAGTCAGGCATACACTCAGTACCCAAAGGAGATCGATTCTAAAGTAATATAATTTGTTCTCAGTGGGGGAGTTGGAGCGTGGAGAGTTGCAGAAGCAGAAAGAAGAGGGAATTAGTAGTGACTGAGGTCAGGGACAGAGGGACGTAGTGGGTCATAGGAGCGGCCTAGGAAGCAGGTGTCACCCCAGACCCATGCGAGAGCCTATAGAGACTTATGCGGTCTAACACGAGGTGCTTGTGACTGTGAATGTAGGCACAAAGAAAGCGATCGAGTGTCCGGGGTGTCGGGAGGAGCGAGGAGTCGCTCGAGTGTTTTTAGATTTTATCTTCCATTATATTCCTTACAAAGAATCATTTGCTGAAGAATTTAATAAAACCCTCATCTGCTGCACCGGTTTTCCCGCATTGGGTTTTTTCGGGGACAATTGTCCAAAAACAATTATGTACATGTGATTGATTCTTGTGCTTATGTCCATTATTGTTTACTTCTCTGCATATATATTTGTGAATGTTGCAGTAGTATTTATTTCGATATTTACCAATGGATTTGTAAATAACTATTGAAATAATAAGTAGGAGAAATAAATCTATCACTGCAACTATAGACTTTTCAGATTGAAAATTTCACAATAACAAATTAACTAGATTTCAATTTTGTATATTTTAAGTTGTTTTACAACAATCATCATTGAATGTATTCAAACAAGTGCTAACATAAAAAGAAGAACCATCAGAATAATTGATTGACATTGGGTTAAATATGGATTTTCAATATATGTTGGCATATCAGAAATTAATTGTGGAATTTGTAAGCATATATCTTGTTTTTCTTAGTTTCGTCTATAATTAATAGAACAAAAAAATATTTTATATTAAATATATGATTTGTTATGGGGTATAAAACTTGCAGGAAACAAAGTATGGAATTGTGCCAACAAATGAATTGTTGAAATATGGCATGAAATTTGGTTTTGAAAGAATGTGTATAGTTCATGAGTCAATTCTTGCTATGGTACATTTCTTTTCGATTTACATTGATGTATATTATTTAATATTGCAATTTTCATTATTCTCACCAATGTATATACACTCATTACACTTTATTTTTATGCTTGTAGATGGAACTTGAAGAAGAATAAAACAATCAACATAGTGAACAAAACATTCCTCCAAATAACCCAATTCATGGAAGTAGCTCTAACAGTGACAACAGTTCTAGCAAAGAATGATGATCAATATGTTTGCATATCAAAGCAAGGAATTATATTTTTTGAAATATTTGTCTGTGAAATCAGACATTTTGTTTAATGTAATGGACATAGTGTCCCAATTGAAAGACAAGGGACAACGATATTTGTCCCACTTTGTATGAAAAAGAATGTCTTATTCATATGCTATATATATATATATATATATATATATATATATATATATATATATATATATATATATATATATATATATATATATATAATAGAATACATTTTAATTTATTCTATTGTGTTCTCCATTATCGCTGTGAAATGTTATGCCATTGAGTAAATATATGGATGATTAAATATTATAATGAAGAGATGCGAAATATGATGATATGATATAACAAATTAATCCAAACATCACATTAAAATGCACTAATAAAAAATTAATTGATATGAATACTGTTATAAGATATGTGTCGACTTTTGATGAATAATGAGTTTTAAAAAATCATAATAATTGCACTATCACAGGTTGATGTTACTAAAAAATAAAAAATGAACACCAATGCATGTTATTTATTGCGCACCATTGCGTTTATATGATGATGCACACCGGTGCATTTCTATGGCCTATGGGCACTGCACAAATACCAATACCAATTAGAATGCCTGGTGTGCTTTATCGATGACTACCACCGAGGTGGTCTGATAGGTGTTGCATGCACTGGTACATTTTTCCTTTAATGCGTTGGTGCATTTTTATAACTTAATGACCCGGTTTGTTTCAGCATCTAGATAGCCTGGTGCGGTTTTCCACCTTAACGGTCCGATGCATGCACTTCCTATCAGGCTGGTGTGTCTTGCTAGGTGATACACACCAGAACGTTGCTAAATGCGCTGGGGTGTCCGAAATTTGTTTTCCATCCCGGTGCTTGGTATGTTTATAGTACCGGTGCATACATGGTAAAACACACCGGTGCGTTCATACCTGATGTGTGCACCGATGAGAAAAACATCCGTAACAACCTCCTGTAGCCCAAGTTTTTTAGTTGTGTTGAAATTTTATTAGAAGCTCTGCCAAAACTTCCATTACCAAAAATTGATGTTGTAGAAAATGTCTTTTTGACAATTTTGGCCAATTTATAACACTAAAACCTCCTTTATAACCTCTGCTAAAGGGTCTTTTCCTTGTAGAGGAAATCCAAGCATATGAAATAATATTATTTTCTCATATTTTTCAGTAAGATATGTAAGCAAAAAAAATGTTGATGTCATTTCAACATTATTATCTATGAAATCTGCACAAAGTATTGGTCTTGGATTATTTTCTTTATCCATAAATGTTCTATATGTAATAAACGAATCCTCATGAAAAATTCTTCATGTTATATTGGTACTGACATCTTAAACTTATATTTGTATAGGTTGGAACATTTTTCTACTTATACTTAAGCATTGGATTGAAATAAATTCTTAAAAAATAAAAGAAAATTGATATCCAACTGACTAAACTTGAACAAAACTAGTTTTCTGCCTCAATTTGTTATCTCTATTTTTCTTCTTTCACTGTGTTTAGCATCATATCTACGTTTGTAGTTGTGTGATTCCTATGTATTTTCCATTTTTTTTAATTATTTCTATATATTTGATCTAATTCGTATCTTTGGAGTAGGGAAGATGAACATAAATAGAACAAATACCGTTAAAGATAGTGATAACTTGCCTAAGGTGCGATTCTCAATTTTATTTATCATAATTTGATTATTACATTATTAAACTCTCTATCTTTTTCTATTTTTTATATATATATTGTAATTAAAAACAACACTTTTTAAATTTTTAGGAAACATATGACGCATAGAGATATAGATCCATGAGAACAAGTACAAGGAAAAAGGCACTTTATAGATTTCCATAAAACATTTATGTTTTTCATTGTTTTTCACATTTGTTTATTTTTAAATTTAATATATGTAACAAGGAACTATAAATTATAATTTTTTGAAACTAAAATCTATTTAGTATTTTACCTGTATACATAGAAATCAGATTCTATCTAGTAAATATGAACCTAATGTTATAATATCCTTTAGAAATGACTTTGCGATATCTCATTCTATCATCATAGCCTAATTATTTTTTAATATCAATTATTATGTCTTTTCGAGTAGTGATTTCAATGCAGTACTTGTGATCATGCAAAAAATATCATATTATGAACTAGTCTCAAAAAAAGATATTGTTATGATGTGACAATAGACATAGATGAGGAATTAGACATAACAACAAGCACAATTACAGAATTATATATCACACAAGACACAATGAAAGGAGTAGAAAATAGACAAGAAATAGAGAAAAAAAGGTAGTTTTCCCATGTTTAGCTAATTGGATATCTAATCTCTTTTATTTTCTAGAATTAATTTCAATGCAATGCTCATAACTTAGGCAAAAAAATATCTAGTTTATGCCATTATCAATTGAAGATATTAGTAAAAACATAATAGGAATCATTTTCCATGGCGATGTGTTGGTTACATATTGAACATTTTTGGAAAAAATAAATAAGACAAGACCAATACTCCATGCAAATTTGACAGATAAGAAGGAATAAATGGCATTAACATTGCTTGTGCCTACACATCTTATTAAACAACATGAGGGAAAAATGATTGCAAATGCTAGCATTTCTATTACAAAATTTGAAATAATTTCAAAGCACAAATATGATAGTGGTGACTATGAGAAAACTATATTGCTAACTATCGCCAACATTGTCGAAAAAAATTGTTATGTTGATGCAAAGTAATAGTTTTTTCCAAATATTACGATTGCAAGTTTGTCCTGTGGTCGAAATCCATTTCCAATTGGAAAATTAGTGCCATTTCTATTTCAGAAACAAAAACATGGATGAAATATGCACTAGAAATCAAAGACAAGAATGTTGATGAGGACAAGATAATAGTAAGCTTACATTTATTTGAATGTTTCATTTGCTAGCAAGTTATTGTCTTCATCTTATATGATTCACATGTATTGTTTTACGAACGTTGCATATGTGATAGGTTTAAGTACATGATAAAATTCTTCCAATATATCTTTCAATTCAAATACAATTGCAAGGAAACACATTTCCACTAATATTTCTTAAAATTATAGTTAAAAACAAGAGAGTTTTCTAGAATCCATTATCAACATTCATATGTTCATTCAAATCAGAGAAGAGAGTGGAAAGTTTGATAAAATTTATTTCTTCTCTGAGTGGTATGCACAGTATATATATATATATATATATATATATATATATATAGAGAGAGAGAGAGAGAGAGAGAGAGAGAGAGAGAGATCAATTTTTTAGCATTTACAAGTACTAACAACAACAATAAGTGCATATACAAATCTCCTTAAAGTTGTGTGTGAAAAATGAAATAGTCCAATTATGACTCCTAGAACAATTATTGAAACTATAGTTTATTGTACCATTTTCAAGAAAAAATATCACTTTGTTTAGTTCCATTAGTTAAATTGTATGATAATTGTAGACAACAAGGCGATAACATATTGTTTTCTTAAAGGTGTAGAACTAGAAAAAGTATTTCCTAATATACAAAAAATTTCCTATCAACAATACTGTGTGGAAAAATCAGCAATTATTGATTTGTTGCCCAAATTCCATATCTATGGCACATATATAGTAAACAATCAGAGTCTGATTTTGTGTATAAGAAGATAGCCCTCTTTATTTGCATTATCAAGTAATCTAATAATGATATTCTATAGATGGACGTGGTTTCTTTAAAGTGTCTGAGGAAATTATGGTGAAAATTTTGAGGTCACCTGTGAAAGGAAAGCATATTAATGATAGAAGTTTGAATAAGGAATTTATAACTTTGGGTGAAGATGAAAAATTTATCTTTTTACAAATTCTAACTGAAAACCATAGTGAATTAGTGAAGACTGAATTACCAATAGCTAGTAAGATGCTAAAGCCATGATTTAAGGTGTTGGTCTCTTTATTGAGTGTTATTTTAGGATATCGCAATGAATTGGTTATGGATAAAATTGTCCTGATGTGCTTAAGGGAAATAATGACAAATCCCAATGAATTATGATTTACCATGACACTAATTAACATTGTATATTTACTTCATCTTTCAATATTTATTAACCTTGTATAAAGACACATTCCAATGAAGATGTTCATTTAAGTTCCATGTTTTATATTATGCTATTTACTTATGTTATATATACTCTAACAAATCCAAGTTTTTTTTTTCGTTTGCACATGTAACAATGAATTTCTAGAAAATATTATGGGGACTGGTTTCGAAAACTGGGGAATGAAAGTTTTTCTCACTAAACAGAATTTTAAATGTATAACATCGTAGTAAACAAAAAATAAGATAAATTACAAGTAAGAGTCTTACTTCCAAGTGACTAAGTTCTCATAACCAGTAAGAAGACAATCACCTAAGTATCATAGATTAGTCACATGCACATGTTACATGATTAATGATCTAAGCTTCGTCCTTCATAATCAAACTCTTCCCACGTCTCAAAATTTGGAAATAATGCATATACTATTTAGGTGAACTACTCAGAAAACCTCTCGATTCTCTTGTGCAAAGCTAAATCTTACCCAATTTATTTGAATAACATAAATAACTACTTTTAATAAAATATGTTTTTTACAATAATTGGATGTTAAAAGAGAATTCTTGTGCATTTTTTTAATATAATAATAAAATGAGTTGAGATCAAATATGGTTTTTAATTTTTTACTTTGACCTCTCATGTGCAGAATAAAGTTTGTGTCCTTGCTCCACATGCTCATTCTCCAACACATACCCCCTCTTCCACACATCCTTTATTCTACACACATCACTGGCTCCATACACCAAAAATTTTATATTCATAATATGTTACGTAGAAATGTCGAGATTTGAAAGTGAGGGAACAAAGGTTCTTCTACACATCCCTCTTATGAACATACTTCAAATATGCTATGATGTGTAATGGTTGTGGAGACTTGTAAACCTTCTTGATATGTTTACAATCAATGAGTACTATTAAGAACTCAAACGATGTCTTGATTACATGTCGATTCATCGAATAAATGCCAAAAGGATTATTTTATATTATGGATGTATATGTCCTTCTCAATTTGTTTAAAACTAATAATCATTACATAATTAATTAGAGTAAATACTAATAAGCACTCAAATGATGCCATGATTTTACGTCGATTCACCGAATAAATTGTGAAAAGAATTATGTTTATCGGGAAGGGAGATTTTATTATCGATAGGATTAAGCTTTAATAATTTTTAAATATGATATTAAGCCCTTGAATGATGTCCTAATTACGTGTTGATTCTCCAAATAAATGTCCAAAAGAATTACATTTAATAGTAGGGAAGCTCCTTTTAATCATGGAATTAATTCTTAATTAATTTGTTAATATTCCCTAATCCGTTTCATGGGAGGTTGATTGAGTCTATGTGACATTTCACCAAAATGTTCTTGTGGAATGGGGCAGTGTGTAGAATAAGAGTGCAGAGAGGGTCCACACATCCTTTGAATCTACTATAATGGATATTGGCTACAAATTCATCTACTCCTTGATTTGTTTATAAATAGTAAATTCTATTGAGCACTCGAACAATGTCCTAATTATTGATTGATTCATTGAGTAAATTCTGAAAAGACTATTTTATGATATGGATGGATATTACATTCTTGATTTTTTTACAGGCAATAATCATTATACGATGTGTAGGATTAAATGATATTAAGCACTTTAATGATGTTCTTATTGTGTGTCGATTCACTGAATAGATGCCGAAAAGTATTACATTTAACGACAATGAAATTTTTTTTAATAGTAGGACAAGGCCTTAATTAATTTTTTAATACTGGGTGTGGATTCCTTTAGACCTTCTTGATTTTTTTACAACTAGTAATCATTATAAAATGCTTCAGAGTAAATGTTATTAAGAACTTTAACAATGTCCTAATTATGCGTTGATTAATTATCACTTGGTGTCACATCTCTAGTACTATACTTGCATTTTGCGAAAATGAATCTTTTTTGAAGCTTAATTGATTTTTTAATAGGCATTAATCTGCACCGTTGGTTATTGATTAAGTTTATGTGACATTTTGCATGTGTCAAATACCGTGAAAATTGACACTCTACAGTTATTAATTAACTTGAGTTTGCAATTTTCTACTGGTTTTATTAAGACTTATTTTTTATGCATTATATTAAAAGAGTTCATGCATGTGTAGAAGAAGTGTTGTGTGAGATGGAGGTGTGCAAAACAATTGTGCAGAGGGGGAATGTGTGCATTGGTGTGGAAGCTAAATCCGCTTCCTTCGCATGAAAAAATATATTTTATTCTATAATTTGACTATGTTGATGTATTTTATGTCTCTATAGTTTATGGATTGGACTCTTCATTGAATAGATGTGGCAATTAATTTCATATAAATGTGAAATAACCTCCAATCTATTCCTTAATCACAATAAATTTTTTTTACCCTTAATTACCCATACTAATTTTTAATGTACATGGATTAATTCTTTAATTAGAAATATTAACACTAAAGTTGTGTTACAATGGCAAGTAACTTTTGTTATATAACATAACACCTTTAATTTTTCTATTCGTCCTTGACCTTAGTGCTTCATGATTATAATGTTAGGAAATTGTTCAAATGCTTAATGGTATTTACTCTGAGGCGTCGTGTAATTATCACTAATTGAAAACAAATCAAGAAGGTACAAAAGGCTCCATAGTGAGTATATATCACAATAGGTTGTGGAAACGGGAGTTTCTATCACATAAAAAGAAAACCATGTTCTAAAAAGAATAAAATAGATTCCCACACCTCCGTAAGCATTTCTGTATCTACATGGTTTTCCCATATATGGCCACCCTTCACATTTGTCCTTTCTTGCATGCTTTGCTACTCATTGTTATCAACAGTTTCTATGCCACATGTTTTCATTACAAACATTTTGTGGTATAATATTTAGTTGGTTACACTTAATTACACGCCTTGATGCTTAAAGTACATGGATTAATGCCCTGATTGCAAGGATTAAAACCAATGTTCCACCTCGATGGAAAATCACTTTCTTTATAGAAATAAAAATGTTTAATTTTTCTGATAACCCTGACTTTAGCGTTATATAGTAAATTGTTTTAGTTGTTGACGTGTTCAAGTGATATGGATAACATGAGTGTGTGTAGCACTTGTAACAGTGACATGTGTTAATAGGAAAAGGAACCACACTAATTCTATGGTTAAATGACATAAAGTTCCCTACCTCATGGATTTTGTTAGGTCACGCTCTCTGCTAGATATAAGCAATACATTATTAATTCATGCCAAAAAAAAATCAATAATTCTCACATGGATACTATGTTGTACTACCATGTGTCACTTATTTTGGCCAAATAAGAATCCATAAATCATGTATAGAAACTTCCATGTTTCCTTGTTTTGGACAATATTTCATCACTTTGAATACTATAGGATGTCTATTTTAATGTCGTTTGACATACATTTATTGAGTATTTTCAGTGTTTATTGAGTGAATCAACCCATAATCAGTTCATCATTCCAATGCTTATTAGTATTTACTTTGTAGCATTTTGTAATGATAGGGATCCTTAGACATTTACTGAGTGAATCAACCAATAATCAAGACATTTTTCCAATGCTTAGTATAATTTACTCTGAAGCATTGTTTAGTGATTACTAGTTGTAAGAAAATCAAGAATGTGTAAATGGATCAACATCTAGTATCCATCGTAGCATATTGCAATAATCAAGACTACCCACATGTACAAAAATTCGTTTCAATTTACATTGAATGAAAGGTTTTAGAAGAATTTAAAAGAGGCCTTAACACCACAAAACAATACTTTTCTATAGTTTAATTTTAGTTTTAAATAGTTTTCTATTATTCCACGCAATGCTAAAAATTGGCATTTTAAAACTAATCCTATAACTTTCAAACAAATCTTAAATTCATATTTTAAAATCAGTTTTGTAACTTGAATCATGTGTTGAAGAAAGATATGTGTGGGAGAACCATTATATGTTGAATTTTACACTTTCTCACACATTCTCCCTTCCAGACACTTCTTCTGCACACTTCCATTTGGCATAAACTGTAAAATGTTACATTAGGGGAAATTTGAGGTCTAAAATGGGACTCTTAAGGAAATTATAAAATAATAGTGGAAATAATAAAATAAGATTAGATTACATCATAAAATTTTAGAGGGAAAAAAGAAAAATATACTTTTTCAACTCGTATTTTCAACTTATCTCCCTATGGGTTTACTCAAATTTCATGCGGGAAAATTCATTGGATGAAAAATTTGATTCCTCATCCAAGGAGTACCCATCTTGCATACTTTCGATGGACCTTGTTACACGAAAAATGAGAAATACATGAAAACATGATTGTAATCAATTTTTTTCATATATTTCTCATTTTTCGTATAGAAAGGTCCATGAAAAGTATGCAACATGGGTGCTCCTTGGATGAGGAATTAATTTTTGCATCCAAAGATTACTCCCGCTTGAAATTTGAGTAAAACCTTAGGGAGATAAGTTGAAAATACAAGCTGAAAATGTAGTTTTATTATTATTATTATTATTTAATCTTTCAAATTTTTTCCCAAAAAATGGTGAATCATTACCCATGGTTGAAATCATTATCTTGAATCCTATTGTTTTTTATAAAGTTTATTTTGGTTGTATAGATTTATTAGGAGCCCATTTTAGACCTCCAATGCTCTCTAATGATTTTCACTTCATTTGACACAAAAAATTGAGTGGCTAGAGACTTGAATTGTTAATCCTACTAGTATCCATCATAGTAGATTGAAAGGATGCGTGGAAGAGAAGTATGTGTGGTATAACCCATATTCCCCACTTACGCACTTCCACACACTTTCCCCCTCCCCACACTACCATGTTCCATGGAAACATTTTGGTGAAATGTCAAATAAGCTCTATCAACCTCCCATTTTGGTGAATCGACATGTAATCAAGAAATCATTCATGTGCTCAATGAAATTTAATATAAAAGTGAAAAGGGATCCATAGCCAGTGTCTGTTAAAGCATACTATGAAAATGGGAGGTGTTTCCATGTACAACAAGTCATTTTCATAAGGACAAAGTCTGGACCCTGCACAAAATACTTTAGAACTAATCCTAAATTCGCATTTTCAAATATTTTTTTTCACTTGAATCATGTGTGGGAGAGAGATTATACATCACCTTTCACACATTCACACACATTCTCCTTTCTGGACACTTATTCTACACACTTCCATATGGCACAAACTGCAAAACGTTAATTTTCACTTTATTTGACACAAAAATTTGAATGGTCAGAGATTTGAATTATTAATCCTACCAATATTCAATGTAGCATATTGAAAGGATGTGCAAAAGAGGAGTATGTGCAAGATAACCTCTATTCCCTGACTTACACACTTCCACACACATTCCCCCTTTGCACATTTCCCTGTTCTGCGACAATGTTTTGGTGAAATGTCACATAAAATCAATCAACCTTCCATTTAGGTGAATTGAAAAGTAATAAATACATCGTTGAAGTGCTCAATAGCAGTTACTCTGAAAGTGCAGATGCCTATGTATCCAGTATCCATTTGTAATATTCCAAATCTAGAACAGCTAGCAAGGCATGACTGGAAAACACATTTTCCAGTAATGTCTGCTACAGAAATGAAAAAAAAAACTTGGATCCCTTAGATCTAAGTATCTAAGTCATAAATCCAAGAGGATATCAAAAAGAAATCCTTCTAGATGGGTTAAATATATCTCCCACACCTAGTTTCCTTGAAAAATGCCCCAAAGAGGGACTGCAGCAATAACAGACAATTCTGCTCAGAAAATAACGCAATTTCTATAGAGCAGTGATAGGAGGCTCATGAAATATGCTTAAATAGTATTTACAATAGCAAATAAGTCTTACAATTAAGTTCATCAAATACATGGCTGAAAATACAAGTCATAGACAGAAGAAATATCCTCAAAAGAGGGATGCACCCATATGGATGACTGAAACTGCCTTGACAGTGTTATTTTATTAGGCTGCAACTACTGTATGTTACATGTTAGATATAGAGCAGATCTATGCATAAAAATTTATATCTATATCATATCCATGCACTAGAAGAGCTCCTCTTTCAGATCCCCTTGGAACCTTGGGGTTTACACCAAGCATGAACAATAGATCTGAGATCTAAGAAAGCAGATCTGCAGAAGTATTAAAAAATGCTGAAGTATTTAGATTACGCAGATTAGATCTAAAAAGTAAAATATGTTGATATCCTCCAACAGATCTTCAAATGGAAGGGTAGATCCCCAACACTTGGAAACTAGCTCTCCAAATGGTGCACCCAACTCTCTACAACACCACCTACAAGAATAATGCAGACGTGGAGTAAAAACTACGTTGTAGGGGATAGATAGCTGATAGCTACATGCCAATATCAGAATTTGAAGCTCATGCACCTCAATACACTTCCTCCAATAGAGAAGAGGCCTCCTCCACTGAAAAAGAGCGCTGAAATGACTTAGATCTGAAGAGATCTAATATCCACTGAAGCTAACGCAGTCCCTCAAGGGAGACTATGCTACAGCTTGAATAACTGGGTTGGCCTGATGCCAAGATGAAAAATTGAAGCTCAAACAATGGATGCACTCTTCCAGGAGGTTAAAAGACACACTCACTGAGAAGAGGCTCCAATACAAGCTAGATCTGAACAGATCTAGAGTTCCACTTGCTGCAGCTTACAAAAGCAAGCAAACCCTCACTGGATCTGCATTACAGTTGGAAGTAGAAGCTTGGTCTCCAACCAGATAGTGGACAAGCAATACAAGCTCTACCAAGAGCTCCTCAATGGGAAGAGATGGAACTCTTAAATAGGAAATTCCTATGCTAAACAACATATGCAATCTAGGTTAAGCAACCAAGAAAGCTATGTGCCTAAATAGACAACAAATTAGAAATCAAATCATGAACAGCCTCCATATGTTGCCTTCTCCTTCCTTTTATAATATGGGAGCTTGCCAAACCCTAAACCACCTTCATCAACTTATCTCTTTCACACAAGAGACCTCCTTCTAGAATTACGTTGTGCCTCATTGATGAGCACTCCTCCAATACTGTGCTGTAGATATGGTCAAGATTGACCCAATCAAGTGGATTTTTTCTTTTCACACTCAAGTGTGTTTATTAAAGTGGCCCAGATTTACCCTTTTTCACATTGGGCATGGATTTATTCTTTCATTAGGATTTTTTGACCCTCCTTTACATAATTATTCTTTGAACAAAGAAAATAAAATGAAATGGAATATTTCTATTAAAATAGAAATATTACAGTCCTCCCCTCTAGAATGTTGCTTGCCCTCAAGAATCTTACAAGGACTTGCAAAATATTTCAATGGAATTGTCTCCTCCCAAGGGTATAAGTGTTCCTTTGGTGAATGAACCAATTAGTTGTCATCATTAAGAAGTGGGAGGTACATAGAAATGTTTTCTTGCTGTCCACTGGTTTTCTCAATGCATGAGAGATGGTAGATGTAGGGTACTTCAACCCCATGAGAGGCTCCAATCTCCATGCTATCATCCAAACAAAGCAAGCCATCCTGGGTAACTCACAGAAAAAGTCACCAATTCCCCCCATTTGCATTTTGTAGGGGCTCCATGCATGGACATGAGAGATGAGGATACTCAACTCATGTCCCTCTTTCCACTTTTGATGAATGTGGAGCTCCTGATCCTGGGCTGCAATAAAATAGTCCTCATGAAGCCAAAAGGAACTTGGACCTTCATGATTTTATCCTTTGATTCTAGTGAGTCTCCTTGCCCAATCTCCCATGCATATAGTGAGTAGATTATCTTCACCATATTTGCTCCAAAAGAAACATGGACTAAGTGTCATATGATATACTGGATGGTGACAATAGTCCCTCCCTTGAGACCAGCGTTGTCCATCATCTTGCTGCCTCAAATCATGGTACAATAAGTGGCCATCCCAGCACCTTATTGCTGCAATAAGCTTCTTCAAAGCTTGAAAAGGATGGAGGATAATAGGTGTTGGCTGAACATGATTCTAGAAACACATGTCTTGCTCCAAGTGCTCCCCTGTGAGAGATCTTGTCTCATGAAACAAGCCCAATACATGACCCTTTGCATAAGAAAACATAGTGTATAAAGCAACAGTCATATAAGGCCCTATCCTCTTCTTGAAGTACAAATAAATATGGGAGATTTCATTCCCAATGGACACATCCACACAATGTGTCATTCCTCCTCTCATGTTCATAACAAAGATTGGAGCATTATTAACATTATGATATAAACAAGCTCCCTCATACCATCTCATGAGAAGGTTACATTCTCCCCCAACCCAAGGTACATACATGATTATGATATTCATTCTAAACAGAAATAAATGTACATACATCATAGGTATAACAAAATGTATGGACATGGAATTCATCCTAGGGTGCCCATACTTTCTTCTTGTCAACCAAAGCAAACATGCCTCCTTCTTATGCATTCCTTCCTTGAAATACAAGGCATGAGACAAGAAAATCAAAAACTTTGGGTGGTAGCCACACTCACCCAATAGAAACTAGCGTAGGTCATCTCCTCCCTACTTCAGATCTAGATGTGGTAAGTGGTTTACATGCCACTTACTTGCTGCCCTTATCATTCCACCATGGCTGAAGGTGAAATGTATATTTGGTGATCATGCTGCAAGACCTCCCTTAGCCCATCAAGGGAGTGGCCATATTTGGAAATAGTTCTGGCCCATAGTTGGCCATGAAGTTTATATGGTAAGACACTCATTTTAGAAGTCATGGCCTGCACATGTAAAGCAAAAGAATGCATGCAATCATAAAGTGAAATGTGATTGACATAAGCATGCTTCTTACCCAAATTCTCCAGCACTGTGATAGTTCCTCTCTTGGCCAAATGTATCATCAATGTAAAAGGTTGAGAGAACACTTTTCTCTTTTCATCAAGAGGTTTCCCTTGTGGGATTCTTCCAAGTAAGGAGACATCAAGGCATAGATCATGATAGAAATATGTATGGACTGATGTGTCCTTGCTTTTCTTGCATATATATTCATGCCTTCTTAGGACATCACTCCTTTGAAATAAATAGGGGTAAATGTTTCTTACCCTATGAAGCTTGCCCTCCCCTTTATCTTCTGCAGTATTCAAGATCTCACCATATGATAATGATGGCACATGCTGCTCATGGATGGTGCCATAATCTCTATATGTGAGACTCCTTGAAAATCATTGCAAGAATGCAAGAGCTTCTCTTCTTGGAGCAGCTCCCCTTCCTCTTCTTCATGAAATGATACAGATGCCTTTGTTATGACTGCGCTGTCACTCCTAGCCTTTTCTTCAATGGTGGAAAATTCCTCACCATCAATAGGAGACCTTAGATCTTGGTCTTCCTTTGAAAGAGGAATCTTCATGCCTTATTTTTGAGAAGAAGACTCTTCATCCAATGAGGATCTTTCCCTAGGCAAGGTATCAAGAAAGTTCACATTCTCCTCAATGGTCTTCATAGGTGGAGTTGGATTTGTAGATCCTCCCTTTGGCACATCTCCTCTCTTCCTCCTCCTGAAGAATTTGCTAATAGAACATGGTAGCTTTGATGATATGGCTGAGTGCTCATACCCATAAGATGAGGATGTAGAATTATCCTCATGCATAGATCTTGTGGATCCAGTTGGGGAAAATTCATGGTATATCCCCTTTATTTCACTGCTTTTTTCCTTAAGCTTAAACAGAGTTTGGAACAGAGTCCTTGAGAACTCTTTCCCTTCCATTCTTCCAAGAAAATAGTTTTGACCCTTACTCTCTGTGTCTTCCATGCAATCATTCTTCATCTTCTGTCTCCTTTCTTCCTGAAAAGACATCTTGGCTTGCTGCTCACAGGCTGAGCCAAGGATCAAGCTCTGATACCACTGTAATATTCCAAATCTAGAACAACTATCAAGGCATGATTGGAAAACGCATTTTCCAGTAATGGCTGCTACAGAAATGAAAACCAGCACTTGAATCCCTTAGATATGAGTATCTAAGTCATAAATACAAGAGGGTATAAAAAAGAAATCCTTCTAGGTGGGTTAAACAGATCTCCCACATCTAGTTTCCTTGAAAAATGCCCAAAAGAGGGACTGCAACAATAATAAACAATCTGCTCAGAAAATAATGTAGTTTCTGTAGAGCAGTGATAGGAGGCTCATGAAATATTCTTCAATATTATTTACAACATCAAATAAGTCTTACAATTAAGTTCATCAAATACATGGCTGAAAATACAAGTCATAGACAAAAGAAATCTCCTCAAAAGAGGGCTGCAACCATATGGATGACTGAAAATTGCCTTGAAAACATTATTTTATTAGGCTACAACTACTGTATGTTACATATCAGATCTAGAGCAGACCTGTGCATAAAAAATCAGATCTATATCAGATCCATGCACTAGAAGAGCTCCTCTTTCAGATCCCCTTGGAACCTTGGGGTTTACACCAAGCATGAACAATAGATCTGAGATCTAAGAAAGAAGATTTACAAAAGTATTTAGATTATGCAGATCAGATCTGAAAATTAAAATATGTATATATCCTCCAACAGAGCTTCAAATTGAGGGGTAGATCCCCAACACTTAGAAACTAGCTCTCCAAATGGTGCACCCAAACTCCCCGCAATACCACCTACAAGAATAACGTAGATCTGGAGTAGAAACTACGCTGTAGGGGATAGATAGCTGATGGCCACATGCCAAGATTAGAATCTAAAGCTCATGCACCTCAATACACTTCCTCTAATAGAGTAGATGCCTCCTCCACTAAAAAAGAGCGCTGAAATGAGTTAGATCTGAAGAGATATAATCTCCACCGAAGATAACGCAGTCCCTCAAGGGAGACTGTGCTGCAGCTTGAATAACTAGGTTGTCATGATTCCAAGATGAAAAAATGAAGCTCAAACAATGGATGCACTCTTCCAAGACGTTAAAAGACACACTCATTGAGAAGAGGCTCAAATACAAGCTAGATCTGAACATATCTAGAGTTCCACTTGCTGCAGCTTACAAAAGCAAGCAAACCCTCACTGGATCTGCATTGCAGTTGGAAGTAGAAGCTTGGTCTCCAACCAGATAGTGGACAAAAAATACAATCTCTCCCAACAACTCCTCAATTGGAAGAGATGGAACTCCTAAATAGGAAATTCCTATGCTAAACAACATATGCAATCTAGGCTAAGTAGCCAAGAAAGCTGTGTGTCTAAACAGACAATAAATCAGAAATCAAATCATGAACAACCTCCATATGTTGCCTTCCCATTCCTTTTATAAGATGGGAGCTTGCCAAAACCCTAAACCACCTTCATCAACTTATCTCCTTCACACAAGAGACCTCCTTCTAGAATTACGCTATGCCTCATTGATGAGCACTCCTCAAATATTGCATTGTAGATATGGTCAAGATTGACCTAGTCAAGTGGATTTTTTCTTTTCACACTCAAGTGTGTTTATTAAAGTGACCCAGATTTACCCTTTTTCACATTGGGCATGGATTTATTCTTTCATTAGGAAATTTTGACCCTCATTTACATAATTATTCTTTGAATAAAGAAAATAAAATGAAATGGAATATTCCTATTAAAATAGGAATATTACACCATTATAGAAAATTGTAGAAATGGGAGGTCCGTCAGGCACATATAAAATAACATTTTCATAAGGACAAAGAATTGACCCCACACTGCCTTAATCACACTAGCATATCAATAACTTCCAAAATAGGTAGGGAATATGCTGCTATGTAGATATCACTCTTGTCTTCTTGTATAATTTTTATATGAAAATTGTAATGGATGGTGGATGGTCATAAGGCATGTTGGCTTGAGGGGTCCTGACCCAGGTTCGGAGTTGAGGTTAACCAACAAAACCCTCCAAATATTGGCCGTTTCGGTAGTGACCTTCTTGCACAAGGCAAAGTCTCACTTGAAGCAGTATGGGGGGGGTTCTGGAACTAGGTGTCCACATCTTGAGAGAGATTTAAATGATGTGGGTGCCCTTAGATCCAAAATAACCACGAACATACCTATGCATAGAAGCCCTAACCAAGAAACCCTTAATAGACAAATTTAGGTCATTTATGTAGAATAATTGGCGCTAAAGTTAAACAGAGTCTATAATCCACGTAATGGCTCTTAACGGGTAGTATTAACACCTAATAGCATTTGATCCATTCAATAACCATTCATCTAAAACCAGAAGAAGTTGCACAAGTGATCTAAATGCAAACAATACAAGAATTGGAAATAATATACAGAAATGATCATAAAATAAACAATAGATACATTTCAGACTCAGATATCAGTAACAATAATTCTTGATTCATAACAGTTCAGATCCTTCATACAAAACCCTTCAGTTCACCCGTGCACACAACCATCGAGGTAGGCACGTAGCAGGACTAAGGTCTCCGCGCACATAGCCAGTAGGAGCATTTTACCCAGACAATTCCACACAAAATATCACAACATAGCCAGATCTATCATCAAACGTTCATCCTTATCCAAAAAATGACTTCTTCGACTCGATCTAGACTCCTATATATACATTTAGCCTGCGCTAATCTAGGGTTCACAAACCATGGTTTGCGGATCTTTTTTATACCCTTTTTACCCATTACAACTCATGAGGGGATTTGACCCACCCCAAATCCCCTTGACTTGTGCTACGCATGACTAAAATTACAAAATATATTACAAAATTATATCAAAATGGTCTTCAAATCTTGGACTTAGGGGACCTCACTCCAATAGGTCCCCAACACAATCTTGTGACTCGTCCCAAGTCACAGCAACACTGGGTTCTTCATCTTGTTCTGGAGCTCCTCGATAGCAACAGCAAATGGCACTAAGACAATCGTACTCTGGTCTGATGTGTTGTGCATGGTCTCGACTAGCTTCTCCAAAGTTAGCCCTTCTGTGGCCAAAGTGACACTCTCCAAGGTCTAATTGAGGTTCCTTACTGCAACATCCAGGTCCTGAGACAACTTCATTTCCTCGTTCACTCACAACTTCATGTGATCAGTTACAATATGCTTCTTCTGGTGGAGTTCCTCGACCTCATATCGCAACACCTGACTAGTTTGAAGGCAGGACATGCACTGGGAAGGAATTAACGTGGGAAAGGCATCCTATAGATCATCGAATTCCTGCTCTTTGCTGCGCAGCTCTTGGGTAATATTTTTGACAATTGGATTTGTTTGCACAGAGGTCCAGAGTCCCATGGTGGTCTCCAGAAGTTTTGAGCTTTTGTTAATATTGGTGAAGATTCTTGCAAATATGGTTTTAACTAGGGTGACCCGTTGTGCATGCACCTTTAGAGGGGTCTTAGGCTGTAGCTTAGCCTGTAATGCAGCAATTTGATACTCAAATTCTACCTTCACTGTATGGATCTCTGATCTAGAAGCCTTAAGCACGGCGACTAGGCTTTGAATCTTCGCTTGTAGCTTGGCGAAGGCCAGGATGACCACTTTTGGAATTTTGCCACACAATCTATTGATCAGGTTTTCTAATTCCATGCACTAAGCTACGACCGCCTGCTATATTGTTTGAGCCTGGATTGATTATGTTGTCTTCGTGGCTGCAGTCTGTTCGACTTCACTTAGTTGTTGTTGTGCGCACGCCTCCCTGCTCTACAGCTCACCGGAAATAAAGGTGTAGAGAGTGTGTAGATTTCCACTAGGTAGCTTTGTAAGGTCAATGCTGACCTCAGGGCATGTTTTTACCTGCACGCATAGCTCTGGCTATTCCAGGGTCATGGCTGCACCCAAGAAGGGGTAGATTCTTCTCTTGGACGCTGTGATGATTGTGGTGGTTGGTAGGCTCACTTGTACTGGCCTCGCTTGATCCATGCTCACTTGTAAAGTGCCAATATTCAACTGTAACACTTGCAGCCCCAATTGTAAGGCCTCAATCATGGCCTTGTATTGCTCTTCCATAGCATTCCATCTATCCTCAAACACAGAAGTGACTACGTCCACGATCTTGTCAAGGTCCTCTTCCGTCAGAGTGACCTCTTCATCCCCTCTGGCCTTGGACCCCTTTCACTTTTTGCATGATCCTTTCGAATTTTTTGAACCTCTCTTGGTTCCATGCGGTGATTTGAAACCATCCCTGTGTAGCCCATCTAAACCTCTAGGGTCCACATCCTACTCACCTCCCAAATCTCATTCTTTATCTTTCTCTGCTTCATGCTCCTTCTCTTCTTTGGCCTCCATGTCTTTACTACCCATCTTCTCAACGCATGTCGTAGTGCGCAACTTGGTTGTGTCCTTCAGAGCTGTCTCTTTACTTGATGTGGATGGCGTAATGGGCTAGGTGGAGCTGAGCCCAACTTTTCATGCATTCAACCAAGTTTCCACGACCTGGTCAACTTATGATTTTGTTACCTGTTGTAACATTATTATTTTTTGATAAGTTAGCATGGTAGTTTAAAAAATAAAAAATAAAAAATTATAAGTTAGAACATGGATGAAAAAGAAATTTATAAAATGTTACGAAAATTATATTTTATTACATCGATGTTGGATAAAATGATAAAATAGTTTGCTCTAAATAAAGGAGGCAACAGAAAAAAAAATTAGGGAAGCATAAAATAAAAATGTTAATGCTTTAGTGATCAAAATGATAATGGTCGCCTGTTTAAGTGTGCCAGAATTTCATAATGTAAAGTTTAATTCATGTATTATTGAACCTTTGAAAAAGGGTTTTATATATTCATTAATTAAATTAATCTATATGCGCACATATTTATTTTATTATAAAGTAGGTAAATGACAAACGGTCAAATGAAAAGAAGATAAAGTGATTGCAGATTCCGACGGTTGATCTTGAGCTTCCTTCAGATCTACGACAAAGATTGACTTCACACCCCCTTTGCCTGTTTATTGTTAACGCGAGGGGGGGCAGTTCAAAATCTGGTTTCATTGGCCACATGGCAGCATCAGGTGACTTCGTACCCCCCCTCGAAATCCACCTCCGGTTTTCCACTCCCACTACCGTTTTCCTACACCATAACCGTTTATCCATTCATCACTCATATTATTCCACATCACTTATCTGTTATCCATAAAACTCCATCTACCCGTTAATACTCTTGTTGGATAATAAATTCGCTCCATTTACCCGTTAATCATATTGTTACGCTGTAAATTCACTTGACTGTTAGCCAGGACCGTTGAACCTAAACCGCAGTCTATAAAATTGCCCACAATCTCCTGCTCAATACTTTACTTCCACCTTCAATTCACCTTCATTCTCCATCCTTGTTCCATAGTGAATTATATTCTGTAACTACCCTTAATTATCTTGAAACCTAATCATTTTTTTTGTAACCGGAAGCTGTGAATCCCTATACCACTTTATTACAGTAAAGGATGGCACCTAAGGCTAAAACGAAGAAACAAACTACTCCAAAAGGTAAAGGTATGAAAAGTGTGATAGAAGAAATCCCAAATGTTGATAGTGTTACAGAGGTCATACTCGAGGTCACTCATCCAGCTATCGAGGTCATTCCTGAAGCCACCAATGTTGTTACAGAAGACATTCCCACAGATTCACAAATCAACCTCGAACTCACACCCCTAGTCAATACCTATTTTAAAATTACTGATTGTCATAGTGAATTTGAATTCTACGAGCTACATATGTGGCTAAAATAGAAGCACTTGGATAAAAAAGACCCTATTAGGTTTTAGGAGTCCATGTTACCTCTATTCTCATTCCCTCAAACTCACCCATTCCCTGATTTAATTTCCTGGTGTTAGAAACAGTATGACCCTATAACCAAGTTAGTGGTGGCTCAAAACGGAAACTTTCTGATAACCATATCTCTTGAAACCATTAATCATATGCTTCTCATCCCTCCTTCTGAATCCTTATCCTATTTAGCCCCTGCTGCCCTCATGGATCTTTATCACACATTATCCTTCCCACAGAGAGCTCAAATATTCGACATCTTTCTACCTGAGGATGCAGTTTTACCAAAGATAAATCCCCCATATGCATCCTCCATCTTCTCCATTGCTTCCAAACACGGTATCTCCCTCCTTTCTTATCTGTTAGGATACCCCAACGATGAAACCGTTGATGAACCCATCCTAGGTTTCTTATCTATCTTCAGCCTTGAAAAATCACCATTGTTTATGTATAATTACAACCATTTCTTGGTTGATATTATACATGAAAAATTCATGAATTTCACCACTCAAGGAGATTTTACATATTCTTTTGTGATTTTTCATATGATTTTATTTCAGAAGGCAGATATGTTTCCCATTCACTTCAACGAGCAGGACACACAGAGAGTGAATCAGTCAGTGATTCACTGGACATAATTGGTCAGAGCTTCGTCAACAAATATTTCTTTCTCGGAATTCATAGACTTATTCATTCATCCAGTTAGGAATTTCCTTACCAATTCACCAGAGCCTTGAATTGGAGAAGGCATTAAGAGAATTATGCACCTCAATGAACAAGAAAAGACAGGTGATTGGTATCTGTACAAGAATTACATAGAGATAAGGATGTATGGATGCGAGCTTCCACCACACAAGCTTCCAAAATATGTACCTATGAGATTTTTCTCCTTATAATACGTAAGACAAATGTTAAATATGGATGAATTTCATTTTGTTTCAGGAAAAAGGAAAGGCCAGTTTAAAATCAAGGAAAATATCGGATCATTCATTTGTAATACTAGAGCAGCTGGTGTTGATGCAGATGCACTATTAAAGAAGATGGTTTTTTAGTCAAGTTTTACTTGGCCATATGAACCTCATGGCATTATTTTTGCTCTGAGGGTTGAATCCAAGACAACTTCTTACACTCACACCTCTAGAGTAGAAATAGAAAAGTACATGAATTAGGATGAATGGGTAGAAGGTAGTTTACAAGAAGCAGATGAACAAGTCATTTCTGCTTCAAATTTACAAACACTAGTGCCTGATAGTAAACAAAAAAAGAGGGTCATAGAAGAGACACCACATTCCAAGGAGATTATGAAAGAATTCATCTTACAGCATAAGAAACCAAGGCTTGATTATTCCTTGCTTTCAGAAGCTAAACAGACATAGATCATATATTTGGGAGAAACTGAAGTCTCCACATCTACAAATATTCCTCAGAATTATTCATCAAAATCACCTACAAGAGAGCCCCTAGAGATCATCCAACATGCAGATGCCAGCTCTTTAGAAGAGTATACTATTTTCTCCAAATTTCTAGAAATCAAACAAAAGAATGAAGCACTGAAGTCAGATGTTTACAGCCAATTTTGGAAACAGAAATATACATCACAACATAGGCTTCTCACTTATTTTTACAATGAGAAGGGTATGATGAAGATGGCCTTCCTGCAGGCAACAATTCCATTTCCAAAAACCCATGCTGACTATAAGAAGATTGTCCTCTCATTTGATTCATGACACATACATCCAATTGACTAGATGGATATACATAGACAGTCAGGAGAAATGTTATTTTCAACCATGACTACAATAGCTATGTTTCTTTCAAAATCAAAAGTAGCACTTTAAAATATGCAATCCCAATTGAAGATTGAGAAACTATCTTGTTTGGCTAAATACAATAGGATAAAGACATTGGAAGAAATAGTAGTAAAAGTAGGATATGATCCTACTAATTTCAAAGCAGCTGAAGAAATCATCAAGAAGAAAAATGCAGACATTGTTTCTTTACGAAAACAACTTAATATACCCTCGGCTGAAGACCCACAAACTAAAGAAATGGCACAAAATGAGTTTGACAAGGGGGAAATTCTTAAGTTAATTATTGACCAAAATCTACAGATCAGAAAAATGGAAGAACAAATTGAAGAACTGCTGAAGTAGAAATCAACACTCCAGGTGAATATTGATCCTACTTTAGCAATTCAAACATATTATGTATGTGCAGAAACCTCATCAGCCTTGAACATGACTGATCCTGCACAACTTTCTCAATAATTAGCCACTCAGAGGCAAGCACATGAAAAGCTAAATCAGAAGTTTCAACTTCTTGAGTCACAAAAGATTAGAAATGATACTTTGTATCTAGGGGAAATTTAGAAGACTCATCAATTGGAACTTAGAATCAAAGAATTGGAAAGTGAAACTATGATGGCATCAAATTTAGGAGAAGCTAAGCATATTATTTGGGAAAATATCAATGGGTCCATTACTGAAATATGGCCATCTATTTAGATCATCTTCGAACAATGGGAACTCATCAAAAAATGTAGAACAACGATTCAAGAAGTGAATTATCAACTCCAACAGAAACCAAGTGAAGCTTCTGATATGATTAAGGTTCTTAATTCAAATAATAAGGATGAGTTGGAAGAAATCAATATCTTAGACAAGGCTGCAACTATTTTGGAAATAAAGAAGGTTTTGCAAAAAAGGAACTTGATCAACCAGTTGCCGACCAGGTGTGAAGCCATAAATGTTATTGTCAAAAATTTTCATACTAAATTTAATATTTTAAATCATAAAGGTCTGCCAGGTCTAGTTGGATTAGATGATAAGTTGGTCAAGTTAAAAGATTATTGCAAAAATCTATATGCAATTGCAACAGACAAAACAAAGTTTGCGGGTATCAAAGGTCACATTACAGGCAAAGCTTTTCTTGAAGCTCTATAGTTTGAATTGATTATTCAACATCAAATCAAACAACTGTTCAACAAAAAAACAACTTTTGAAAGATTTACTGAAGTGGATGAAGTCTTCAGGAAAATGATAAATTGTGAAATTCCAAGTGAAGATCAGTGGGATAAGTTTTGTGAAACCATGGAGTGAAAATATTAATTTTATAGCATGCTAACACATCCGATTTTGAAGAGCCAGGTCAACAACAACCTCCAATAAAAAAAGCACAAGTCGGCAACAGCTTTCACCAAAAGTGGTCAAATCATCAACAGTGTTCAGAAAAACAGAAACACTCTACCTATTCATCTCCTTTTATTCTTATTATCCTATTATTTTAAACCAGTTAAGATATTTCTAAAGTTTTGTTAGTTAGTATAAATAACTCTCAGCATGAGTTATGAAGGGTTTCACCCTTGGATGAGCAGATTTTGTAAAGAAGAAATTGTACTAAGTATTTTTTATCATCAATAATACAAGCAGGATTCTGAACTCATCTCCTACAACTCTTCCTTATCTATGAGTTTTCCAGTTTTATGTAATTATGTTTCTTCATATGTTTAACTATCATCAAAATAACTAGGTGAGGTTGACTGTGTTTCAACAACCTTATAATTCCTCCTAAATTTATATTATTATAAAGAATTATTTACTTGAAAATCTGTTAATGTAAGTCCCTTTTATCAATAAATTGTCAGTATTTTGGGGATGTTGAATATATTTGTTGAAATTTTGAACATTGTTTAAAGGTTTTCTAGCTTATGTTTTATTGAATAGTTCAATTTTAATGTTTAATAATCATATATTCTTACAAAATTATACTTAATAGAAATCATAAAAGCTTAATTACTGTATGAGATGAACAAGTAGCCCTTACTTTGAATTATTGATATTATTAGCAAGATTTAAAAAACTTGACTATTTGATTAAAATCTATCTTATGCATTGGTCCTCCAAATATTTTAAAACTCAAACAAACATTTTAGATGCTTTGGCTTGATTATTGACCAAAATCATCTCAAAGGACAACATCAGATTGGCATCGTTGTCGGGGAGACGAAGAGTAAAAACTAATTCTTCCTGGGACAACGATTTTTCCTCTTTTCCTTTAAGGTGACTAAAGGATAAAGATATAGATCAAAACCTTTCACCTGGTGATTCCACTGATTCAAACTGGCTCCTTTTAAGCACACTGGATCTCGATCTGAATCTGAGATTGTTAACCCTTTACCAGATCTAGAAAGACTCGTTAGGGAAGCCTTTTTGAAAAGAAAACATAATATTTCTACTTCTTCCTCTTCAACCTTACACCCTGAACAAATTTCATCTATAGAACCCTATTCGGTATTATCATCCCAACCTGAGTTGACTCAATTAACTCCTGGAGTTGCTGAACCTTATTCACAAGGAGTATATCTTCAGTCAAGTCCCATCCTTCCCTATAGATTCACCTACATTTGAGATAGAATTGGGCTTGCATTTGCACGAATTTAAGCCTATTTATTTTGTTACTCCAGTATATCATCCTATTCCATTAGACTCTAATAAACCAGAACAAACAATTTCTGTCTATTCTAATCCATTGCTCGAATATAAGGAAGAAGATTTAACCCCATCCGTTCAAAAACTAATTGTTAAAACCCCTTTGAGATATTCACTACCTCCTCCTCCTTCACATTCTCCTCCACCCTCTAACACTCATTCACCTACATCTTCATCAACATCTTCATCATCATCTTCATCAAAATCAACTACATCATCTATGGCTTTTCAACCCATTATATAGGCTAGGTATAATGCTCTGGTTCTCCCTAACATCTTGGGAAATTTCCCTAATGGATATTTCAAACATTTACCAAGATTTAATGGAGAGACAGGCCCTTCAGCAGAAGATCATATAGTTTCCTTTTTAGATTTCACAGACAATATGAACATCGAGCATGAAGATTTTTATATGAGATTATTTGTACAGTCCCTAGGAGGTCACGTTAGGATCTGGTTTAGACAACTTAGAGAAGATTCCATTCAAACCTGGAATGGACTTATAAATATATTTAAAAACCAATGGGGGGTAAAGAAATATGGTGTTTACCTTCTCACTGAATTTGAAGAGTTAAAAAGAAATCCTGGTGAACCAGTAGCTGAATTTATCAAACGATTTAATAAACTCTACCACAAAATGCCTGTTGATTGCAAACCTCCAGTAGCTGCTGCAAAGATCAGATTTTTGAAGGAATTCGATGATGACTTTGCAGTTATGCCAAGGGAGAGAATTTCTAATACATTACAAGATATGCAAAATAATGCTATTGAGGTAGAAGCCAATAGGCCAGCTTCTAGTAAGATTAGAGCTAAAGAAGAGAAAGCTCAAAGAAAATTAAAAAATCACGAAGCATCTTCCTCTAATCTAAAAGTGAAGATTTAAAGATTCATGAAATCACAGCTCTTCTTAGAAATATATCAAATAGAATTTCAAAGATTGAAACTCAACTAAGAACAGTCCAACAAACTATTTCCAGACCATAAAAACATGCCCAAGGTCAGTACAAGAAAGTTGATCCACTGAAAATTCTTTAGAGGCCTCATAATGAACAACAAGTTCCTACTCCATTTTTGATTGATGATCAACAACCTGAGGACAATAATTTTTCCATTACTGAAGAAATCAATATTGTAGATCAAACATCCTTTCAGACTACCACTGTCCATGTTTCCCATAACCAAATCCCTCAAGAAAACCAATATACTTCTCAGGTTTCTAAGTATAAATCTTTTTTTGAGTTTCTAATTATAGAACTCAATCAAAGATATGAATTAATACCTAGAGCTGGTCTTGGTATACCTCCCAAGAACCCTGTAATAATTAAACCTCAACTGAAATCATATGAAACTCAAACTACTTCTTCTCAACCTTTAAATCAGTCAACTAATTCTGCTCAGATTGATAAAACAATATTGACTACCTTAAATGTTGAGAAAGAATTAGAAAGAATCAAAATTCCCATTCCACTTTCTGAACTTTCTAAAAATCCAGGGTATAAAAATCAAGTAGCAAAGTGGATCCAAAATTCTAGTATGGATGCAGAAGGAGATATTATCAATCTACAAAATGAAAGACCCACTCTAGATTTCGGTCATCGTTCTAATATGATTGATGAATCTATACCACCCTTCTATCTAAATTTAAAGGTGCATGATTCTCTGCTATACAACTGTATGTTTGATTATGGTGCTTCGCATAATTTAATGCCTAAAGTCATCATGGAACAACTAAATCTAGATATCACTCGAACCTATCACGAATTGTATACTTTTTATTCAAAGAGGGTCCAATGTTTAGGACTCATTAAAGATCTAGTGGTCACTTTACATCATATACAAATTAAAAGTGTAGTATTATACATAGTTGTTACTAACATTGCTCCCAAATTTGGAATGCTTTTATCTAGATCATGTTGTGAAAAATTGGGAGGAAGTCTTCAAATGGACATGTCTTTTGCCACTATCCCAGTATATGGTAGAGAGAGCCTTAGATTATATAGAGAAGTGAGATTTCTAAAAACTGTTTGAAATGCTAATAAAGCTAGGAATTACCCCATTTATGCAGTAGATCAAGAATTTATTTGTTTTCAACTATCATCAAACACTTCGCAAGATCCTCAACTCAAGATTGAAGATGTAGTGACACCTCTAAACTAGTTCATACTGAAATTTGGAAGTTATTTTTTGATGGATCTTGCACCAAAGATGGAGCTGGAGCAGGATTTGTTTTGATTTCACCTGATAAATAAAATATTACACAATCATGCAAATTAGATTTTGAGGTCACAAAAAATGTTGCTAAATACGAATCTTTTATCCTAGGATTACAACTTGCTAGAAGTTTAAAGGTAAAAAACTTGAGTGTTTTCATTGACTCAGAACTAATAGTAAGACAAGTTTGGAGTCTTTTCCAAACGAAGCACCCTAGACTTAGGTCTTATGAAAATGATATTTGGGACACTATCGAAAATACCTTTGATGCTTTTAACTTCACTTTTATTCCTAGAGATGAAAACCTGCATGCAGATTCATTAGTTGTTTCAGCTAGTTGTTTCAAGATTCCAAATCATTTTCAACTTCAATATCAGACACAAATCAAATATAGGCCTTCGATCCCATACAATCTTAAACATTGGAAAATATTTTAGGACGATGAACAATTAAAATCCTTTCTGCAAGTCATTGACGAATTTTATGTATTGAAAATTAAAGAGGATAATTGAGATAATAAAGAAGCTACCAAAGAAAAGAAAATTTAAAACTAAAATCAAAGGTAGTTGATCATGATATAATTCAATTATCAAATAAATTTATCCCTAAGGGACTTATTCCTTTAGAAAAATTGTTTGATCAAAACGATGTTCCCAAAAATCTGTTCTCTTTTTCACCAGAAGATGACATAGAAGACATAAAAATTGGCACTGATGAGGAAATTAAAAATAGCAAACTTTGTGCATCATTAACCCCAGAACTTAAGTCTGAATATGTCAAACTTCTTAAGAAATATAAAGATGTATTTTCCTGGTCTTACGCTGATCTCAAATCTTATGACACATCTTTAATTGAGCATAAAATCCCACTAAAACCAGATGTAAAACCTTACCAACAAAAGTTAAGAAGGATGAATCCAAATCTTCTTCCCACCATAGAAAAAGAACTGAAGAAAATTTTAGATGCCCAAATTATTGTCCCATTAAGATACTCTAGTTGGGTTGCCAGTTTAGTCCCTATGAGGAAAAAGAATGCTGAAGTAAGACTCTGTGTAGATTTTAGAAACCTTAATAAAGCATCCTTGAAATATAATTATCCACTTCCAAAGATGGATCAATTACTTCAAAAATTGTCAGGTGCTAACAGGCTCTCTATGTTGGATGGATTTTCTGGTGATAATCAAATATTTTTGAATTCAAAAGATAGGGAGAATACAACTTTTACCACACCGTGGGGTACATTCATGTATGCCCAGATTCCATTTGGTTTACCAAATGCAAGAGCAACATTTTAGAGAGCCATGGACTTGGATTTTGTTGGGAAAGTAAACAAATTCATCGTTATTTATCTTGATGATGTAACTATTTTCTCTGAATCAAATCCTAAACATTTCAAGCATTTAAAGAAATTTTTTGAAAGATGCAGGAAGTTTGGAATTTCTTTAAATCCCAAAAAATCATTATTTTCCATTAAAGAGGGTAAATTTCTAGGTCATATTATTTCTAAAGATGGAGTAGTTATTGATCCCAAAAGGGTCTCTGTTATTCAATCATTATCATTACCTAGAAATAAGAAAGAGATTCAAGCTTTCTTAGGAAAAATTAATTTTTTGAGTAGGTTTGTACCAAATTATGCAGAAATAGTGAAGGATATAACAAACATGCTAAAAAAGAACCATGAAGTCAAATGGATAGTCTCTGCAAGATTTTCGTTTGACCAAATAAAGAAAGCCATCTATGAAGCCCAAACCTTAGCCAACCCAAATTACTCAAAACCTTTCAACATGTTCTCTTTTGCCTCTGACACTACCCTTGTAGTTGTCCTTTTGAAAAATAATGGGGGTTACCATGATCAACCTATTGCCATATTTAGTAAAGTCATGAGAGATGCCAAACTAAGAAATGATATTATTAAAAAACAAGCCTATGCCTTAGTTCAAGCCCTGAAGTCTTTCAGAATGTATATCATACATTCCACTATCATTGCCTATGTGCCCAATAATGTTGTCAAAATATTCCTCACACATCCAGACACTGATGGTAGAAGAGGAATATGGATAACTCATATCCTTGAGTTTGATCTTACCATTAAAATTACCAAGTTAGTGAAGGGGTGGGGTTTAGCCAAGTTGTTATCTGAATCCAATTGTAAAGTCTTGGGCATCAACTCTATTTTCAAAGTTTCAAAGAAGCATCCATGAGAACCTTCTTCAAAATTAGAAAGGGAGAATCCACAAGAACCTTCCTTGAATGTAGAAGGGGATAATCCACAAGAACCTTCCCATGGAGTGCAAGGAAAGAATACACAAGAACCTTCTCCTTCAACTCAAACAATCCCAATTCATATTGATGATAAGTTTGTTACATCAGATTGGTATGCAGACATTGTTCATTTTTTGATTCATTTTGAATGTCCAGCTCAGTTATAAAAGAACTAGTGCATAGCACTCAAGTTGAAATCCATCAAGTACTGTATCATCAGTGCCAACTTATACTGGAAGGATCCTCTTAATATTTTACTACTTTTCTTAATAGAATCAGAGACTGAAGGAATCATTGATTAGTTTCATGCAGGAATTTGTGGAGGCCATTATGCTTGGAGAGCAACAACATACAAGATATTGAGGGCGGGATTTTATTGGCCTACCTTGTTTTCACAAGTAGGATAAAAATTCAGAGCCTGTGTTCCATGTCAGATGTTTGCTGGTAAGAAAAAATTAGCAGCTCTTCCACTAGTTCCGATAGTTGTTTCAACACCATTTCTTTAGTGGGGATTAGATTTTATAGGTGAAATTCATCCAACCTCCAATAATAAACACAGATGGATCTTCACTGCTACTGACTATTTCACCAAGTGGGTGGAATATTTAGTTGTAATAACATTTATTGAAGAGAATATTTTATCCATATTTGGTTGCCCACAACAAATATTCACTGATAATGCCACAACATTCAGCAACATAAAAATGATAGAATTCTGTCAAAAATATCAGATTCTACTGTATCACTCAACTCCCTATTATCCACAAGGAAACGGTTTTTCTGAATCATCTAACAAGAGTTTAGTGAAAGTAATCAAGAAAAAATTAGAAGACCACAAGAAAAACTGGGACAACCACTTGATTTATGCAGTTTGGGAAAACAAAATTTCTCCAAAAAGATCAACAAGTAAATATCCATTCTAATTATTTTATGGAAAAGATGTTATTTTTCCTAAAAATTTAGGTTCCCTGTACTCAAGTTTCTACAAGAATCTACTGATGAACCTGATGATTTCTCTAGAAGGATTAATTCGATCATTGAGTTAAATGAAAATAGAGATGAGATACAGTACAAACTAAAGAAATTTCAGAATAAAATGAAGAGATTCTTTGACAAAAAAAAGCAAGGGAAAGAGATTTTAGAGAAGTGGATTTAGTCTTAAGATGGGATGCTAGGAGAGAAGATAAAGACAAACATGGAAAGTTTTAAAATTTATGGTTTGGGCCACTCAGCATAGTAGAAGTGAAAGGAAACAACACATTTCTTCTACAGAATATTGAAGGACAATTTTCAACACTGCCTATCAATGACAGGTTTTTGAAATACCATATCCAGTACTGAAAAATATCCTTTATCATCATTGTACATAATCGTTTTCTTTTATCATTTGAATTCTATTTGTTTTCTACAACAAAGAAACCATAGCCCGAGGAGAAGGCACATGGAACTGCTTGTTCTCTACATCCCACAGGGGGAAGCAGTCCCCGACTGGAGCTGATGTTGTAACATTATTTTTTTTTGATAAGTTAGCATGGTAGTTTAAAAAATATAAAATATAAAATGCTAAGTTAGAACATGGATGAGAAATAACTTTAAAAAATGTTAGGAAAAGTATATTTTATTACATCCATGTTAGGAAAAATGATAGAATAGTTTTCTCTAAATAAAGGATGAAACAGAAAAAATGTTAGGGAAGCATAAAATAATAATGTTAATGCTTTAGTGATCATAATGATAATGGCTGCATGTTTAAATGTGCCAGAATTTCATAATGTAAAGTTTAATTCATGTATGTTTGAAACTTTGAAAAATGGTTTTATATATTCATTAAATAAATTAATCTATATGCGCACATATTGATTTTATTGTAAATTTACTAAACGACAAGCGGTCAAATCAAAAGAAGATAAAGTGCTTGCAGATTCCGACGGTAGATCTTGAGCTTCCCTCAGATCTACGGCAGAGATTGACTTTGTACCCCCTCCGCCTCTTTATTGTTAACGTGAGGGGGGGTGGTCTGAAATCCAGTTTCAATGGCTGCTCATTTCTGCGATGTGGCAGCATCAGGTGACTTTATACCCCCCCCCCCCCTGAAATCCACCTCCGATTTTCCACTCCCACTATCGTTTTCCCGTGCCATAATCGTTTATCCATCCATCACTCATTTTATTTCAAGTCACTTATATGTTATCTCTAACACTCCATTTACCCGTTAATCCTCCCGTTGGCCAATAAATTTTCCCCATGTACCCATTAATCATACCGTTACGCAGTAAATTCGCCTGATTGTTAGCCAGGACCGTTGAACCTAAACTGCAGTCTATAAAATTTCCCGCAGTCTCCCGCTCAATACTCTACTTACACCTTCAATTCACCTTCATTGTCCATCATTGTTCCTCAATGAATTATATTTTGTAACTACCCTTCATTATATCAAAACCGTATCATTGTTTCTGTAATCAGAAGGTGTGAATCCCTGTACCACTTTATTACAGTCAAGCATGGCAGCGAAGGCCAAAACGAAGAAACAAACTACTCTAAAAGGTAAAGGTAAGAAAAGTGTGACAGAAGAAATGTTGAATGTTGACAGTGTTACAGAGGTCATACCCAAGGTCACTCATCCAGCTGTCGAGGTCATTCTTGAAGCCGCCAAAGCTATTGCAGAAGACATTCCTACAGATTGACAAATCAACCTCGACCTCACACACCTAGTTGATACTTATTTTAAAATTACTAATTTTGAAAGTGAATTTTAATTCTACGAGCTACATCTATGGCTAAAATAGAAGCACTTGGATAAACAAGACCCTATCAGGTTTTGGGAGTCCATGTTACCTCCGTTTGAATTGCCTCAAACTCACCCATTCCCAGATTTAATTGCCTGGTGTCAGAAGCAGTATGACCCTATAACCAGGTCAGTGGTGGCTCATAACAGAAATGTTATGATAACCATATCTCCTGAAACCATTAATTAGATGCTTCTCATCCCTCCTTCTGACTCCTTATCATATTTCTCTCTTGCTTCCTTCATGGATATTTACCACACATTATCCTTCCCAATGAGAGCTCAGATATTTGACATCTTTCTACCTGAGGATGCAGATTTACCAAAGAGAAATCCCCCATATGCATCCTCCATCTTCCCCATTACTTCCAAACACTGTATCTCCCTACATTATTATCTATTAAGATACTGCAAATATGAAACCGTTGATGAACCCATTCTAGTTTTATTACCTATCTTCAGCCTTGAAAAAACACCATTGTTTCTGTACAATTACAACCATTTCTTGGTTGATATTATACATGAACAATTCACAAATTTCACCACTCAAGGAGCCTTTAATTATTCTTTTGTGATTATTGATATGATTTTATTTCAGTAGGCAGATATGTTTCCCATTCACTTCAAAAAGAAAGACACATAGGGAGTGAATCAATCAGTGATTCACTGGACAGAATTGGTCAGGGCTTCGTCAACAACTACTTCTTTCTTGAAATTCATAGAATTATTCATTCATTCAGTCAGGAAGTTCCTTACCAGTTCACCTCAGTGAACAAGAAAAGACAAGTGATTGGTATTTGTACAAGAATTACATAGAGATCAGGGTGTTGGCTACGGGCTTCCACCATAAATCTTCCAAAATATGTACCTATGATAATTTTCTCCTTAGAATACATAAGACAGATACTAAATATGGATGAATTTCATTTTGTTTCAGGAAAGAGGAAAGCTCAATTTAAAATCAAGGCAAATATTGGATCATTCATTTGTAATACCAGAGAAACTAGTGTTGATGCAAATGCACTATTAAAGAAGATGGGTTTTAAATCAAGTTTTACTTGGTCATATGACCCTCATGGTATTAGTTCTATTTTGAGGTTTGAATCCAAGAAAACTTCTTACACTCACACATCTAGAGCAGAAATAAAAAAATACATGAATCAGTATGAATGGGTAGAAGGTAATTTACAAGTAGCAGATGAACAAGTCATTTCAACTTCAAATGTACAAACACCAGTGCCTGACAGTAAAAAATAAAAGAGGGTCAGAGAAGAGACACTACATTCCAAGGATATTATGAAATAATTCATCTTACAACATAAGAAACCAAGGCTTGATTATCCCTTGCTTTCAGAAGATAAATAGATAAAGATCATATATTTGGGAGAAACTGAAGTCTCCACATCTACAAATATTCCTCAGAATTCTTCATCAGCATCACCTGCAAGAGAGCCCCTAGAGATCATCCAACATGCAGATTCCAGCTCTTTATAAGAGCATAATAATTTCTCTAAATTTCTAGAAATCAAATAAAAGAATGAAGCACTGAAGTCAGATGTTTATAGCCAATTTTGGAAACAAATATCTACATCACAACACAGAATTCTCACTGCTTTTGACAATGAGAAGGGAAGGATGCAGATGGCCTTCCTGCAAGCAACAATGCCATTTTCAAAAACCCACGCCGACTATAAGAATATTGTCCTCTCATTTGATTCAAAACACATACATCCAATTGACCAGATGGATATGCACAAGCAGTCAGGAGAAATGTTATTTTCAACCATGACTACAACAGTTATGTCTCTTTCAAAATCAAAAGTAGCACTGTCAAATATGAAATCCCAGTTTAATATTGAGAAAATGTCTTGTTTGGCTAAAGAAAACATGATAAAGACATTGGAAGAACTGTTAGTAAAAGTAGGATATGATACTACTAATTGCAAAGCAGCTGAATAAATCATCAAGAAGAAAAATGCAGACATTGCTACTTTGCGAAAACAACTTAAGCTACCCTCAACTGAAGAACCACAGACTAAAAGATTGGCACAAAATGAATCTAACAAGGAGGAAATGCTTAAGTTAATTATTGACCAAAATATACAGATAAAAAAAATGGAAGAACAGATTGAAGATTTGCTGAAGGAGAAATTAACACTCTAGGTGAAAACTGATCGTACTTTAGCAACTCAAACATATTTTTCAGGTGCATAAATCTCATCAGCCTTGAACATGACTAATCCTGCACAACTTGCTCAAGAATTAGCCACTCAGAGGCAAGCACATGAAAATATAAATAAGAAGTTTTAACTTCTTTAGTCACAAAAGATTAGAAATGATACTTTGTATCTATGGGAAATGTATAAGACTCATCAACTAGAACTTAGAATCAAAGAATTGGAAAGTTAAACTATGATGGAATGAAATTTAGGAGAAGCTAAGCAGAGTATTTGGGAAAATATTAGTGAGTCCATTACTGAAATATGGCCATCTATTCAGACCATATTCAAACAATAGGAACTCATCAAAAAATGCAGAACAATGATTCAATAAGGGAAGGATCAAATCCAATAGAAACCAAGTGAAGCTTCCGATATGATTAAGTTTCTTAATTCAAAGAACAAGGAAGAGCTGGAAGAAATCAATATCTCAGACAAGATTGCAACTATTTTAGAAATAAAGAAGGTTTTGCAGAAAAGGAACTTGATCAACCAATTGCAGACCAAGTGTGAAGCCTACAATGTTATTGTAAAAAGGTTTCATAGTAAATTTAATATTTTAAATCCTAAAGGTCTACCAGGTCTAGTTGGATTAGATGATAAGTTAGTCAAGTTAGAAGATTATTGCAAAAAGTTGTATACAATTACAACAGACAAAACAAAGTTTGCAGGTATCAAAGGTCACATTATAGGCAGAGCTTTTCTTTAAGCTCTACAGTTTGACTTGATTATTCAACATCAAATCAAACAGTTGTTCATCCCAAAACCAACTTTTGACAGATTTACTAAAGCGGATGAAGTCTTGAGGAAAATGATAAATTGTGAAATTCCAAGTGAAGATCAGTGGGATAATTTTTGTGAAACCATTGAGTGAAAATATTAATTTTACAGCATTCCATCACATCTGATTTTGAGGAGCCAGGTCAGCAACAACCTCTAGTAAAAAAAGGACAAGTCAGCAACAAATTTCACCAAAATAGGTCAAATCATCAACAGTCTCCAGAAAAATAGAAACACTCTATCTATTCGTCTCCTTTTATTCTTATTATCCTATTATTGTAAACCAGTTAAGATATTTCTAAAGTTTTGTTAGTTAGTATAAATAACTCTCAGCATGAGTTATGAAGGGTTGCACCCTTGGATGAGCATATTTTGTAAAGAAGAAATTGTACTAAGTATTTTTTATCATCAATGATACAAGCAGGATTCTGAACTCATCTTGTACAACTCTGTATTCTCTGTGAGTTTTCCAGTTTTCTGTCATTACGTTTCTTCATATGTTTAATTATCATCAAAATAACTAGGTGAGGTTGACTGTGTTTTAGCAACCTTATAATTCCTCCTGAAGTTATAATTATTATAAAGAATGATTTACTTTACAATATGTTAATGTAAGTCCCTTTTATCAATAAATTGTCAGTATTTTGGTGATGTTGAATATATTTTGTTGAACTTTTGAACATTGTTTAATGGTTTTCCAGCTTATGTTTTATTGAATAGTTCAATTTTAATGTTTAATAATCATATCTTCTTACAAAATTCTACTTAATCGAAATCACAAAATATTAATTACTGAATGAGATGAATAATAAAACCTTACTTTGAATTATTGATATTATCAGCAAGATTTAAAAAACTTAACTGTTTGATTAAAATCTATCTTATGAATTGGTCCTCCAAATATTTTAAAACTAAAACAAACATTTTAGATGCTTTGGAATGATTATTGACAAAAATCATCTCAAAGGACAACATTAACATAAAAAACAAGGTATACCATGTAGAGTCCTTGCGCGCCTTGATCTTCACATTGTACATAGTTACCTGGAACTCAAAATCGCTCTTGTATTTCTCATATACGGCTGGCGAGAGTCTGTGTCGAGAATGGATGGAAGCAACCAACGCGCCTTCAAAAAGTACTGAGAAGATATTGTTTTCCTTGACACGTTGGGGATTAGGGGAATCCCATATATTATTGTAGCACACCCCTTCACATATGCCTGCCTCTATCTCGGGGAGGTCTACATCTGTCAGAGTCTCCCATGATGCTAGCACAATTAGTAACAACAGCGAAGAGTAGTAGAACTGCTTACCCAGATTCTGTGCCTTGCTCACATTATCCAGAAATTCTTCACAAAGAAAGTGGGACCAATTATAATTGACCCCCTTCTCACATTTCTCTGCCAAATTAATGACATGCGTCGAGATCGTTTTTGGGCACATTTTCTCATTAATTTGCATATGAGGACTAGATTTCCCAAGTGCACTCTCGGGTCAGTGATGGTCTGAACCAGGAATCCCCTTTTGTCCCTCCCCACCTTGTATTTCGTTTTGACATCCGGTGCCACCTTAAGATCATTACTTTTTCCGAATCCCTTCATCAGATGAGGCCCCTTCTTGGGCAGGCCAGTGATCTGATGGATCAGTGCAACATCTATCAGAATTATCCCTTGAATCCACAAGCAGCCCTCACGGACTAATGCTAGCAGCTGGTGCACACAGATGATGGTGATTGGATACCTTCCAAAATGCAGAATCCTGTGCAGATTTAGGACTCTAGCGTTGTTCAACTCGCATGCCCAAGGCATTGGCTCAACCTTCGACACCTCTTCATAGATCACTCATTCCAAATAATTCTCCGGTGCGAGCTCAGGGAAATTTTCTTCATTTTCCACATCATGGTCATCAAAATTAATCTGTGGGATTTTGCGAACATTTCACCAGCAAGGGGAATGTCCTTAGGTCTCAATGGCATCTGCAGGTATTCCCAGACTGTATCGATGTTCTTTAGCATGGGCACAGAGGGCTTGCGTGACTTGACATATGGAGGCTGCCAATAGATGGGTTCAAAAAACATGGCCTTCTTTGTGGCACTCATTGGTCGCTTTTATGGATCACTGACAGGGGACCGATCCTTAGTGGCCTAACACAAGGATGTTACATTTCAAGGAGAGGTGCGCGACTTTGAGGAAACCCACTTTGAAATTTTCCCTTTTCCCTTAGCTAGCGTGGACACAACTTCTTCTACCTCAAGGATCACCTCTCGAATGTCATCTGATCCGATCTCAATTGATGCAGTGAGGGGCACAAAGTGCTCCTCTGTAGGGTTGGTGGCTGTCATTCTCGGTCAGAAGATAAAATCAGGATTACTGATGGTAGATGGAGATTATCATCCAGACATACAGGACTTACAGAAAATGATATAGAATAAATCACAGATAATCTCAGGGTGCAAAATATTTAGAAAGAAAAGGACGTAATTGTGACCCGCGTCCTCCCTTTTATAAGCCATCCACGGTAAAAACGGTTGGATTGGAATTAATTTCCACTTGCCTTCAAGAAAATGGTAAAAAAATACTCCAAGATCACCTCATTAAATGCGAAAAAACCCACTCCATCCAACCCAGTTTCATTGTTCCAATGGCTAGTTTCCTCTCCTGCACATCACCCCCGTGCTTCTGTCGCACATGTCTGCACCTTCCCTTTGTGCTATGTGCATACCCCTTGATTCTGATGTTCCATCCATATAGTCATCTGGTTGGCACTAGATTGTCTCTATATGGCTTCATATGGCTTCCATTGAAATACCTGGGAATATTCTCACCGCGGGTTGTGGCCAAGCGCACTGCACCACCATCAATGATCTCTTTTACAATATATGGCCCCAACCGATGCTTTCTGAATTTCTCTGGGTGGCACGCAAAATGGCTATTGTATAAACAGACCAAGTATTCCTCCTTGAACACCTTCTGCATGATGTGCCTGTCATTCCAGGCTTTTTGTGCTCCTTCTGCACTTGCTGATGGAAGTTAGCAATGAAGAAATATTCTTCAAGGGCAATGAGCTGCACCAATCGCTCCTCCATAATGTTAGGCTCAACCATATTAGTGAAAGTTGCGATGCATAGGCTTGGGACAATATATTCCATTGGCATGATGGCTTCCTACCCATAGACCATCCTGAAAGGTGTTTTCCTCGTCAACTTCTTGCATGTTGTCCTATAAGCCCATAGCACAGAAGGGATGCGCACGTCCCAATCATCCTTATTGGAAATACAGATCTTTGTGAGCACGTTCTCCGAGATTTTTTTGAAAGCTTCTATTGCACCATTTACTTGTGGGTGATAAGGGGTACTCTTCTGGTGATGGATCTGAAATTCCTTTGTCAAAGCTTCATTTTTTTCGTTAACAAGGTGCATACCTCTATCACTCATCAAAATCTTTGGGCATCCAAATCGGGTCAAAATTTGTTCAAAGATGAAGTACGCAGCAACATTTGTAGTGTATTCTTTAACTACCTTCGCCTCTTCCCATCTGGTTACATAATCAGTTGTAGTAATGATATAGCGCGCTCCAGTATTCTTCCCTGGAGGGTTGATTGGTCCAACAAAATCTAGAGCCTTTTTATCAAATTCTTGCAAGGTCAACTGGGGTTGCAGGGGCATTTCATCTTTGGGCAAGGGCTTCCCTTTCCTCTCAAATGCATCACAATCTCTTCAGCACACATGTGCATCGTTGTGTAGTGTGGGCCACCATAACCTACCACACAACACCTTCTGCACAGTGGCTTTCCCAGCATAGTGGCCTCTTTCCAGTCCTCCATGAGCCTCAACCAAGATATCCTGTCTTTCAAGTTCCAACACATATCTTCTCAACACTTCATATGCTCCCAGTTTATACAATTTTCTTGCAGTCAAGGTAAAATTTGTTGCACGTGCAACCAAATCCTTCTTTTGATTTACTGAATATTCCGCAAGCGTGATTCTCATGGTCAGGAGATGAATAATATTAGCAAAGTGCTCATCAAACACCTTGATAATAAAGAAATGGGCATCGAGTAACCCCTCCTCTAGATAGGTTGGTTCTTCCCATTTTTGATTCGTGACAAATGATCAAGTCCGACATTTAGTTTTCTAGGCTTCATAATAATTTAAAAGTCATACTCCTGAAAAAGAAGCAAACATTTGCAGTTATTCCCCCCCAACATAGGCTCATTGAACAGGAATTTCAAAGAAGAATAGTCAGTGAAAATTTTAAAATTCCCTCGTAGCAAATAGTTCCTCTATTTTTGCAGAGCATACACCATGCCCAATCCTTCCCTTTCTGTAGTTGAGTAGTTGCGCTCTACATTAGAGAGCTTACTAATAGAAAAAGAAATGGGGTGATCAATGTCTCCTTTTCCTGGATGTGCTAAAAAACCCCAAGTGCTATACCAGATGTATCCACATGCAAATGAAAAACCTTAGACCATTCTGGGAATATCAAGATAGGAGCAGTGACCATTTTCTCCTTTAACAACTCAAAGTTCTTCTGACATTCGTCATCCCAAAAAAATTATACATTTTTCTTTAGCAACTTCACCATCAACGCAATCATCAAATCATACCCTTTCATAAACTTCCTGTAATAACCAGTGTGCCCTAGGATGGAGCGCAACTATTTCTCATTAGTAGGAACTTCTAAGCTTATGATAACTGTGATCTTGGTTGGGTCTACCATCAATCCTTGCTGACATATTATATGCCCTAAAAAATTCCAAGAGACACACCGAATATACAATTCTTCAGGTTGAGAGAAATCTAGTGTTTCCTATAAGTGTAAAACATCATGCAAAGGTTTGACACGTGTTTATTTACCAATCTAAAAACTCTCCAATCATCAAAATATACCTCCAAGAATTTATGTATGAATTCCTTGAACACAGCCACTACCATGCCTAATAAGAACGCAGGTGCATTTTTCAACCCAAATGGCATGACAATATATTGGAAAGACCCCCACTCAATGGTGAAGGTGGTCTTGCTGTAGTCTTCTGGCACAATTCTGATCTGATGATACCCCAAAAATACATCAGTAAATGAATAAGCTTCTTTTCCTCGTACATTATCTAAGATTTCATCAGAAAATGTTGTAGGGAAGGGGTCATGCATAGAGGCATCAGTCAGCTTCCACAATTCTACACAAATCCTTATCTCTCCTTTGTTATTCTTCTCATGAACCACCATTGGGCTTACCCAATCAGAATTTTCTTCAAGTTCAATGATACCTGTAGCCACCATATTTTTGAATTATTTTTTTAATTTCTTCTATAAATTTTGGATTCAATCGGTATGGTCGCCGCTTGACGAGGGGCGCATCTAGTTTCATCGTGATCTTCATAACTCCTAGGTCTCCCACAATTCCCTTGACGTCAAAATTTTTTGTAGGAAACGGGTCCTCATACTCTGTCAGCAGCTCCATGATTTTCCCTACCTTAGCATCATCCCACTAATCCCCAATTTTGGCCAACTTGGGTTGCTCTTCCATCCCAATGTTGACTTCCTTCAATTTTAGAGGTTTAGTGACATCCACCACACCTAATGTGGACCCTGCAACTACACGATATCCTTCAAATTCAGGGATGTTAACATTTCTCAGGTCGTCTTCATTATCCTCTATTGAAAAGTTCCTGCAGTTGATGATGTCTTGCATCTGCGCATCTCAGGCCAGTGCAACACATTCCTTTCGGGGTCAGCATTCATCAAAGACAAGGGAATCTATGTCTTGTAGGGCTTCATCCAATTTCTCCAAGCCCCCAACCAAGCCAAAGGTTGCTATGAAATCCTTAGTCATCATTATCTAGTGGCGAGTGCCTAGGTGTGGCTCATTTTCTAGATACCAGGTGACGGGAACCAATCCCAACGAATGAATAAACCTATGAACCCATTCGTTCCAGGTCTTTTCATTCCATACCTCCATCCACATGGGCATGTGCTTGCGCGGATCTCCTCGACCATAGAAAATCTCAATTGGTGGGGTAATTGGAGGTTCAAAATGTAGTGTCATAATTTTTCTACATTCCTCCTAGTCCTAGAAAGCTCAATTGTATGTCTCCCACCAACACACTGGAGTCATGCACATAACCAAATCAATCGCCCAGAACCTTCATTCCTTTGGGACAGCCTTTTCCAATGCTTCCAGAAATTATTTTAAAATACCAGAGCCATCAAAATAGGGCAGTTCTCTTACATTTGAGGAAATTCACCAGAAGTTCTTCATGATCTTGAGGTAGCACAACGCAAATACATCGTGCAACCAGTTCTGCTAGTCCTCCATCTCGCCATACGAATATGAGAAACACGAGCTATCCTTATCCAAATTCAACATGCCATCAGTTGTAGGGTTGATCCAATCTTCATCCCGCGTAGTCAGCTTGTAAATATGGTCGACATCATCCCATTCGCGTACTAGTTTTGTATATCATTCCCCTTCTGCTGGGTCTAGTGGGACTATCACCTACGTACCATCATTCTCAAATATCATGCTTCTACGCTTCAATTTGATGATGCCTCCATATCAATGGCCCAATCCAATCCTAACAATGCAGGGTAGGGGTTTGCATCATCCACAATTTGTATTACTTTGAAATCTGTGCATACCTTTACTCTAGCAATGTCTATGTTGCCAAGAAATCCTCAGTCATCATAGTTGAGCGGCGAGTGCCTTGGTTTAGCTCAGATTCTAGATATCAGATGGTGCGTACCAGTCCCAATGAATGAAAATCCTTCCTGGATGCAGTGAAAATCTCTTTTTCTTTCTGCAGGTTGATTCCTTCCTTCTTGTTATATGCCTTTCTGATCAGTGACTTTGTGGTAACCTTTTCCTCATTTCCCCCGGTGGAAACACCACTACGTGTAATTACATTTACACTTGGGTCATCATCGTGCAATTTAGCTTTAACCATTTTGATGTTTTGCATAGGCATCTGTTGCTTTTCCTAAATTTTGGATATTAACATAGGAAAAACTTCAATTACATGATAAAATTTCCTAAGAACCTGCAATATTTTCATGTAGGGTTTGGGTAGTCAGGCACATAATGTCCAGTGTTGCCATAGTTATAGAAAATTAATTTCCCTCTCCCTCGACCTGCACCTCCACCTATCCCCCCTCCCCTTCCTCTTATTGGGGATCCTCCCCATCTAGAGGGAGATGCTGGTAACTTAGGGTCGACCTGCACTCTATAAAGGTTCGTATTGTTTATCATTAGTTCAAGCATCTGGTAGTGGTGCTCATCGTGACCAACTGAAGAGCATAATCTGCACCAATGTTGCTTTAGTTCTAGAGCATAGGATCCTAACAGTGGGTAGTGGTTTGTGTCATGTCATCCAACCACCCTACAATCATCGCACCATAGTGTGGGGGTACTAGGCCTAGCAACAGTTGTGGGGCGCAGCTAATTTGGTCCCCCAACTTGCAAGTAATACGAAAATAGAGGGCACTGGTATTTGGTGTGGCCAACACCCTTGCAGCTTATGCACCAGGCATCCGTGCCAACTTCTTTACCCCGCTTTCTACATAAATTTCCAAGTGCATAGCTTCTAATTGGCTTTAAATTTGCAGTGCTCCAATTTGAGCACCATCTCTAGGTGTGGCTTCTAATTTGATAGAAATTTCAAGGGATTCTTCCTGAGAATCAATCTTCTGCTGACCCATAGGCCCACACAGATGTGGAAAGGGAATGGCAATGAACCATTCCTTATGCTTCTTATCATCATAAAAAAATCCTCTATCTCTGATGGTTTTCTTCAGTCATTGGTTAGCTTCCCAAACTCATTCCTTCAACCCTTGCTTAAAAATTTTTAGTTCTATTACACACTAAGAATAGGGCTTCAGCTTCCAGAACTGCTACTTTAGGGACCCCTTAATCTGCTGAATAGTGGGATCTACATTTTGAGCAATGTATCCAATGAGAAAGTCTATAGCGCGAACTTCAAATGCCATAGCCAACTGCTATCTTTTGACTACATCTGTATTAAAATTTTGCGCATTCCACACCACATTCTCCACAAACTAAAATCGATCCATATCTTCATTCCTCGCACCCTTAAAGGTGGGTAACATCATATTCATGGCCATATCTTCCGTAGGTGGGGGTGGTAATGGGTAGGATAATTCTTACCCATGCGCGAGTTTGATGGTGGCATAACAAGAGGGCTACCTGCAGCGTTAGTAGCCTCACTTCTGTCTATATCAGGTGAGTTTCTTAGAGGATTGTATATAGATCTATCCCCTATCTGATTGACCCGATAATATTTTCCGTTGCGCGTAGTGATTTCAATATGATGAGGGGTCATTCACTCGGTGTGGATGCACAAAATACCCTTTTCACACAATAACATCTTAATCAGCAGGGGAAAATTTCGTAAGAATTTACCTCTCAATCCCTTGAAAAATATCCTTTCAGCTTTAGAGTATGACACAAACTGATCTACTACAAATTCTGTCACAAGCCTACCCAAGATGTTGTCAACCTAGTGATCTATAGTTCAGGTGATGGAATTATCATTATTTTCCAACCGTTGGATCAATTCAGGGGTCCACTATGTGACCTTAGCATCCTTCCAATAGGTTTGAAATTATGCTAATCTTGACAACCACTCATAGAATTTGTGTGCAAATGTCGTGAAGAAGATCTTGTGTGCTTCTGTGAAGATATACCTATTCTTCCACTCTTCAGTGGACAACTTCTTACTTTTGTTTTCTTTTAGGGAAAATTCCTGAATCTATTTTTCAAACCAGTCCTCTAGTTCAGGGTTTAATGGCTACCATTGAACTTTCCACATCACCCAACCTATCTCAAAATGATCCCCATCCCAACAACGAAACTGTTTTTTGGCTTGAGGGATCCTGACCCAGGTTTAGAGTTGAGGTTAACCAACAAAACCCTCTTACTTCTGGCCCTTTCGACAGTGACTTGCTTGTGCAAGTCAACTTCTCACTTGAAGTAGTATGGGGGGGTGCTAGAACCAGGTTTCCACACCCTGAGAGAGGTTTAAATGATTTGGGTGCCCTTATATCCAAAATAACCATGAACATACCTCCACACAAAATCCCTAACTATGAAACCCTTAACAGACATATTTAGGTAATTTTTGAATATGATGATGGGACAAGTTAAACAGATTTTATAATACACATAATGGCTCTTAATAGATAGTATTAACACCTAATATCATTAGATCCATTCACTAACCATTCATCTAAAACCAAAATAAATTTAGCAAGTGATGTAAACGCAGACAATACAGGAATAAAAAATAATATGCAGAAACAATCATAACATAAAAAATAGATGCATTCCAGACTCAGATATCAGCAACAACAATTATTTATTCATAACAGTTCAGATCCTTCATACAAAGCCCTTTAGTTCACCCATGCACACAACCAGGGGGGTCTGCAGATAGTAAGACTAAGGTCTCCGTGCACACAGCTAACAGGAGCCTTTTACCCAGAAAATTCCGCACAAAATATCACAATGTAGCCAGATCTATCAACAAACGTTCATCCTTATCCAAAAATTGACTTCTTCGACTCGATCTAGACTCTTATTTATACTTTTATCCTGCACTAATCTAGGGTCTGTAAACCATGGTTTGCGGCCCTTTGTTCTACCCTTTTTACCCATTACAACTCATGAGGGGCTTTGACTCACCCCAAAGCCCCTTGACTTGTGTTGCACACGAATAAACTTACAAAATTATATCAAAATGGTCTTCAAAGCTTAGACTTAGGGGACCCTAATCGAACAAGGCCAGAGCTACCAAAATAAATAAATAAATAAATGATGATTTTTTCATGGTAGAGCACCAAAATAAAATCAATGCTGATTTTTGCATTTTTTTTTGGTAGATGGTTTTTATTTTAGTAGATTTGTGGCACAATATTTTTCAGCTGATGATTTTCTAATTCTACTTTTGGCACATAATTTTCACATTTGGCTATTTTGTGGCACATTATTTGTTAACTCATGCCTTTCTAATTCTAGTTAAGGAATTAAGGTTGTAATTTAATTTGATTCAATGGATTAGAGGTTTTGGACGTCACATAATTTATATATTGTATTATAAATGAAAAAATTGATTAATGATAAAAATTAGAGGTATGTCTCTAAACATTTTGTTGTTTCTTCTGTTAAATCCACTTCCAAGATAAATGTATGTATTCTGTGTGATTGCAATTTTTTGCTTTTCTCCTTATTTTCTTTTCTTCGTATATAAATTGCTTATTGTAAAAATTTAGAACTTACAAACATATATTTTTTTCTAAAAATATATTTAGTAGAATTATAATGGGTTTACTATTAAGAATATACTTTATTTTCTTTAAGTAGGTTTAAATTCAAAAGAGATAAGGTATGTTTTTCTATATAATAAGTAATCAAATATATACAAAAAAATATCCCTTATATTACAAACAAATGAATATTTTATATCAATTCAATTTTTGGATAAGTAATAACCTTAAAATTATATTATTGTTATTATTTTTTTAATCTTTAAAATATCTCACGAAATATCCAAAAGAAAATGGTTATAAAAAAACACCAAATTTTAATTTACTTTGATTGAGATAAGGAATTCTATACTTTGGTGGAGATATTTTTGATGTTGCATGTGCATTTATTTGATTTCAACTGTAAATTGTAATTGATTATTGTTTTATTCAAAAGAAGTGGCTATGATATATTGCTTTAAAGTCCCGAGCATCAACTTGTCCATAAAGAGGATAAAAATTTATATAAAATTTGGGTTGATGTGAGATTCCTTATGATATAAAAGGATCTACTTTCACACACCAATATAGATGATTATTTCCTCCAAAATCTGCCACACTAATGTTGAGTGAACTATCCAATGAGAAATATATAGTAAGAATACACAAAAAAATTACATATAAAATTAAGATTATTCCCTTCATAGGTTTTCATTATCAAATCCATATTTATTGAATAACCTGGAAGATTTTCATTATTCACTACATGGTTTGGAGTAGGGTGCACCAGAGAAATCATGAGGTCAACTAGAAATTTGATAAAGATAGAGAATTAGACTACTTGTAATCCATTGTGTCCATAAATGCTTCTAACTTTGTCCATTTTTTCCCTCAAACTACAAATGATGCCATTTGCTTCTAGTTCTTAGATATTAATTAAGTGTTGAATGCTTGGAGTGGACGTAATTTAGGTACATTTCCTTGTTTTCTTAGTGGTTCCTATAAGTGCAAGGTGACACAATTTCCATGCTCCATTAATGTGACATGCAAGGTAGTGGAATGGGATACCTTCATCTTCACTTATAAAAGAGAAGGACCTTATATAATCCTTTCAATTCATCATTTACCTAGTGTTTGGAATATGAGGGTGCCATTTTAGACCCAAACAAAAGTTCATATTTTCCATATCTAGAATATGCGTACACCATGTGCATGCATTAAGAATAAATATTATACTTGTTGAGCATGGACTAGGTCTCTTAGAGTGAGTGTGACTATTTAGCATAGTCCAACCTAGAGGTCATTGCTGTTTTTGGGGGATATATGTCAATGTCAAGGTCTAAGGGATTATTTGTATTTGAGGTATGGGATTGTTGGTAGATGCATTGACCTTAGTGAGAATTCACAATTCCACAAATGGAAAATTTGTCAAAGTAGGATGGGAATGTGTGAGGTAGGCATTGGGGGAATTTTAAAGGATTGCATGCAAGAGTGTGTGAGGATTTGGTGGTAGGATGGGGTGGCCATAAATTACTCCCTCGCTTCTACTCTAATAGTGAGTGAGGAAATAATATGGTAAGTTTAAAGGATTTCATGCAATATTGTGTAAGGATATGGTGGTAGGATGGGGTGGCCATAAATGGCTCCCCCACTTCAAGAAATTGGGATGATGCATGTTGATGATGAGTACGATATCCCCTTGTAAGTGGAGGTGTACATTAATAATTATTTTGTGTCCTTAAGTTATTATAGAATATGTTAATGGAGGAGGGAAGTCCCTCCTTTATATATAATTTTCACAATCCCCTCACCCAGTTTGATACCTTCATTTTGCATCATTATTTTTGTGGAGTTTTTTTTTTCTTATAACATGGTGGAAATAAATAGACTTAAACTTCCAAATCCAAATCCTCATTTGGTGTAAAATTCTAGCTGAGGGCATACAAATGATGATTTTCTCTGTAGCAATCCCACCCACCACCTTAAACTTTCTAGGATGTGGGAGGTGTTACTTTCAACTAACTCATCCTCCTTCGTCTCATTATGAAGAAGGGGTTACAAAAATACTACTTCACCAAAGCTTGTGGAATTAAATTTGTACAACACCATCACATTAATCTTGTTGAGATATTTCTGACGATATAAATTTTAATTCAATATGGCTACTTATGCCCTTATAAAGTTGACTAATTAACTTGTGCCACATTAGTAGGATACTAATACATGGCATCCAAATAAGACCCACTTGGCCTTTCCATGTCACCCACACCACCTACGTGGTGTCCACATTGCCACAAAAGTGTGTTCATGGCACTTTCCATCTCAACCTCACATGCAGGTCTCACAAAACCTAACTTATTCATGCAATGTGATGGAGTCCTTTGTATTTGGTTCTAGGCGTATCTGAGTGTGCATGGAATTTTCACTTTTCCAAACCTCCTGGACTCCTATACCCATGCATTACTACACTCCTCTAGAGTACCTAGGCATGGCCCACCATCCATAATTTTCCAAGGCTTACATTATGCCTTTTCATTCGATTCCCTCGATACTTTCATGAGTTAATGTGTCTGCCCTCAAGCTCATTATATCACCACATTGGGCCATATTGGATACCTTGTATAGATTACAAAAAATGGCTTGATTCATATCCAGCTCCACAACACTTTTCCAATGAGGGAAAAGTCTTGGATCACCTGAATCCCTAATTTATTACTTAACAATATAATATACATGCTCCATCTATGCAGGGCCCTTACTGGATGTCACATTTGACTTACTCTCTCCACTACATGTCCAAATTCTTTCTAAATTTGTGCACTCTCAAAAGTGCACAAGAGAATATGTGTCAAATTTTCACACACATAGATACATTAACCAGACCTATAACACATCCGAATTGGATACAAACTCAGCCAATGAATCATCTAGTCCTAGATATGAGTCTGATTTTCTAAAATAATTAGAATTAGAAAGTCTAAGTATTTCAAGGGATTTTCCAAAGTTTTCCATGGAGATTAGTGTTGCTCAGAACACTAATTTCTATGGGGATGAAACCCTCACTCCAACAATAGAAATATAGAAATTATATAGAACAATAATAAAATCGATGAATATGTTAACATGCCTACTTTTAGGCACTAAAACAAGCCAATCCATAGTTAACACCTCTATGTAAATTTAAATAAAACAACATCATATCATACTAGAGGATGAACCCCACACAATAATATCAGATCCATTGATAAATCATACATTTCATCATTATTAATCCATTATCAAGTAGGCAAGTAACAATATTTAATAGTAAAATATCTATGAGATTTGTGACAACCCCTATAGATAAACCTCTTGTAACTATCATTATGAATTGTAATTCATGTAAATTATGTGGAATTGTAACATATTTATTGGATGAGATGGGACGCGATTTCTGTGGTCTACAGGAGGATGATATCACTTGTAAACCCAAGCCTTGCCTTTATTCGATCACTTAAATCCTTGTTGGTTTAATGAAACTGTTATGCATTCATTGAATGGATGAGATGGGCCTCTTGAGTGGAGGATGAGTCAGAAGACTTGATCTCATGAATCATGTTGATAGGGTCAACATGCAAAAGAAAAGTTTGGGAAGAAATTCTTGGCGGGGAGAGGAGAAGGCATCAATTGTAGTTCATCATCGCAAGAATTGGAGGAAGAGATATTTTTCATTACATGGGACCAAGGATTGGGGGATGCAAAGTGGAGCCTAACATATATTGTGGTTTTCCTGAAAGGATAAAATTCTCACAGAATTTGTTTTTTGTGTTGATTGGATGGATTCCATGTTTTTTTGCTAAGGCCCTCATTTTACTTGTTTGTTTTTTTACTTAGATTTTGGAATGTGTCGTGCATTATTTTTCTAGACAGATTTCTATGGAGTTGTGATACTTAGGTGCTTGATGACTTGATAAAATAATAAGGTATTACTCGTGGATAAACCATTTGAGCCATTTCTTTCCTTGGGGCTGATAAACCACTCAGAACTTGTTAGTTTTATAAACTACTGTTAGGTCGGGACTCTTAGGTGCTTGCTGAAAGGATTTGATAAACCACCCACTGCATGCTTTGGGGCTAATAAACCACTTATGTGCTTACTAAGTAGTCTGATAAATCACTTGGATAGTGGGATCTTGACTCCTACAGTAGCTAATCCAATAGATAAATCTCCCATTATGCTTACAATCCTTCTTAGAAAATAAGGTGGGAATATCTATGCATTGATCGAACCCTTGTGCTTTTTGTTTCACTAATTTGAGAGTTCTTGTCGTGTTAAAATTAGGGATATTGAGAAATCCCCTAGGAAATGAACTATGCCTTTTACCCGGTTGACTAGATGTTGGTGAGAGAACTCCTGAGAATTTAACCCCTCAAACTTTGAATCTGACTTGGGGTTGGTCGACTCTAAGAAATATTGCAATGAAGTTGGCTTACAGTTTGGTGGGGAGCTTAATTCCCACTCTTAGTTTCCGGTAATTTGAAGATAATAAGATAAGTTTCTTACTTTTATACTTGATGCATTGAAAATATAAACATATTGTTATGTGATATATGCATGTACAAGTATTGTAAATGGAGGAATATGTTATTCATGTATGTCTATGATGAGATGCTATATATATATATATATATATATATATATATATATATAATTCTCGCAATTATAAGGGGCATGAATTAATTTGTGTTAATCTAATACACTTATGAAGTGTAGAGTTGTTTTCTTGGTCCCATGTGACCATAAAATGTGGCATACCAAACTATTACAGTGTGTGATTTCCATCGATAGGTAATCTAGTCGACGATATGACCAGGTCAATGTTTGATCAATAGTTGAGTAAAGGGTACTCAAATTATATATTTGGTTGAATTTCGAGTTGAGTCAACAATTTTTTTCTTGTGCATATTTAGAAAGGTGTCAAATTTCCATGATGAGTGCTCAGTGGTTACTGTGGGGCCATTATAGGAGAACTCATACTGCTGGGGCACCATATTCCTTTTAGGGATTATAGAACAATGAGGTAATGGATTTTAATTGCTTACATGTATAAATTTTTCTATGTAGGGAAGAGGTCCCTAAGGAGCTTGGCATATATTCATTGTTGTCGGTCTAGACGAAGATTTCAACTCGCTGACAACATTAAGTTTTCGTTGACCTAGATTAGGGTCTTGCCTAGTTGAGGTAATTTGATTGGTTGGGTCATTTCAATTGATATTTTATAGTTAAGATAATTCAATTTGACTTGTCTAGTTGAGCTAGGTCAACTAGTTGGGTTGTTTCGACTGGTCTTTTCTAGTCATGGTAACTTGTCTAGTTGGGTTATTTTTTACCAATCCTATCTAGTAACATTATGTTGATTATTTGTGGTTAAGTTGGCTAGTTGGGATAAGTTAATGGGTTTGGGTTTATCTAGACTGGTCTTTTCATGTTGATTTACCATGATTGATAGACCAGTTGGGTAGTGTCAACAAGAACTTGACCAGTTAAGTACGATGGTGTATTCCAAATTTAATTCTGCAATATATGTAGAATTAGAAATTTAATAACCCTGTTTCCACAATGAGACCATGGAGGTTGGGTTAAATGAAAGTAAAAACTTCCATTGAGTTGGATTAATCTAGGTGCTAGAAGTGAACATTATAGAGTGGTAGTAGAGCTAAAGGTTCAACATTGGACCTTTGGGGATAAAATCTAGATGCTCTGTTACAGGATGTAGTAATCAATTTTATTAATTGTGGTATGCTAATATAACTTTTGAATTTATATTGCACATTGTATGCAAGTTTACACCTTGATATTATGAATGTTTTCTAATATAAATGCTCACGAGAGGTGTGACGTTTTAGATAAATTGAACCAACACACTTGAAGTAACAGGATAAGGCGATGATTGAGATTATGTATTTATGTTTTGGGTTGTCTAACAATTGTATGTAAATGGACTCACATAAGAATACACAAAGAAACAAGGGATGGGAAACAAATGGTATATTACAGTACTGCCATACCATAACATAGGAATGGGGAGGAGCTAGTTAAGAAGAGAGGAGAGGCAGACTTTGTCGACTGAATAGAAACATTGAGAATCTTAAGGGAAGAGTTAATGAATTTAAAGGTTGATAATGAAAGTATTGTTAGATCTCAAGTGAAACAAGATGAAATTAATGTAGACATATTGAAATTCCTATCATATTTGCAAAGACAAAATCAACATGAGTTGGGTGCTAGCTACAAGTATAGGAAATACTCATCAAGATTGTGGAAACAATAAGTAATGATTGATGGTGCAGAGGGAAACAAATCCATGAAGAGGCACAAATAGTCAAGTGAAGATACAGTGAGAGGGGATAACCCACAATTATTTATGTGAAGGTACCGCCTCTCACTGTATCTTCACTTGACTATGTGTGCCTCTTCATGGATTTATTTCCCTCTTCACCATCAAGCATTTCTTATTGTTTCCACAATCTTGATGAGCCTTTCCTATACTTCAACCTAGCATCCAACTAATTTTTCTTTTGTCTCTATAAATATGATAGGAATTGAAAAATGCCTGCATTAATTTCATCTTGTTTCTCTTGTGCTCTAACAATAATTTCATTTTCAGCCTTTCAATTCATTAACTCGTCCCTTAAGCTTCTCAATGTTTCTATTTAGTTATGAGAGTTTGTCTCTCCTCTCTTCTTAATTGAATCCTCCTCATGCCCATATTTTGATATGTTAGTACTGTAATATACCATTTCATTTCCCATCCCTTGTTTCTTTGTGTCTTCTTATGTGATTCCATACACATCATCGATGAAGAAGGGAAGGAAAATAATTTATATTGGAGGAATTGAAGAAGGCCAAGCCTCCTACATTTCTTGGAGAGGTAAAGAAGGTCGAGGAATTAGAAGCATGGCTCCTTGGAATAAATAAGTATTTCAGGGTCCATAATTACTCTAGCAATATGAAGGAAAGGGTGGACATCTTCAGTCCGAAAGGAAAGGTTGATATCTGGTGGGATATTTTGTTGTACCTTTTGGGATTACAAATGATTCTACTACTTTCATGTGCTTAACGAAAAATGTGCTTAGTCCTTACCTGAACCAATTTGTATTATATTTCGTTGATGATATATTGGTCTATTCAAAAAAAAATAAAGGAGCATGAAGATCATCTACAAGTAGTGACATAATTGTTAAGAGAGAATGATATTTATGCAAAGCTCAACAAGTGTGATTTATTTTAGTCCCAAATTTAATTACTTTGGACATATTGTCTCAAAGGAGGAAGTGGTTGTTGACCCGTAGAAGGATAAGGAAATTATGGAATGGCCAACTAATTAAAATATAGTCTAATTCATATCATTTATGGGGATGGAATGTTACTACATGAGGTTGATTAAGAACTTCTCTAATATCAGTTATCCAATCGATGTATTAAAAAGGAAAGGAGCTAAATTATAGTGTATAGTTGAATGCATTGTAAGTTTTGGGAAACTAAAAGACTTACCTACCCATACACTAGTGCTAAGGATAATAGGCTCAGGAAAATATTTCATGGTGTGCACGTATGCTTTCAAGGAAGGGCTTAATGGATTCCTCGTGCAAGAAGGATAGGTTGTGTGCTACAATTCTAGAAAGATAAATGAGCTTGAGCAAAGCTATTCGAATCATGATCTATAATTGGCAGTGATAGTCCATGCATTTAAAATGTGGAAAAATTATATCTTTAGAAGAAAACTTGTAACTTGTATTAAGGACAAATCATGGAGGCATGAAGTCCTTGTTTTATCAGCCCAAGTTGAATTCCAAGCATGCAAGTTTGTTGGCATTGATTATAAAAGTTGATTTCAAAATAAAATACATCAAAGCAAAAGAGAACAAGGTAGTTGATGCGCTCAATAGGAGGCTACAAGTGGTTTAGTTAGTAGCCATGAATTCTTATGAATTTAATAATCAAGGAAAGATTAAAGAGGTTGAGAATCAAGTTGAAAAATATTGACACATAAATGAATGCTTACAACAACAACTAGAAGGGATGTTGAGCAATAATTTATCTCTCACATGGACTGCTAAATTTCATATAAATATGGTATGTACCTTGTGGGGGTGACTTGAAGAAGCTCGTCTTGGATGAATTCCATAGAATACAATATTCTAGTCATCTTGGCTATCATAAAATGATGATAGCCATGAAGAAGTAATATTATTGGCCAAGCATGAAGAAGGATGTGGCTAAGTATATTTTCATAGGCTTGGAATTCCAACAAGTAAAGGTTGAAAGAATACATCCAGTGGGATTACGTCCAATCCCCATTTTGAAATGGAAATGGGAAGTGAATTCCATGTATTTTATCACACATTTTCCAATGAAAACCAAGCAACATGACACAATCAAGGTTCTGGTAGACAAGTTAAGCAAGGAGACTCACTTTCTGGCTGTAAAATCCTCTTATATAGCAAAATATGTGGCTCAAGTATTCATAAAGGAGATTCTGAGGTTTCATGGAGTACCTAAGAAAATTATCTTGGATATGGATGCAAAATTTACGTCTAAATTTTGAAAAGAATTGTTTGTTGGCCTAGGGAAAAAATTATCTTTCAATACAACATACCAACCACAGACATATGAGAAGATAAAAAGGGTGAAGAGAGTACTAGAATAAATGCTTAGGATATCATACACCATCCAAGGAAGTGAGAAGATTTTCTTCCATTGGAGGAGTTTTATTATAATAATGGGAACCAAGAATCACTAAAGATGAGTCCATTCAAGGATATTAATTTCAGGAAATTCAATACTACTATTAGCTGGAATGATCTAGTAAACAGGGCGCATATTGGTCCATATAGGTTGAAGGAGATGGAGCAGGAAAGCATTGCCATCAAGTAGCATTTAAAGATATCTCATGATAGGAAAAAGAGCTATGCATATCAACATAGAGTGCAAAAAGAATTTAAAGTGGGTAATCATGTGTACCTCTACATTAGATCAAATAAAATATCATTAAGAATTGGTTCTTCTTCCAAGTTGGCACCATGGTTTTGTGGGCTATTCCAAATTCTGGAAAGAGTGTGGCCAATGTCCTATAGATTGGAATTTCCATCCATGGTGAAAGCACATGATGTATTCCATATTTCTTTTCTTTAAAAGTATGCACATGATGCTAATCATGTTGTTTATTGGTTTTTGATATAGGTTGAATCCGAGGTACACTTATACCCAAACTCATTATGAATACTGCATCAGAGATGTTCAAACATGTTTCCAATTTTTTTTATTTTGTAATAGATACAAAATATTTTTATTGTGTAATGCTTGGTCACACCTCAATTGGCCACCAATGGTTTATTTTCATTTTCCTTATAAACCTATTTTCATTGTCCTGGCCTAAAGGGGAGGACCACTAAGATGTTTACATTGCATCCACCATGTGAAAATAATAAATGCACATTTTTTATATGATATGCATTTTTGTGTTTGGATAATTTCGATGTTAGTATAGTATGATGTGTCATTTAGATATGAATGTTGTACTTTCAATCAAAACATACAAATATTTTTTTTTATATGAAAAGATAAATGGTTGCGGAAAAAAAAAGGTTAATTACTTATGAAAGAATGGGTCACTAATCATGTTGTTGTATAACATCAAAACTATATATTAGAGAAAGGTTGCAATGTTAAATGTACATGGTCCACCATAGTAAAATGGGTCTGATACATATGCGTTGTGGAAATTTTATATTATGGTGTTCAAAGGTGGGTCATTTGATTTAATTCAATCATTTAATTTCATATTTATCATATGGAAAAGGATTGGATAATATATAGTCACAACATTATTGTTTGCACTTAAAACTTGATATTATATGCACAATATATAATGCATAGTTTTGTTATACCATATATATTGACTGTGTTAATGACACAATGTGATGATTCAAGTTTCAAACATCTATTATGATATATCATTTGGGAAATATCCCAACATGAATGTGGGACCTTTTAGCTGAGTTGGATTATGGTTTTGTTACATATATTGTTGGTGACTATTTCACTTGATGATGTGTCCATCCATTACATGGTTTCCTTTGGAATTTTGTTGTGTATACTTGCCAATTTGGATTCACATTATGGTTTTGGTTGATATTTTGCAAGCTCGCACTCATGGCCTTTATTGCATGTCCTTGAGAAACACAAAATCATCTAGAAAATTTAATGCATCACTACAAATCATACCAATGATGGATGATCTATGTAATTTCAAGCCATGACATTGGTTCGAAGGTATTTTTGGTTTTACACCTCAATTTTGGAAATTTGATTTTACTTGGAAATTTTACAGTTAGAAGCTTCCATAGTTACTGCAATTGGAATGTTCACTAAAGGTTGGGTTTGTGATAAGGATATCATTCGTTTGTTCTCGACATTTTCCAGGTAAGACCTATGGTTAATTGTGCACTTCATTGTGTTATTTCAATTATTGGTTTATTTCACCATGCTTGTTGGTCGTTTTCCCCTCCACTAGCTATCCAATGGTCCTACAAATTGTTGCCTCTCTCTATTATTGTTGCATTCAATGAATTTATAAGTTTAATAAAGTGTGCCTCTTGCCCCCTTTCTCTGGAAATCCCTTCAAAAGAAAGGCTGCCTTCTTCCCCTATTCTTTCGAAATGCTATGAAATTTGACAAAAGGAAAGGGTTCAAAACCCCTTGTCTGCAAAATCCTTTGAAATATTAAAAGGGTTTCAAACCTTCCCCTATAGAATCATTTTTGAATTTTGAGAAACTGACACCCTCTTCAAAAAATTGTTGCCTTACCACAAGTTCGAACCCTAAATATCAATTTTTTATCCAAAATTATTTAAATAACTTGTATCGAAGTGATGAGACAAAGCTAGGTTGTCTATCATATCTTACGATTTTTTTTTACTATTTTTGTATCATCTCTTTTGAAAAAACAAACTTTTTTTTATGTGTGAATGGTTTTCTCTTGAATTTCGAATGTTTTGTCTCTTTCTCAAAAGGGTTTCCCTCCTATCAAATACATGTGAAACTTTTCAAAAATAAAAACCATATCTACTAATACAAAGGAAATAATATTATATTGCATGTTTTATTCAAAGACCATTCTGCAGTTCCCCGCATGAAATATCATTTATCCTACTCGTTATTTTACATACAGACTCTTTCAATGTCACTATTGTTTCACCCCTAAATTCAAACAAAAAACATTGCAGTTGATAAACCCTAGTTCGAACCCTAATATAGTTTTTTTTTTTAACAAAAGAAGGAAAGGGGGTTAACAAATGAAATAGTTATTATAAAATGTATTTGTTATATCAATTATTTTTATATAAATTTATAGATATGTGACCTCCTATCAAAATTAAAATTGCATTATGAATTCTATTGGGTTTGGAATTTTTCCCCTATACGCTTGGATTTCCCATTCATAAATTCACTCTTATTTATTCATCCCTCAATGTAATGTTCCTTTTTAGAAACATTGTCAATCGAAAAAGCAAATCTATTCCAGAGATAGACTGAAGGGGAATTTACTGGATTTGTCACCTTTATAAAGAAGGATGAGCTCTAGAGGCTTCCTGGCCCACTATCAGACTCTGTCTATAGAGTGTTGTGAAGGGACAATATCCCCAATAGGGAAATACAACAAGATTAGGAATCTTTCAAGATAACCCAAAAATGTAGCTACAACAATATAAAGACATAAATTGGAAATAGCAATGAATAAACATTATTTCAAAAGGTATGATAACCCTTGAGCCATTTTATTATGAATAACAGAAGCAAAATTATATAATGAACATCAAAGGAACAAGGCAATAAGCCTTCCATGAAAACATATGCCAAAATACCAAATGCTGCTCTATAGCAGGATGCCCATGAATAGGGATTGCGTAGTCACATGAAGGAGACTACTACACTGAGTGAAAAAAATCATAGGATCTACATAGATACGGCTCATACATCTTTTGGAGAGCTAAGCTAATCTCCCAATCACTACCTCAAGTCAATCTTGGAAGGATTCGCTGAAATATGCAAAACTGCCAAAATGCTGGAGTTGCTGGGTAGCAGTAGCAACTCAATACATGGAACGAATTGGAGAAGGCTGAATGGACGAAGCTGATGAAGAGCCCTTCTCCATTGGAAATCTGAAGTGCAAGGCTGATCCTCACACCAAATATCTCGCCCTCTGAAATGTATGCAACACCCTCACTGCAAATATGCTCCAACTATAACGCAGTCTATGAGAGGGTCTGCGCTGTAAATGATGGTAGTGGTTGGCCTCCTATCAATTATGGTGGAATAAGCTTGGAAACCATCCTCACTAACCTCCCAGAATTAGAGAACCTCCCTCCTCTGAAAGATCAACTCGAAATGGTGTTGAAGGAAACCTCCCCAGAAACACCTTGCAACATTGCACAATAATCTGCTACAAATACTGTGCTTATGGAGTAGGATAATGCTATGGCCTGAATTCCAAAATATGGAGGATGAGTTCAATCCTTCATGAGCTCCTCAAGAAGGAGAGGAAATCCTAAACAGGACTCCCTCGTGCCCGAAGGCACTATAGCTCTGCTGAACAACAAGAGGCAGCAACAAGTCTCTAAGACTCAAATGTAAAATGATCAAGGATAATCTCAATGGCTTCCTTTCTCCTCTTTTAAACACAACTAAGTCTCCACTCTTGGCCTTCCTTCCTCTAGAATTTTCCTCCCCCATGGAATATTCCTCCACTAAAACTGCGCTGTCCCACTTGGTGGCTTCCACCTATTATCTCAGAAATGTTGACTTGGTCAACTAAGCCTTGTCTACTTGCAATTTAACCTCTTTCACACATGAGGGTGTGAAATCCAACTATATGATGATCCCTTTTTACATTGTGAGGGATTTTATTCTTGTTTATTTCATGAATGGATCACTTTACCCATTTTTATTCAACAAATAAAAATGATGCAACCATAATGTTCCTTTTAGCTTGAGGCTAAAAATTGGGAACATTACAGTCCTCCCCTCCCACATGTTGCTTGTCCTCAAGAAACTAGAACAAAATTCCTCCCCCTTCTTCTCCTTGGCCTCCTCATCAACAATCCCCACCACTACTCAAGATGTGCTGCAATAAATCTACCCTCCAATGCTCATTCCCAAGTATGCAAACTGGAATGGTGTACACCCTGAAAAGATAGAAGGTGTGGGTGGAAATATCCCTGCTAAACTATAGCCCCCTCAAGGTAGGAGTGATGACATGCATGGGAAAATATAATCCTACTGATGATCCCCTCATCCATGCTATAATCAAAATGGAAATCTTGCCCCCGGTTCTGTGCAATGTAATGGGGCTGAACAGAGAGTTTTACTGCTCCATCCCAATAAGCTCTTCTCTCCCTATGTAGTACATATGGGGCTGCCTTGTCCTTGGGATGAAATGGTATGGCCTCCAAGAGTGGCCCAAGCTACCCCATCAAAATATTCAACCATGAAATGCCTCTTCAAAGTCTCCAAGTGGTTTTCCCCACAAGAAGAGAAAAGTAATAATATGGCAATCATGGTTTGCCCATGGTATCTCCTGCAATATAGAACATGTGTAATGGGTAGAATAGTGCTCCCAATGGGCTGTCCCAAAATATAAGTCACTCTCCAAATAGTGCTCCCTGTGAATAAATAAGCATCAGCAATACAAGGTGGCATAATACAATGAAAACAAGTTGTCACAAGACAACTAGAGAGTGGGTCAATACTCCTCTCATGGTACCAACGCAGTGAGCCTCTTACCTACATCAAAACATACATAACAAGTGCTTTCCCAGCCACTTGTTTGCTGCCACACACATCTCATGAGATGGAATCATGAAAGTACAAATAGGTGCCAATGGTGCCCACCAAGAAGTATGTGGCCTCCTCTACAACCAACCATAAGATTGGCCAATTTCACTGCTAAAAATTGCTGCAAGTACATCCTCATATGATATGCAAGAAGGTACAAGCCCTATTGATACATCATGCTGCTCAAACAAGGAAAAGAAGTATAATAAAAAATATGAAATTATACCTTCTCCCTCATGCACTTGACCTCTTGAGCTGAAATGGCTCAACTAAAAATTCTCCCTCACGTCCAATGAGTAGGGAAGTGGTTGTGATGTCCTCTCCATCATCCATCGGGCTATGCATCTCTCCATATGCTGATATATGTCATGATGAATGCCCTCCCAAGTGAAATCCTCTAGCAAGGCAAAGTATGCATCCAATTGCATAGCTAGGAAGTCTTGATCTATCCTCCTCATAGACAACACCGGTGTTCTGCAGTATGATGCTCCCCTCACACTGCTGTCTACTACTTTGACATCCCCCATGCCAAAGTCATCCTCCAAAATGTTGCAATTCCCACCATGCAGCTGCTCATGCTCCAATATAAATAGGGCTCTTTGAAAATGAGCCTCCCATGAGAGACTGTCACCTCCAAAGAATCTCTTGGTTCTAGCCAATGAAATCATGAGTGACCTCCATCTACTCCTATGCATGAAAGAGTCCCCTCCAGAAGGGAGTGTCCTCTATCTCTCCAAGCCTGTGGAGTAGTCAACCTACATCATGAAGATGCTATCCTCCAACCCTGCAGCAACTATATCAGCGCAGTACAACTAATGAGAGTGGGTGATGCTGAAAATGAGAGAGTGTCTCCCTCCTCCTTGAGTCTATCCCAAACTCTCTGCACTGTGTTGAAATCTCCCAAGGTTTCCACTCTCCTGAAATCAAGGTGTGAGGCCCCCAAATGTGGAGCATCCAACCTCCTCTGCTGATCTAGTGGTCTCCTTGGTGCAATGTCTCCATGTAGTGAGAGACCATCATCAAGAGATGACTGAATGTATGAACGGAGAAAACCCTCCATGCTTCTACTGCGCAATCCAATCATCATCTTAGGTGCATCAACCTCATAAAATAGATGGGGGTGTGTGCTACTCATCACATGATGCTAATCATCCTCCCTATATCTTTTTCTATATCCATAGCTCTGCACCCTACCAATAATGGCACAAGTGTATCATGAAAATTTTAGGGGCTAATATTCATAGGTGGGCTAATTTTCCATGGTTTTTCCAAAAAAAAGATTCGCCAATTTCCATTTTTTTATAAAAAATATTCGCCCAAATTTTACAATATAAAATTATTTTACGTTAAAAATTGCCAACATTATATACAAAATATATATAATATCATTATAAATTTGATTAATTTTACAAATACATCAATAAAGGTTTTATAGTTTGCATATTAGGGACTACTGAGATTCGCCTATTTTTTAAACTTCAAGATAATTTTCCATCCTTAAAATTATCCCTAGAACTTGTGCCTTGATCTCTACATGGGAGATCCTGGGGAATTTCTTGCAAAGACACAAGAATCCCTCTATGTGGAGCAAGAGCTCCTCTTTCCTCTGCATGAGGCACTGGATCAACTCTAGCTATTCCAGCGCAGTTGCCCTCCTCCTCATCAATATGTAGGGGAAACTTCTCCCAAAATTTGATCTCCTTTTGAAAAAAGAGACCTCCATGCTCTCTTGTGCAAGAATATGAGATGGATACCTTGCCTCCAACAAGGTATGATGCAATATGTCAGCCTTCTCAACAAAATTCTGAAGTGGATTTGAGTTTATGTTTCCTCCCTTTCCATGCAAGATCTTGGTTTGTTTCTCCGCATGTGTTTCAGATTTTATCCCACCAAATATTTCCATCATTGCTTCAATGAATCTGAAATAGGAAGAAGTATTTGTATTCTTTTAAAGAACATGACTCAAACATCCACCATGAATAGGTCTTACCTCTAAAGTGCAACGCTGCAAATCTAATATCATCTCCTTTGGAAACTTTGTGCTGCTCCAACATGGTCTTCATATCCTCTACCCATGATTTGGTTGAACATGTAGGTGAACCTCCGAAAGTAGATAGAAAAAAATATATCTTGCTGCTGGCTCACCTTCACCTTAGACTTGCAAAAATCCATGAAAGTGAGATGATCTCTAAATGCTAGAGTTTGAGACTCATACTCTCTCAGAAAATCTCCAAGAGTTTTCCTCTTGATCACCTCTCATTCTTTTCCCATCTTTTCCATGACAAAGATGCACATGTAACTGCGCTGTGCATCAAGGGATGTGAATTCATGCTCAAATTCCTCATCAGAAACCCTAGAGTTTGTTTCTGTTCCAAACCCTTGTGGAGATTCTTCAAATCTCTCCCTTCTCTCTTGCTTGTGGCTCCCATGAAAGCCTTAGGTGGATTTAGGGAGAAGCTTGGCTAACTCATCTCCTTTCTCTTATCCACAAAGTGGATTCTTCCTCTTCTTCTTAGATGGCATATTGGCTGAAGATCCACAGGCTGAGCCAATATTATGCTCTGATACCACTGTAATGTTCCTTTTTAGAAACATTGTCAATCGACCAAGCAAATCTATTCCAGAGATGGACTGAAGGGGCATTTATTGGATTTGTCACCTTCATAAAGAAGGATGAGCTCCAGAGGCTTCCTGGCCCACTATCAGACTCTGTCTATAAAGTGTTTTCAAGGGACAATATCCCCAAGAGGGAAATACAACAAGATTGGAAATCTTTCAAGATAACCCAAAAATGCAGCTACAACAATATAAACACATAAACTGGAAATAACAGTGAAAAAATATTATGCCAAAATGTATGAAAACCCTTGATCCATTTTGTTATGAATAACAACATCAAAATGATACAATTAACATCAAAGGAATAAGGCAAGAAGCCTTCCATGAAAACATATGCCAAAATACCAAATGCTGCTCCATAGCAGGATGCCCATGAATAGGGACTGTGCAGTCACATGAAGGAGACTGCTACAATAAGTGAAAAACATCATAGGATCTGCATAGATATGGCTCATACATCTTTGGGAGAGCTAAGCTAATCTCCCATTCACTACCTCAAGTCAATCCTGGAAGGATTAGCTAAAATATGAAAAACTGCCAAAATGCCAGAGTTGCTGGGTAGCAGCAGCAACTCAATAGATGGAATGGATTGGAGAACGCTAAATGGCTGAAGCTGATGAATAGCCCTTCTCCATTGGAAATCTGAAGTGCAAGGTTGATCCTTACACCAAAGATCTCGCCCTCTGAAATGTCCGCAACACCCTCACTGCAAATATGCTCCAACTAGAATGCAGTCTATGAGAGGGTCTGCGCTGTAACTGATGGTAGTGGTTGGTCTCCTGCCAATGATGGTGGAATAAGCTCAGAAACCATCCTCACTAACCTCCCGAAAGTAGAGAACCTCCCTCCTCTGAAAGATTAGCTCGAAATGGTGTTGTAGGAAACCTCCCCAGCAACACCCTGCAACACTGCACAATAATTTTCTATAGATACTGCACTTATGGAGTAGGCTGATGTTATGGCATGAATGCCGGAATATGGAGGATGAGTGAAATCCTTCATGAGCTCCTCAAGAAGGAGAGGAAATCCTAAATAGGACTCCCTCGTGCCCGAAGGCACTGCAACTCTGCTGAACAACAAGAGGCAACAACAAGTCTCTAAGACTCAAATGTAAAATGATCAAAGATAATCTCAATGGCTTCCTTGCTCCTCTTTTAAACACAATGAAGTCTCTACTCTTGGCCTTCCTTCCTCTAGAATTTTCCTCCCCCATGGAATATTCCTCCACTAAAACTGCGCTGTCCCACTTGCTGGCTTCCACCTATTGTCTCAGCGTTGTTGACTTGGTCAACTAGTCCTTGTTTACTTGTAATTTAACCTCTTTCACACATGAGGGTGTGAAATCTAGCTCCATGATAATCCCTTTTTACATTATGAGGGATTTTATTCCTGTTTATTTCAAGAATTGGTCACTTTACCCATTTTTATTCAACAAATAAAAATGATGCAACCATAATGTTCCTTTTAGCTTGAGGCTAAAAATTGGGAACATTACACTCAAACATTTGAAAAGTGAATGATTCTTGATTGGCACAATTTATTTGTAACAATTATAAGTGAGATAAGTATTTGTTGGTTTTCTTGTTTAATAGTTTGAGTATTTATTTGATTTTTTTTAGAAATGAGTTTAGGTTCATGAGGCCAAGGTAGAGGCAGAGGAAGGAGGAATATACCATTAAGTTCATGGGATTTTGGCAAAAAAAAAAAAAAAAAATCTTTGTCCATTTTAATCCCGATTCAAATGAGTTTTACTAGCTTTCCACCACCAGTCATCTCAACTTATGGTCTCCCAATGTATCATTCATTCCCCCTATTTATAAAAATAATTCAGCTCCCTATCTCCAGCCTCACCCTAACATACAAGACATACCAGGACCCCTACGTGTTAATGCACTGATGAATGAGAATGATGGTTGGAACCCAATTCAAAATGTACCGAAATGTGATGATAACGCTAGCCAAGGTAATATTTCTAAAATTCCACTTCCTATTTCTAATTATTTATTAGCTACACATAATTCTTCTCCACCTTCTAGAAGACCCGTTCTTCATTTACATTCAAAATATACCCCTTCTCCTTCTGCTACTAGTCATACTCATAAGCATTCTACTACTCCTTTAGTTGTCACATTAACTGCACCTTGTCATCCATCTACTTCTCATGTCAAATTGCTTCCTCTGCAAAATATCTTGAACTTAATGTAACTCTAGGATCCATGCCAGATCCCAAAACCTATACTCCAAAGAATACTGAATATCAACTGCAATCTGAAGCAAAGGGACCCTGCTACTCTATGGAAGGGTTCTTAGCGAAATCCAAGAATAATACTTCTCCCTTTTCATATAAATTTTGATGTTGTGGTGGTGAATATTTGACAAGAATTTTGGTAGAAATATCCAATGCTATGTGTTTTTTATGGTTATATTGTGATGATGTGAATTTAAAAATTCAAGTTTTTGATAAGGACATCAATAGCTCATATTTTATGTTTTCAGATTTTGAATAGGGATATGTTGGTGATGGAAATATTTATCATAATTTTTTTGATGTTTTATATTTATAGTTCACTTGGAAAGGGGGTAATATTTTCATAATTTTAGACATGATTATGATATTATCCGCACTATATTTCGGATGTGTATAGAAAATTGATTCCATGGATGATATGTTTACGTGATGCATGCATATTCTATATGGTTGGTGATCACGCATTAAAAATATTATGATTATGTATTCGATGTATATGGTTCGATGCATTATGTATATGGTTCCTCCCCTTTTCGATTCAAGGAGCCCACCCTCAGCTTTCATGCCTCAAATAATTTTAATTAAGCCTTAACTAAAATTTAAAGACTTGGTCTTCAAAAGAAATAAACAGTTATGAATTTTTTTTAGAACTAAAGGATATATATTCAGGCTAAATGGAATACAAAAGAATGGAAATTAAAATTCAAGTTGGTACAATTTAATTTTCATTCTTTAGTTGGATTATTATTTCACAGTTTTTAGATATTTTTGAATCATATACATTGATCTACAAGACTTACTTTAAATACAAACATTGACGAAGGTTGATAATATCTCTTGTTGTCATAGGTACCATAATTTTAGTTACCGATTATTATATATGTTGCATCTTTTTTCAATAATGACATTGAATTTATTTTTCAATAGCATACTTGTCTCTGAATGTGCCTTTGTTTCAATTTTTTGTTTATGTCAATTAGCATTTGACCATATGCTCTTGTAAGCGAGCTATTTTTCAAGAAGCTTGTCATGCAGAATTATGAATTTCTCAGTTTGTGATCATCATATATGAACACTCTTATTTTATGTTATCAATGAAGAATCTTGAAGTTTTCCTGTCATCTTGTATCTTTATCATTACACTTATGTTTTTCTCTTTTTTATTACTTGTTATCTGTATATTGTACACTACAACCTTTTTCTTTATGGGATATGATCTAAAAAATAAACAGTAATAGTATCTAAAATGTATTTTCTATTTGTGAGTTTGGCTTCATAGGCCAATTGTTTCGATTACTATTCTATTTAACAACATTTCCTTCTTTCTTTTATATAACACATTGTAAATATTGTTAGTTTAATCTTTTATTTTCTTCTTTTTTACTTCAAAGTTGTATTATAGGCTTTAAACCAAGCATAGTACCCACATTCCTAGCCTAGCCAGCTAGATATTTTAGGTTTGTGTGAGTGAATATTTAACATTAATCAACATACTTCCTAGAGAACATAGTGGGGAGAAAATGGTATTTTCTTCCTAGTTAATTAGTTCTTTTGATCTATTTTATTCTCTTTCACTTTTTGTCCTTTTTTGCATTTGTCTATTGCTTTTATTGTTGGTTTGATTGTTTCTATCTAATTGTTTAACAAGATTGATGAATAAAATTTATCCTTTTAGACCAATCACTCATCAGTACATTATAGCTATGTCTTTTTTATCTACAACTAAAGAAACAACAACGAAAGAGTATAATCAAGGTCAATTACTTACATTTTCTGTTTTGTTGTTAATATATCTATATATGAAAGATTGATGTTTCTCAAACAAGTCGATTGAATTTAATATTAAGTGATGACTCAACCTATATTGTTTCAACCTATATTGTGTTAATCATTTTAATATTTCCCTTGACACCACGAAAACTTGTGAATAAATTGAGAGGTATTGGACTGCCATCTCGGGCGATAGTGAAATTTTTGATAAAAAAATTTCTACAATGCATCGTAAGAATTCAACCTCTTGATTAATAGAAGCACACTCCCTTTCTCCAATATCGATATTCACATCATAATATCTAAACCCCGCATAATCAAAATCAACATATCAAACATTTGAAACCCTTTATCAATCACACGGGTTGAGAGGAAGATCTCCTGAATTTGATTCTTTATCAATTGTTAGAGGTAGAAGAAATAATTTAGAAAATATAAAGAAATATATTAAGATACCACTATCTAAATTTAACACCACATTCCTAAATTAGATTGTAATATTTGATATTCCACCCTTTCAAATGGTTGCACCTCCTCTAGGAAGTGTTTTCAACAATTATCAACCTACTTCACACCCCAATGATCCTAAAAAGATTATTAAAATATATGGGATTTTTGAATTTGAGGAAGACTTGAATGTGACCCCTTGGCATGTGGCATCTCCTCTGAATTCACCTCATGCAACAAATCACTTTCCTAAATTCAAATATTACTTGCCTAAATTCTCTAGGGATGCAACACGAACCATTGAAGAACATTTAAGTGCCTTTTAAAATTCTTGCAACAGTATCAGTGTTAATGTTGAAGATGTTTGTATGAGACTTTTTGTTAATATGTAGAAGGAAGAATCGATTCTAAATTTTATGATATGCATCCTAAAAAAATTTCCACATGGTATGAACTATCTTATTGGTTCAAGTCCTCTTTTGGACAAAAAAAAAGTCTCGCGGATTGGCTTAGGTAATATAATAACATGGTATTTAGACCTGTAGAAACTATTCGTGCTCTAACCTAAGGTTCACAAAGCTTTATAATAAGATTCTAGGTACTGTAAGAACACATAGTCAGGAAACCCTGATCCATTACTACAATATCATCCCTCCTCTTTATAAGAATTGTCTTAAGATAAATTTGTTAATGATATCGCAACAAACTTATATGCTTTCCTCAAAATAGAAGATCATAACTTGGGGATTAGTCTTCCTTTGAATGAATCTAACAAGAATCTTGAGATGAACACAATATTATAGTTAATGCAAGACATTACCAATCACATGATCTCTTTCAAACACAAGGTTGTACCTGCATGCTCTCAGTCTATCCTTCCACCTATCTCTCAGCCTACTCCTATTTCTTTTACTTTGGTAACTCTCCTTCTAAATCGTCCTTGGTGTAATTTTTGCGAGGACTGTCATGATGAAAAAATGTCTGAAATTATGAAGGCAAGTAGGGAGATAATTTTTGGAAAAAACTCCACTCCTCCACCTTCTAATTTGGATGTAGACACTCTTGATTTGATTAATGATTATGTAAATATTATAAATACCCATGCTCATAATTACAACAAAAAATTTCAAAATAATTCTTCTAATTGTAACCATGCTTCAAAGAAATCTACTTCAAATGTTAAAGATGACATCCCTTATAATCAGACTAATAATTTATCCAATTCTACTAGGAAAAAAAAATATCATACAATATGTATCCAAAATAGAACTTAATTCTAGACATCTTGATCTAGTTCAAACTCCTAAGCATATTGCAAATCTAAAAGAAATTCTTCAAAAACTAGAAAAAACACCCTCTCCTTTGATATCCATCATTGAAATGGAAGACGAGAATGAACCTTTATAGAACCAAGAAGTTGAAGTGGTAAAAAATTATAGGCAGCCTAAGAACCCACCCTTCTATGTTTAAATGAAAATTTTTGATAAGATAGCCCATTGTTGTCTCATAGATGGGGGTTCCAACCCAAATGTCTTGTCCAAAACAATTATGGAAGAATTAGGACTTCTGTTTTCTAATTAAATTCCTAGGAATATGTTGGCCTTCAGCAAAAAAAAATAAACCACCATTTCTGAAATTAATGATCTCACTTTAGTAATGTGTTCCCATCGTGAAATCCATGCAACCTATAATGTTCAAGTCATTGATTTTTGTTGGTAATTATTCGATCATTCTCGATAAAGGATAGAAAACACTGATAGGTACCTATTATTCCATGGATGGTTCTCATCTCATCCTTCCTAAAGTTCCTAAGAAAATAATTATATATAGAGAAGAAATAATAGTGCCTTCTATTGAAAATATTCCCAGCCATCAGTCAAATACATTGAAGAGGACCTTGGAATTTATTCAATTTTTAATGAAGAAGAAACTTGCAACCAAAGTATTGTGGATGTTCCCTATGATTTAGATTTAATATAGTATTTTTTCTTTAATGAGGCATCATCACATGAAGGAAATGAAGCTATCATTCTTCTGCAAAATTCTTTTGGAAAATTGTATTCGTATTCTTACCGTTTGAATTTTTCTTGCACCAACAATGTCACAAAGTTCAAGGCTTTGGTCCTTGGGTAAAATGATACCCTTCTGCTTGGCATACAAAATATTTATTTTTATGGGTCTTATTAGTTATTTTTTAATTTAATTAAATTAATATATACCTCCTAAAAAAAGCTAATGAGGTGTTACAAAACCCTCGCTTTGGATGTAATTCTATAATTTAAAATTTTTAACATTACACATGTTAACTAAAGCATGAATTATATTGTTGACCATATGGAAATGTATGCTGCAAGGCCTAGATATTTTGATTCAACAAATATGCTTGACTTCAATGCAATAACATTGTACAGAACACACCTTTTCAAAAATGCAAAATCCTAGTAGGTCTTTGATGATGACTGAGATCGTCTAAATTTTATTACTAATGATATCAAGGAATCATCTCAAATCATCAATCTTGACCAAAATAAATACTCTAAGGGTTTGTTTCCTTTGGAATATGTTTTATCACCTAGTGATTCTACTAAAATTTCTCCATCAAACAATTTTCTTTGTAAGAAAACTAATAAGACAATGCAAGTAAACATTGGAACTAATAATGATACCAACATGTTGTATGTTTCTGAATCATTCTTCCAAGAAGAAATTGACAATTTTATGTGCCTCTTTTGAAAATTTTCCGCTATATTTGCATAGTCCTATAGTGATATAAAAGGTTTTGATCCTTCCATAATTTCTCATGCTATAATGATCATAATCAGTTGTCTACTTTATAAGAAAAAGCAAAGACCCATAAATCTATCCTTAAGGGAAATAATTAGAGATGAGATAGCTAAATTTTTGGTTTCTCATGTTATTTACCCTACCAAATATTCTGAAAGCGAGGCCAACTTGGTTCCATTTATAAAGAAAAAATTCCTAGATTGATAAAACCAAAACTACCCTATTTACCCTATAAATTCACTACCTCCCATGGATTTTGGGTTGGATTTTGGAGACTCTTAGGTATACCCACATGTTGTTTCTTTTTACCTAAGGATCCATTACCATCTTTGAGTTGTGATTGAAGGCTTGATATTTGGCTAAGGAAGAACAAGTTTTGGTGGGAGACATCTACATTAGAAAGAACTACAAAAGGGTTGTAATATTCTCCTACATTTCATTAATACAAAAATATGTGTTTTCCTATGCTTGTGACTATTTTATGCATATGTATTTCAATTCCCTCTTGAATCATTGATTAGAGATATTGGTTTATGCTATGTATATTTATTAGAAAATTATTAACTGAGCAATTAAATACACAAAATATTGTGGAAACACAAATACATAAATAACATAAAACAAGAGTGACATAGATATACCTTCACCCAATTTGGACTATGCCCATGGAGAAATATTTAGTCCTTCTTTTATATTATCCATAAAAATGAAGAGATAAAACCTACAACAGATCCATTGTAATTTCCTCTTCACTCTTACATAGTCTCTTATCTCTTTCCCAGTCATAACAATAATGTATAGTCACAATAAAATTCCTTCATATAAGAAAAGGGTTTCCTTCTAGGGGAAAAAACCTTAAATTAACATAACTTCTACTGTTAGATCATCCACCTAATTAATGGAACTAATTGACTACAAAATTACAATATTTTACATGTAAAAGTTTCATCTATTTTTATCCATGGGGGCCCGCTTGCCCTCGTACTCCCTAGCTGGGGGAGATAGTCCCCCGCAGCGGGGGAAGTCCCCACTACACATCCCCCCACCCCCCAAAATGGAGGGGTGTATAGTCTTCCTGGGGTATACACCTAGCTGAAAAAAGACCTCTGAATCAGGAATATAATCAGGCCCCACAACCAACAATATCCCACTTAGAGAATGATTATAACAACTCCACCACTGCTTCACTTGTTGGAAAATGCTTCCACTTTGGACCTGGTTATTTCTCATGTTCATCATAATACTTGAAGACTACTTGAAACTGAGAAGAATCTTAGTTTCTCCCTGGTTAAAATTTTTGATAACATATCTGCAGGATTTTGGCTAGTGTTTATCTTTTCCAGCATCAATTGTTCATCTTGCAACACTGACCATATGAAATGGTACTTGAGTTTCATATGTTTAGTATTGGAAATAAATTTTGAGTTCTTTGCAAGAGGAATGACACTCTGGCTGTCACTGTATAACCTTCTCATCTCCTACTTCTTTCCTAATTCATCCATCAACCTTTGTAACCAAATAATTTTTTTACTAGCCTATGTAGCAGCAACATACTCTGCTTATGTTTTTGAAATTGCAACAATTTTTTGCAATTTTGAAACCCAAATGACAGATGTTCCACCTACAATAAACACATACCCTATGGTGCTCCTCTTATTATCTATATCACCTTCCATATTTGCATCAACATATCCCTATAGAGAAATTTTCAAACCACCAAAGCATGGTGTTTGATTTGTGGTACCTCTCAAATACCTGAGAATCCACTTCATTTCCATCTAATTCTACTTTCCTGGATTGTTCATATACTTTCTTACAAACCCCACTACATGTGTAATATCAGGCCTTGTGCAGACCATTGCATACATTAAGCTTCCAATTGATAATGCATATGGAACTTTACATATATAATCCATCTCTTCCTTAGTCTGGGGACATATTTCCTTACTTAGTTTGAAATGGCTAATGAAAGGTGTACTAGCTGGTTTTTCATTCTGCATATCACTCTAAGACTATGTTAATTTTTTATTTTTCCTGTCGCTAGTTATTCTCATACCAAGGATTTGTTATGCAACACCCAAATCCTTCATTGCAAATGAATTTTCTAAACTTCCTTTGAGCACATTTATTTTGTGCATGTTAGACCCTGCAACAAGCATGTATCTACATACAATATCAATATAATTTATCTTCCATAATTTTGTTTCTTAAGATAAACACAATGATCAAAATGACATCTAGCATAACCTTGCTAAGACTAAACATGTAAAATTTTAGATATCATTTCCTTGGAGCTTGTTTTAGGCCATACAAGCTCTTCTTCAACATTCACATTGATTTCTCCTTCAATTTGACCACATACCCTTGTGGTTGTTGCATATATATTTCTTCATCCAAATCCCCGTGGAGAAAGGTTGTCTTTACATCCAACTACTCAAGATGAAAGTATTCTACTGCCACTAGACTTAAATCATTCTTATTGAAGTAAATTTAACAATAGGAGAAAAAATTTCATCAAAGTCTATACCTTTATTTTGTGTAGGCCCCTTCACCACAAGTCTAGCCTTATACCTCTGTTTATCTCCATCTTCTTCCTTCCACCTGTAAACCCATTTATTCTGTAATGTTTTTTACCTGCAGACAAGTTAACTAAGTCCCAATTTTTGTTATGCATAAAGGAGTCCATCTCTTCTTCCATGGATTGCTGCCACTTATTCCTAGTTTATATATGTATTTATTCTTCATATCTTTTCAGTTCACCAGAATTAGTCAACAATACATAACATAATGAAGGAGAGTATTGTTTAGGGTGCCTACTTATCATGGTATATTTTCTAACACCACTTTCGGGTGTTTGAATTGCATTTTCATGTTTTGGTCGGTGTTGCTTTTGTGGATGTTGATCATTATGAATTTCAAGCACCTTTACTCTTTCTATGATCTCATGAAGTACTTTTTATTATTTATTTTCTTTTTCCTATTTATTTTCCTACATCTGATCTTTATATAAGACCTTTTCATTTAATATGACATCTTTGATCCTAATGATTTTGTGACTTTCATAATCATAGAAGTGATAACCAAAATCATTAACACCATATCCAATAAAGGTACATTTATTTGATTTTGAATGAAGCTTTACTCTATTTTATTTATTTATGTGGAAAAAGGATTCAGAACTGAAAGTCTTTAAAAATGAGTAGTTTTTCTTTTTTAATATCCCCAAATTGGGACTGCTAGCAAGGCATTCCTGAAAAACGCATTTTTTAGGAATGTATGCTACAAAAACTAGGATTAGCCCTTGGATCCCTTAGATGTGATAATTTAAGACCAAAATCCAATATGAGATCAGAAACAAATCAAACTAGGTGGGTTAAACAGATCTCCCACACCTAGTAAGGCTTGAAAACTGCCCAAAGAAGGGACTGCAACACTATGTGACAAAACTGCTCAGAAAATAACGTAGTTCATCCAAATATATTCAAGAGGCCAATATGTAGGCTCAAAAATTTCATTTAAATCACCATATCAATATTATATTGAAGCCCATACATCATAGAACAAAAAGTAGGAAACTTTACATGAAGAAATGCCTAAAATAAGAGGCTGCAACCAAATGATATGACTGTACAAGCTTGACAGCGTTATTTTATTAGCTAAAAATATTTGTAAGTTAAACTTCAGATCTAGAGTAGATCTATGTACAAAAATATAGATCTATATCAGATCTGTACACTATGGATTCTCCTCTTCAAAATCCCCTTGGGTTTTTTAGCAGAAAATGATGTACATGGAGTAGATCTGAGATCTAATGCAGCTGATATGCATAATGATTCAGAATTTCTGAAGAAAATACATCAGTATTCAGATCAGATATGAATGGAACATGGATTAGATCTGTAATACATGGATCACCATAGTGAAGGGCAGATTCCCAACACTAGAGATCTCTCCTCCTTGAAGTGCCAAAAGACCCTGCAACTTTCTCCATGCAAATAACACAGTTCTAGAAGATGGATTGCACTGTAGGCTCTAGATCATGATGTGGCCTCAAGCCAAGATCTGAAAATGAGCTCTCCTCATCCAATACTCTCTTACCAATGGGATAGAAGGCTTTCCCAGTGAAAATAGGCACTAAAATGGCTTAGATTTGAATAGGTATAGCCTCCACTTGCTGCAGCTTACAAAGACAACCAAACCCTCAACAGGATCTGCATTGTAGTTAGAAGAAGAGCTTGGACAAATGCCTGATAGTGGTCAATAAATGCAAGACTCCTCCAAGAGGCCTCTCAAGGAAGAGGTGGGATTCCCGATCATGAACACCCTAGTGCTAAACAACATTATTCTCAGCTAAACAGCCAGAGAATGAGAAGTGTCTAACAAAACAAATCCTTTCGATACAATATGTTCAACAACCCTTCTCATTCTTCTCTCCTCTTTCATTTATAGGATGAAAGCCTTGAAAAACCCTAAACCATCTCAAACGTTTAGCTCCTTTCACATGTGAAACCTCCAACTAGATTTGTGTTGTGCATCTAGGAGGTACATTGCATCTGGATAACACTATGGATTTGGTCCTATTGACCCAGTCAATTGTCACAATCCCTTTCACACAAAAGGGAATTTTATTAAGGCAGCCCATATTTAGCCTTGTTCACATGGGCATTGATTTATTTTTTCGTTTTAGGAGCTTAATTTATCCTCCTTTACAATCCTAATATTTCAACAAGAAAATGAAAACAAAATAGTATATTCCTATTAGCTTGGGCTAATTAGGAATATTACAGTCCTCCCCTCCAAAATGTTGCTTGTCCTCAAGCAACTGATAAGGCGAGCATTGCAACTCATCTCCTCCTCCATTGGTGACACAAACATAAGTTAATCTTCCTCCTTTTGCCAAGTGTTCACCAAACCATCCCTCCATGACTTGCTCTGCCAAAGTTCTCATGAGAGACAGATATTTCATCTCATAAGAAGACAATATATCATAGGAAACAAACATGGTTTGTCTAATTTTCTCCCTGAAATATGAGACATAAAGTATATGGGGAGTAGCCATTCTATATGGCTTATGCATTCCTTCCCTCCTTCCTCCATACATCCCTATGAAAAGTACAAGTACATCATCCAGATAAGGAATCAAAACAATGTACATACAAATAGAAATTTCTGCATATGGAGGTGGGTCATAGTCCCACATGTGGAACCAGCGCAGAGCATCTCCTGTTTGCATCAGATCCAGATATGGTAAGTGGTTTTCCCACCACTTACTTGCTGCCCAAGTCATCTCACTATTGCAGAAAATGTGAGATATATTTGGTGCCTTTGGGAAGCACCCATCATGAAAATAAATCTCCCTCTGCACATCAAGGGAGTGGCCAAATTCAGAGTTTTTAGTGGCCCAACAATTTCCATGAGATTTATATGATACATTGCTCCTTTTAGGAGTCATGGCCTGCATAAAAATGGTAAAATAACATGTATAATCAGAAAAATAAACTTTCTTTACATGAACATATCCTTTACCAACAAAGTCTCTCATACACATGGAGCTGTGCATGGATCTTCATCCCCTTTCCAAAGAAGGAAGAGATGGTTGAAATGACTCTTGAATAGAGTCCCATGGCTGCCCCAAATCCACATATTTCATGCATTCTTGAAAATGCTGATATAGTTCCTCTTTCAAGCCTTCCCAATCAAAGCTTCTCATGATGATGTTGTAGATTCTCATGGAATATAGATGGCTGAAACAAAACTCCTTGTAGGATCCCTGTAGGATCTTATGCTTGAAATTAGAAGCTCTATGCAAAAATATTATACCATGATGATAGATGAATTATCCTTGGACTAAGTAGCCCTCCTCATGCAGCTGGTCATCAAGTATCATACATGTGTGCAGATATTTGGAATAATAAACTAGCAGTTGGGATTTCCAATACAGATCTACACTGCTCAATAATGACAGCACTAATGATGCATCAGCAGAAATTTCTGTCATGTTGCTGATCCTTCCCTCGACATCTCCTATGCCAAATATTTGTGTTGGAAGGTTGCTCCTTCCATTCTTCTCCTCCCACAACACAGGATCAGAAAAGAGAGGGGGTGATGATGATAGGGGAAAAATATTTCCCTCCTCCTTTAGCTTACCCAAGTCTCCTAGCGCTGTAGCTTGGTCTTGAAGTGCTCCAAACCATCCTGGATCTAATTTTGGAACAACAAGTTGTGAGGTCTCCCCCACAAAATCTGAATCAGGTGGCTTCCTAGGTGGTTTTCCACTAGATAAAGAGATTTCAGGGACCATTCTCATATGCATGATGCATGAGATCCTCATGCCCCTGCTTCCACTGCAAAATTTCAACTTTGTTTTATGTGTGGAAGTCTTATGAAACTTGGAGACCCCTCTTAGTGGTGTAAGAGTGCCTCTGATTGGAGCATTTGCTCCATCTTCTGATAGTGGATCAACCATGTGATCCCTCCATTGTTCTGTCTCATTGTCTTTTAGCAAAGACACATGCTGCTCATGTCCTCCATATGGAAGATCCTTAGGAATCCCTTGCAAAGGTGCAAGAACCCCTCTAGTGGAAGCCATTGCTTCATCTCCATCTCCAAATGAAAATAGATCTCCTCCTGCTATCACAATGTTGAAGGATATTCTCTGATATTTCTCTCCTTTCTCCCCATCATTGGAGAATTCTTCATCATCAAGAGATCATTTTTCTTGATCTCTTCGTGAAGAAGGAACCCTCATGTATTCTCTTTGAGAAAAGAGATCTTGCTGTGGTGGAGCCTTTGCCTTTGGCAAATTTTGCAGCAGATCTTCAACCCCCTCAACAATGTTTAGGAGTGGAGTTGGCTTTATGGATCCTTCCAACTCATGCAAAGTTACAGATTTCTTGGGCTTGATTGGTTCTCCCCAAGAAGTCTCAGAATGTCTTACATAAAATCTTGTCACTAGTTTCCTAGTGAACCTTGCAAAAGAAGAGATATTTATCCCTTTCAAGGAAGAGGACTCAAATATCCACCAAGCATAAGCCTTTCCTTGAAGATGCAGCACCGCTACTCTCAAGGCTTATTCTTCTGACACTTGATGCACCTGAAATTAGGTGTCAAGCTTCCTTACCCAAGACTTGCCTGAGTCTTCAGGTGATCCATCAAAAGTAGGTAGAGAGAATCTACCCAAAGTGCGCTGAAGGCACCCTCTTCTTCTACTGTAGGTGCTGGATATTTCTTCTTTAAGTTGGAAAAACTCTAGGAAACTGAGATGCTCTTTGAATCTCTCTGATATAGACTCATATTCTTGGAGATAATCACCTAGAGATTCCTCCTTTGGGGTTCCTCCTTTTCCTTCTTTCTTTGACAAGACAATAGGCATGCTCCATCGTTGCAGATCAGCTTGTGTGGTTGAATGCTCACACACATGGTAAGAAGTACTGAGGCTTTCTAGATGTAAAAATCCTCCCGAGGGATCTGCATGTCTTTCCCTCTTCATTCCCTGTATTTCTTCTTTCAGTACATACATAGCTTGAGAAAGAGTTTTTGAAAGCTCTTCTTTCTGCAAACTTCCAGATAAAGGGTTTGGACCCTTTACTTATGTGTCTTTAGTGTAACCAAACTTCTTCATAAGTATTTTATTTTCATGAAAATACATATTGGCTCTTCAATAAGCAAATCACACGCTGTGCCAAGAAATTTTCTTTGATACGACTGTAATATCCCCAAATTAGGACTGCTAGCAAGGCATGCCTTAAAAATGCATTTTTCAGGAATGTGTGCTACAAAAACCAGGATTAGCCCTTGGATCCCTTATATCTGATAATACAAGACCCAAATCCAAGAGGAGATCAGAAACAAATCAAACTAGGTGGGTTAAACAGATCTCCCACACCCAATAAGGCTTGAAAACTGCCCAAAGAAGGGACTACAACACTATGTGACAAAACTGCTCAGAAAATAATGAAGTTCAGAAAAATATATGTAGGAGGAAAATATGTAGGCTCAACCATGTCATTTACATCACCATATCAAGATTATATTGAAGCCCATACATCATATAACATAAAGTAGGAAACTTTACATGAAGAAATGCCTAAAATAAGAGGTTGCAACAAAATGATATGAATGTACAAGCTTGACAGCGTTATTTTATTAGATGAAAAGAGATGTAAATTACACTTCATATCTAGAGTAGATATGTGTACAAAAATATAGATCTATATCAGATCTGTACACTATGGAGTCTCCTCTTTAAAAGCCCCTTGGGGTTTTCAATAGAAAATGATGTACATGGAGTAGATCCGAGATCTAATGCAGCTGATCTGCAGAATGATTCATAATTTCTAAAGAAAACACATAATTATTTAGATCAAATATGAATGGAACATGGATTATATCTTTAATCCATCGATCACCATAGTGAAGGGCAGATTCCCAACACTAGAGATCTCTCCTCCTTGAAGTGCTAAAAGACCCTGCAACTTTATCCTTGCAAATAATGTAGTTTTGGAAGATGGAATGTGTTGGAGGCTCTAGAGCATGATGTGGCCTCAAGCCAAGATCTGAAAATGAGCTCTCCTCATCCAATACTCTCTTACCAATGGGATATAAGGCTTTCCCAGTGAAAAGAGGCACTAGAATGGCTTAGATCTGAATAGATATAGCCTCCACTAGCTGCAGCTTACAAACACAACCAAACCCTCAACAGGATCTACATTTTAGTTGGAAGAAGAGCTTGGCTAGGTGCCTGATAGTGGTCAAGAAATGCAAGACTCCTCCAAGAGGCCTCTCAAGGAAGAGGTGGGATTCCCGATTAGGAACACCCTACTGCTAAACAACACTATTCTCAGCTAAAAAACTAGAGAATGAGAAGTGTCTAAGCAGACAAATCCTTTCAATACAATATGTTCAACAACCCTTCTCATGCTGCTCTCCTCTTTCCTTTATAGGATGAAAGCCTTGCAAAACCCTTAACCATCTCAAAGATTTAGCTCCTTTCACATTTGAAGCCTCCAACTAGATCTGCGTTGTGCATCTAGGAGGTACATTGCATCTAGACAGCGCTGTGGATTTGGTCCTATTGAACCAGTCAATTGTCACAATCCCTTTCACACATAAGGGAGTTTTATTAAGGCATCCTAGATTTATCCTTGTTCACATGGGAATTGATTTATTTTGTTGTTTTAGGAGCTAAATTTATCCTCATTTACAATCTTATTCTTGCAACAAGAAAATGAAAACAAAATAGTATATTCCTATTAGCTTGGGCCAATTAGGAATATTACACCTTGTAATGTTCCCAATTTTTAGCCTCAAGCTAAAAGGAACATTATAGTTAGCATATTTTTATTTTTTTGAATAAAATGGGTAAGGAGACCGCTTAACCCATTTTTATGGAGAAATAACACTCCTTGTGTGAAAGGAAGAATAATAAAGCAGCTGATTTGAGCACCACATGGTATGAACAGGATTGGATCATGCTTGATCTAGTCATTTTGACCAAGTCAATGAAAACTGTCTAGATACATTGAACCTTCTTAGACAGCGCAGTTTTAGTCGAGGCTCCACTTGCTTGAGCTAGGTGGTAAGTGTGAATGGGACCCATGGTGAGAGGAGTTCATTTGATTTATAAGGAGGAGATGGAAACCCATTTTCATTATGCATTAGCTTATTATTTTCGTTGGGTCTACAAAGACTTGCATCCCTGGGCTGTTTAGCAGGGTTGTAGTGTTCTTGAACCCAAGGGTGTTCTTGGTCGGGAATCCATACCTCTTCCTCAAGGAAGGAGATGGTTTGAGCTACATTTCCTCATTCTAGCATTTTTCCAAGCTTAATCCTTCAGCTACAACGTTATTTTGTTGGGCAGAAAACGTTGAGTTGCTGGGTGCAACAACAAAGGAACTCATAGATTCATTCTTTGGCTTGTTCTTCAGTGGAGATCCTGTATATTATTTGGAGGATAATTAGAGGAGACTCTCAAGAATCATTTCAGATATTTGGCACCAGGCCAATCATTCATAATCTCTCACAGCGCAGTCTAGGGCAGAAACTGCGTTATTTATGTAGGCAGTTGCTGGGAGGGCCATTGAAGCTTATTATGAGAAGTGTTTTTGAGTAAGAGGGATCAGCCCTTTGCTTGAGAGCATTATCAGAGGATGGCATAAGTATTTCAGATATTCCATAGCCTCATTCTCATTTTGGTTCAGTTTCAGTGATAAGCTATTCGTCACATTTGTACCTTCTCCGGCATTTCTAGCAATCTCTCCTAGATTGGCTAGAAATATTGTATGAGAGCCCATTCTTCTATTCTTGGGAATTTATTTGTATATATCAGCTATATTTAATGTATTTACATCTACAACAGCAACTAATCTCCTAGAGATAGTGCAGTCACTACTTTCCGACATTTTGTGCAGTTGTTGCATCTCTTGTATTTCATGTGTAATCTTTGGAGATTGATTTCCATTGCATGAGGGGTTTATTCCTCATGATATTTTGTATATTTCTTCTGAGATACTAATATATATGTTGGCTGTATTATATTTCATCCTTTGACATATTTATATTTCTAGAGTTTGATGATTGTGTTCATGTATTGCTGTAAGCTCTCTCTTTGAGCATTCTTTAAGGGATCTAGTTTGGGGAGATCTGAATAACCCAACTAGAGTCATTTATTTGGGCTCAAATTCTGGAATGGAAGTGTTTAATGTATTAAAAAATGGATCCAAGAGCCCTTTCAGCTTATTTTTACACTGCCTCACTTATATAGCGTCCTATAGGACCATATGGCAGAAATTCCCGAAAAAGGAACATTACAGTGGTATCGGAGCATCAATATTGGCTCAACCTGTGCAACCCAAGATAATATGCATTAGAAGGAGAATATCCTCATTTAGAAGAGGAGATGTACATATAAAGTAAGAAAATAATAATGACAGAAGAGGAGGTTTCCCTTCTTCTTTTGCAGACCCTAGAGGGTATCATCGAAGACCTTGAGGAGAAAGAAAGGGAAAACTAGAAAGACTTTCTGAGAGGTTTTGTGGATGAAGCAAGCCCTATTTGTGACCATTTTGGGTGTGAGAATTTAGCCACATATGCATATCCACAGCGCATTCCATTGCTCACTTGCACTGTCGGGAGGATGGAGGAAGGAGATGAGGCCATTGGAGGAGCAGCGCTGCAACTCAAAGGTATGGCTCATGATTGTTGGTTTGAAATTTCTATTTCATATTGTCATGCAAATGTATATGATGAATTCACTAAGGGTTTGGTGAAGAAGTTTGATGGAATTCAACGTGAATCATCCTGTATTATAACTTCAAACACTTTGCGTGCATTGGGTGGAACAATAAAACCAACTCCATTCCTTACTTCTGAAGGGGATGAAAACATGTATGATGGCTTGCCAAGGGCAAGATCCCTACTATATGAAGGGCGCTCTTCTACTTGTGAAAACATGGAGGTACTTCCTTCAAGAGATGACCTAGATCTAGGGTCTCTCCTTGATGATGAGGTATTCTCATTGATTGGTGAAGAGAATGTTCATAGAAGAACCCACAGCGCTATATCATTGGAGGAAGATCCATCACCACATGAAGATGAGAAGGGAGCCATTGCTTCCATGGGAGAATTCCTTGTTTCTATGCAAGGAATTCCAAGTATTTTAACATGTGGGAACCATGGCACAATTTCGGAGTCATATGTAGCAGTTATTGAGGATTGTGAGGTGGAGGAGGAAGAGAATGATCAACATAAAGGGATGATACACCCTTATCTTTTACAAAATGTTTTTGCACAAGATAAAGAGACTATACAACGCAGTGAAGAGAGGGACAAATCAGTCCACTCATACATACAATCCACTTCTAAACTTGATGGCTCACTATATGGAGGCATTCCACCTAGGAGGCCACCTGATCTTGAGTTGATGAGGGACATCTTGTCATAAAGTTCACCACTCTTGGATTCCATAGAGGTGAAGACTTTGGAGGAGTCCTGCACAACGTAGAGAGTTTGGGATAGACTTAAGGAGGAGGGAGGCACTCTCTCATTTTCAGCATTACCCACTCTCATTACCCATACTGCGTTGACAGAGATTGTTGCAGGGATTGAGGAGAGCACCTTTAGGATGCAGGATGACTACTCCACAGATTTAGAGAGACAAAGGATACTTTCTTTGAGGAATGATTCTTCCACACACTAGAGTAGATGGACGTTACTCATGCTTACACTGACTAGGATCAGGATATTCCTTTTGGATGATAGCTTCTCATGAGAGGCCAACTTCCAAGGGTCACCATTACTATTTGAGCATAAGCAGCTGCATGACGGGAATGGCAGCATTTTGGAGGATGATTTTGGCATGGGGTATGTCAAGGTAGCAGGAAGAAACATGAGGGGAGCATCACGTTGCAGATTACTAGCGCTGTCTCTGAGGAGGGTAGATCTAGATTGGAGGTCTCAACTCTTAGTAGAGTACTCCCAGGATCTAGATGAATGCATGACTCTTGATGACCCAAATAGAGATGACAGGTACATGATTGATGATATGGTCATCTATACTGATGGCAGGATCTTCTTGACTAGAGCTTCTAGTCTCAAGGAGAAATTATTGCATGCAGCACATGAGGACTTTCTAGCCATGCACTTTGATGCATATTTTGCCTTGCTAGAGGAGTTAATTTGGGAGGGCATTCAGCATGATCTATATCAGCATATGGATAGATACATAGCCCAAATTATTTTGGAGAGGATGGCACAACCATTTCCATACTCATTGGAAGTGAGGGAGGGCATTCAGATGAGCCATTTCAGTTCAAGGACCGGGGTACATTGTAAAGAAGGTATATGCTCTCATTTTTATTTACCTCTCTTTACTTTTTATGAGCATTTTGATGAGCTAAGGATGAGCAAACCTCCTTATGCTCCTTATTATGATCTACTTATGGCCCATTGCAGCAATGGGAGTGGCTATTTTCATGATGGTTTGTGGGGGAAGCCACATATTTCTTGGTGTGCATCATTGGCACCAATTTGTACTTTCATGTTTTCACCTTATGAGAGATTTGTGGCAACAAAAAAGTGGCTGGAAAAGCACTTTTTGTCTTTATTTTTGATGCAGGTAAGAGGTGCACTGCTTTTTTCCCATGAGTGGAGCAGTGACCTACTCTCTAGTTGTATTATGACAGCTTGTTTCTATTGCATGTTGCCTCCTTGTATTGCTGATGTTTATACATTCACAAGGAGCACTATTGTGAGGGTGTTGTATATTTTGGGACAACCCATTGGGAGCATGATTCTCCCCATTGTACATGCTTTATATTGCAGGATACACCATGGGCAAACCATGATTGCCACATTGCTACTTTTCTCTTCTTGTGGAAAAAACCACTTGGAGAACTTGAGGGGGCACTTCATGGCTGATTTTCTTGATGGGGAATCTTGGGCCATTCTTGGAGGCCATACCATTTCAGCCTAAGGAAAAAGGCAGCCCCATGTGTACCACAAATGGAGAGAGAAACATATTGGGAATCAAAAGCCCAACTCTCCATTCAGCCCCAACACATTGCATAAAACCGGGGTTGAGTTATTTGTTTGGATGATAGCATGGATGAGAGGATCATCGTTGGGGACAAAATTTTACCATGCAGGTCATCACTCCTACCTTGAGGAGGCCATAGCACAGCAAGAAGGTTTCCACCTACACCTTTTATCTTTCCATGATGTGCACCATTCCGGTTTGCATACTTGGGAGGAAGCATTGGAGGACATATTTGTTGCAGGATATGTTGACAAGTGGTGGAGATTGTTGATGAGGAGGCCACAAGAGAAGAAGGGGGAGAAATTTTTTTCTCTCTATGCAGTTGCTTGAGGACAAGAAACATGTGGGAGGGGAGGACTGTAATGTTCCCAAATTTTAGCCTCAAGCTAAAAGGAACATTATAGTTAGCATATTTTTTTTTGTTGAATAAAATGGGTAAGGAGACCCCTTAACCCCTTTTGATGGAGAAATAACACTCCTTGTGTGAAAGGAGGAATAATAAAGCAGATGATTTGAGCACCACATGGTGTGAACAGGATTGGATCATGCTTGATCTAGTCATTTTGACCAAGTCAACTAAAACTGTCTAGATACATTGAACCTTCTTGGACAGCGCAGTTTTAGTGGAGGATCCACTTGCTTGAGCTAGGTGGCAAGTGTGAATGGGACCCATGGTGAGAGGAGTTCATTTTCTTTATAAGGAGGAGATGGAAACCCATTTTCATTATGCATTAGCTTATTATTTTCGTTGGGTCTGCAAAGACTTGCATCCCTGGGTTGTTTAGCAGGGTTGTAGTGTTCTTGAACCCAAGGGTGTTCCTGGTCGGGAATCCATACCTCATCGTCAAGGAGGGAGAGGGTTTGAGCCACATTTCCTCATTCTAGCATTTTTCCAAGCTTAATCCTTCAGATACAACGTTATTTTGTTGGGAAGAAAACGTTGAGTTGCTGGGTGCAGCAACAAAGGAACTCATAGAGTCATTCTTTGGCTTGTTCTTCAGTGGAGATCCTGTATATTATTTGGAGGAGAATCAGAGGAGACTCTCGAGAATCATTTCAGATCTTTCGCACCAGGCCAATCATTCATAATCTCTCACAGTGCATTCTAGGGCAGAAACTACGTTATTTATGTAGGCAGTTGCTGGGAGGGCCATTGAAGCTTATCAGGAGAAGCGTTTTTGAGTAAGAGGGATCATCCCTTTTCTTGAGAGAATTATCAAAGGAGGGCATAAGTATTTCAGATCTGCCATAGCCTCATTCTAATTTTGGTTTAGTTGTAGTGACAAGCTATTTGGCACATTTGTACCTTCTCCGGCATTTCTACCAATCTCTCCTATATTGGCTAGAAATATTGTATTAGAGCCCATTATTCTATTCTTGGGAATTTATTTGTATATATCAGCCATATTTCATTTATTTTCATCTACAACAGCAGCTAATCTCCTAGAGACAGCGCAGTCACTGCTTTCCGACATCTTTTGCAGTTGTTGCATCTCTTGTATTTCATGTGTAATCTTTGGAGATTGATTTCCATTGCATGAGGGGTTTATTCCTCATGATATTTCTCCATATTTCTGCTGAGATACTAATAGATATGTTGGCTGTATTATATTTCATCTTTCAAAATATTCAGATTTGCAGTGTTTGATGATTTTGTTCATGTATTGTTGTAAGCTCTCTCTCTGAGCATTCTTTAAGGGATCTAGTTTGGGGAGATCTAAATAACCCATCTAGAGTCATTTATTTGGGCTCAAATTCTGGAAGGGAAGTTTTTAATGTATTAAAAAATGGATCCAAGAGCCCTTTCAGCTTATTTTTACATTGCCTCCCTTATACAGCGTCTTATAGGACCATATGGCAGAAATTATCAAAAAAGGAACATTACAGTGGTATCGGAGCATCAATATTGGCTCAGCCTATGCAACCAAAGATAATATGCCATTAGAAGGAGAAGATCCTCATTTAGAAGAGGAGATGTACATATAAAAGAAGAAAATAATAATGTCAGGAGAGGAGGTTTCCCTTCTTCTTTTCCAGACCCTGGAGGGTATCATCGAAGACCATGAGGAGAAAGAAAGGGAAAACTGGAAATATTTTCTGAGAGGGTTTGTGGATGAAGCAAGCCCTAGTTGTGACCATGTTGGGTGTGATAATTCAGCCACATATGCATATCCATAGCGTAGTCCATTGCTAACTTGCACTGCCGGGAGGATGGAGGAAAGAGATGAGGCCATTGGAGGAGCAACGCTGCAACTCAAAGGTATGGCTCATGATTGTTGGTTTGAAAATTCTGTTTCATATTGTCATACAAATGTATATGATGAATTCACTAAGGGTTTGGTGAATAATTTTGATGGAATTCAATGTGAATCATCCTGTATCATAACTTCAAACACTTTGCATGCATTGGGTGGAACCATAAAACCAACTCCATTCCTTACTTCCGAAGGGGATGAAAACATGTATGATGGCTTGCCAAGGGCAAGATCCCTATTATATGAAGGGCTCTCCTCTACTTGTGAAAACATGGAGGTACTTGCTTCAAGAGATGACCAAAATATAGGGTCTCTCCTTGATTATGAGGTATTCTCATTGATTGGTGAAGAGAATGTGCATAGAATAACCCACAACGATGTATCATTGGAGGAAGATCCATCACCACATGAAGATGAGAAGGGAGCCATTGCTTCCATGGGAGGAGTCCTTGTTTCCATGTAAGGGATTCCAAGTATTTTAACATGTGGGAACCATGGCACAATCCCAGAGTCATATGTAGCAGTTATTGGGGATTGTGAGGTGGAGGAGGAAGAGAAGGATCAACATAAAGGGATGATACACCCTTATCTTTTCCAGAATGTTTTTGCACAAGATAAGGAGAATATACAACACAGTGAAGAGAGGGACAAATCAGTCCACTCATACATACAATCCACTTCTAAACTTGATGGCTCACTATACGGAGGCATTCCACCTAGGAGGCCACCTGATCTTGAGTTGATGTGGGACATCTTGTCATATAGTTCACCACTCTTGGATTCCAGAGAGGTGAAGACTTTGGAGGAGTCCAGCACAACGCAGAGAGTTTGGGATAGACTCAAGGAGGAGGGAGGCACTCTCTCATTTTCATCATTACCCACTCTCATTAACCATACTGTGCTGACAGAGATTGTTGCAGGGATGGAGGAGAGCACATTTGGGATGCAGGATGACTGCTCCATAGATTTAGAGAGAAAAAGGATACTTCCTTTGAGGAAGGATTCTTCCACACACTGGAGTAGTTGGAGGTTACTCATGCTTACACTCACCAGGATCAAGAGGTTCCTTTTGGATGACAGCTTCTCGTGGGAGGCCAACTTCCAAGGGTCACCATTACTATTTGAGAATAAGTAGCTGCATGACGGGCATGGCAGCATTTTGGAGGATGAAGTTGGCATGGGGGATTTCAAGGTAGCAGGCAGCAACATGAGGGGAGCATCACATTGCAGATTACCAATGCTGTCTTTGAGGAGGGTAGATCTAGATTGGAGGTCTCAACTCTTAGTAGAGTACTCCCAGGATCTAGATGCATGCATGACTCTTGATGACCCAGATAGAGATGACAGGTACATGATTGATAAGATGGTCATCTATACCGATGGCAAGATCTTCTTGACTAGAGCTTCTAGTCTCAAGGAGAAATTATTGCATGCAGCACATGAGGACTTTCTAGCCATGCACTTTGATGCATATTTTTCCTTGCTAGAGGAGTTAATTTGGGATGGCATTCAGCATGATATATATATTCATATGGATAGATACATATCCCAAATTATTTTTGAGAGGATGGAACAACCATTTCCCTACTCATTGGAAGTGAGGGAGAGCATTCAGATGAGCCATTTCAGCTCAAGGACCGGGGTACATTGTAAAGAAGGTATATGATCTCATTTTTATTTACCTCTCTTTACTTTTTATGAGCAGTTTGATGAGCTAAGGATGAGCACACCTCCTTATGCTCCTTATTATGATGTACTTATGGCCCATTGTAGCAATGAGAGTGGCTATTTTCATGATGGTTTGTGGGGGAAGCCACATATTTCTTGGTGTGCATCATTGGCACCAATTTGTACTTTCATGTTTTCACCTTATGAGATGTTTGTGGCAACAAAAAAGTGGCTGGAAAAGCACTTGTTGTCTTAAGTTTTGATGCAGGTAAGAGGTGCACTGTGTTGGTCCCATGAGTGGAGCAGTGACCCACTCTCTAGTTGTCTCATGACAGCTTGTTTCTATTGCATGTTGCCTCCTTGTATTGCTGATGTTTATACATTCACAAGGAGCACTATTGTGAGGTGTTGTATATTTTGGGACAGCCCATTGGGATCATGATTCTCCCCATTGTACATGCTTTATATTGTAGGAGACACCATGGGCAAACCATGATTTCCACATTGCTACTTTTCTCTTCTTGTGGAAAAAACCACTTGGAGAACTTGAGGGGGCACTTCATGGCTGATTTTCTTGATGGGGAAGCTTGGGCCGTTCTTGTAGGCCATACCATTTCAGCCCAAGGAAAAAGGCAGCCCCATGTGTACCAAAAATGGAGAGAGAAACATATTGGGAATCAAAAGCTCAACTCTCCATTCAGCCCCAACACATTGCATAAAACTGGGGTTGAGTTCTTTGTTTGGATGATAGCATGGATGAGAGGATCATCGTTGGGGACAAAATTTTACCATGCAGGTCATCACTCCTACCTTGAGGAGGCCAGAGCATAGCAAGAAGGTTTCCACCTACACCTTCTATCTTTCCATGATGTGCACCATTCCGGTTTGCATACTTGGGAGGAAGCATTAGAGGACAAATTTTTTGCAGGATATGTTGAGCAGTGGTGGAGATTGTTGATGAGGAGGCCACAAGAGAATAAGGGGGAGAAATTTTGTTCTCTCTATGCAGTTGCTTGAAGACAAGAAACATGTGGGAGGGGAGGACTGTAATGTTCCCAATTTTTAGCCTCAAGCTAAAAGGAACATTATAGTTAACATATTTTTATTTTGTTGAATAAAATGGGTAAGGAGACCCCTTAACCCCTTTTGATGGAGAAATAACAATCCTTGTGTGAAAGGAGGAATAATAAAGCAGCTGATTTGAGCACCACATGGTGTGAACAGGATTGGATCATGCTTGATCTAGTCATTTTGACCAAGTCAACTAAAACTGTCTAGATACATTGAACCTTCTTGGACAACGCAGTTTTAGTGGAGGATCCACTTGCTTGAGCTGGGCGGCAAGTGTGAATGGGACCCATGGTGAGATGAGTTCATTTTCTTTATAAGGAGGAGATGGCAACCCATTTTCATTATGCATTAGCTTATTATTTTCGTTGGGTCTGCAAAAACTTGCATCCCTGGGCTGTTTAGTAGGGTTGTAGTGTTCTTGAACCCAAGGGTGTTCCTGGTCGGGAATCCATACCTCATCCTCAAGGAAGGAGAGGTTTTGAGCTACATTTCCTCATTCCAGCATTTTTCCAAGCTTAATCCTTCAGCTACAATGTTATTTTGTTGGGTAGAAAACGTTGAGTTGCTGGGTGTAGCAACAGAGGAACTCATAGAGTTATTCTTTGGCTTGTTCTTCAGTGGAGATCCTATATATTCTTTGGAGGAGCAGTAAAGGAGACTCTCGAGCATCATTTCATATCTTTGGCACCAATCCAATCATTCATCATCTCTCACAGCGCAGTCTAGGGTAGAAAATGCATTATTATGTAGGCAGTGACTGGGAGGGCCATTGGAGCTTATCAGGATAAGTGTTTTTGAGTAAGAGGGATCAGCCCTTTGCTTGAGAGGGTTATCAAAGGAGGGCATAAGTATTTCAGATCTACCATATTCTCATTCTCATTTTGGTTCAGTTGCAGTGACAAGCTATTTTTCACATTTGTACTTTCTCCGACATTTCTAGAAATCTCTCCTAGATTGGCTAGAAATATTGTATTAGAGCCTATTATTATATTATTGGGAATTTATTTGTATATATCAGCCATATTTCATGTATTTACATCTACAGTAACATCTACTCTCCTAAAGACAGCGCAGTCATTGCTTTTCAGCATTTTGTGCAGTTGATGCATCTCTTGTATTTCATGTGTAATCTTTGGAGATTGATTTCCATTGCATGAGGGGTTTATTCCTCATGATATTTCTTTATATTTATGTTGAGATAATAATAGATATGTTGGCTGTATTATATTTCATCTTTTGACATATTCATATTTGCAGAGTTTGATGATTGTGTTCATGTATTGTTGTAAGCTCTCTCTTTGAGCATTCTTTAAGGGATCTAGTTTGGGGAGATCTGAATAACCCATCTAGAGTCATTTATTTGGGCTCAACTTCTGGAAGAGAAGTGTTTAATGTATTAAAAAAGGGATCCAAGATACCTTTCAGCTTATTTTTACACTTCCTCCCTTATACAGAGTCCTAGAGGACCATATGGCAGAAATTCCCGAAAAAGGAACATTACACACCTTTTTACCCATCCATTCCTCCTTTGGAATGCAACCATCCAAGGAACTTGACGACCCTCTATTTATTAGATAAATAGAAGTATCTACACTATCTATCCAAAATTGTAAGGGAAATTTTGCATGCAATCTCATGCACCTTGCACGCTCCATGATTTTCTTGTTCATCCTTTCTGATACACCATTTTCTTATGGTATCCCTGGAACTGTCTTCTATCTACAAATTTCATGCTTTGAACATAAATAATAAAACTCTTTGTTGCAGTATTCATCTCCATTTTCTGATCTGAGACACTTCAACTTATTTCTTGTCTCATTTTCAACCAAAGATTTCCATTTCCTAAAAGTATCGAATACGTCAGATTTATTTCGAATACAATGAATCTAGGTTTTCCTACTTGCATCATCAATAAAAATAACATAATAGTGAGAGAAAATAAGAGATGATACTTAATTAGGTCCCCATACATATGTATTCACACATTATAATTTTTCACTCTTATTTTTCTTCCCAACTTTGAGAAATTTGACTCTCTTTTGTTTTCCATAAGAAAAATTTTCACATAAATCCAAATCTACATGCTTCAAACCTAGAAAAAAATTTCTTGAGTGGAGTATCTACATCCCTTTCTCACTCATTTGCCCAATAATTTTTTTGGGTATGTGTTATATTATTTCCACGACTAATCATGCGCGGGGGGGGGGGGGTAAGAGGGGGGGGGAGATAGCCCCCCCTTTGCGTTGGGCGCAACGGGGGAATCACAGGGGGGGCGGTAGCCCCCCTGTCGAGGTCTGGGGCAGTGCCCCAGTGAAAATTTTTTGGTCCTTAATTTCCGGTGGGCGGTTCGCGCCCATGGTTTTGTGCATGGTTTTTCACATGGTTTTGGGGTACGATGGTTTTCGGCCCCTGGTATTTTTTGTAGATCCGGTCAAGGGAACTACGGTTATGTTCTAATATAGGGTTAATGGATTAGGGTGTATGTATGCTTCAACATGTATATATATGTGTTGTAACACTAAAAGGAACATAATGAAATGTCAAGCTGGTCGTCCCGATTTGGGATCTAGGGGAAAATCTCTGTGTTTATCTGTTTAATGTTTTATGCTCTCGCTATTGTTTATTTTTTGTTATAAGATTCGTGTGTAGATAATTTTTGCTCAGGGTTAAAACCTACAAATATGATGCCACAATTTTGTATCTGCTCCTATGGTGATCTAGGTGGATATTGGTGGCCACATGCCTATTCCACATAGTCAGTTTCATCAGTTTTCTTATTTACTATTTTTATCATTTTTTCTGGTCCTAAACTTCTGGAGCCGTTTTGAGGCCCTAAATGAAGTTTCATAGAAATAATGATAAAAATTTTATTCCTCGTATTTATCTTTCCAACAAGGTATCATACACATCAAACAGAGATAATATGACCAAGTTACGACCTCGACAAGTTGGCTGCCCAATTAACCCCAACAAGGCCCATAAACTCTTGGTGTTACATCTCCTCTGGTTAGGGTTTTGGTTGTTTAGGGTTTTATCTTATTGTTAAATAATATAAAGGCCCTTGAGCCTCATTGTAACACATTTCATAGGATTTTAGCCACCACATCTCTTCTCAGAGATAAGCTACCAACGCCCTAGCTAGTTTATTTTCCATTTTGTCTGTAAAAAAATTTCAACATTTATATTCATGAAATGAAGTTTGATTTCTGCTGCATCTCTTTGTTTATGTGTATTTCTGTATTTCATTACATTCCTGTATAAATTCGGATTAGTGGTATTAGATCGGTCTGATCTTTCTTGATTTTTATTTGCATGTCCACAACGAGGTCAGGATATAAGGATTTAGGGCTCGCTCTAGCTGAAGCTTTACAAGATTAGCCTCGCAAACCCAAAAAAATACCAATGGGGAAGAAAGGAAAGATGAGGGAGCAGGGTATCCTATCGAACTATTGCTCAATGATGTCCTCAAGAAACAAAGGAACAATATGATGGATAACATTGCCTAGATCCTTCAATGGTTGCCCACCGGCAGCACATGTGCATCCAGCAGCCACTCTCAAGGTGCCACCCCTTTCAAGTTACAATTCAACTTCGACATTCTTGTATTTCAAGTCCAGATAGATGTAGACAACACAGATAGATGGTCGAATTTGCTGGAAGTTTATTTCTCGGTCCATGATTTCTCTGACCAATAAAATATTACTTTCTCACTCCTCAATGTTGTCCCCCATGTTAAAGATTGGTGGGTAACCTACTGTGAGAAAAAGGATGAGAGGGAACCCTCTTTGTTCTCAGCTACACCCACTTGGAATTTTTTCTAAGATGACATCAAGGAACAATATTACCCCATGGGGAGCTATGAGGACAAGTAAATCCAATGGACCACGTTGCGGCAGCAAAGGGATCAAGATGTGCATGAGCTGATGAATTTGTTTCATACCCTGCATAAAAAGTTGGGTATTAAATATTCAGAGAAAAATTTGGTGCTGATGTACCGCAACTGTTTACACAGATACTTTCAGGAGGAAATGGATTTTCTCCACATTACCTCGGTTGGCACGACATATCAATATGCCACCAATATTGAGCAGAAAATTAAGTAGAAGAAGACAAAATTAGAAATATCATTGCATAAATACAATGTACCAACATTTTCTCATTTTTCTATTACAAGGGCTCCTCTATTGACCTTCTAGGTTTTTTCTATGAATGTATTTACATAGTCTTCACCACCTAATTGTGTTTTTGAAATTATCTTTTTCTTCAAATATGGAACATGCCTTACCTCCTTCAATATCCATTGGTTTCCATTTGTTTCTTTATAGAAACCTTAGCCATTCCAATGGCTTTACAGGGTTTATCATCACCCAATCGAACCTTTCCAAAATCTACTTGAACAAAGTCATGAAAATGTTTCCTATTAGTTGTGGCATGGAATGAAGCCCTTGAATCTACCACCCGGGCATCAATAATATTCTCTAATGAAATAATCAAAGCATCTAGCAACACATCACCTATCACATTCGCTTCATGATTGTTCTCTTGTTTTCCATCTCCTTTTTTTCCCTTCCAAGATTTGCAGTCTTCCTTCAGGTGTCCTTTCTTCCCACATTTCCAGCACACTATCCCTGATCTAGATTTGGATCTGCCTTTTCTTGACCTACTATGATTTCTTGGGCTCCTTCCTCTTTCCATTTTTCTTCCTAGAGTCTCTACATTAAAAGCATTACCTAATGTATCACCGAAGCTCTTCCATCGCATTTCCTCACTAAGGATGGCACGAACAACATCATCAAACTTTAAAGTAATAGATCAAAAGAGAGAGTTACTAATAGACATAACTAATCCATTCAAACTTTCTAGAAATGAGCACGAAAATAACAAATCCATAACTTCATCATCAAAATTTACCCCTATGGAACTTAATTGATTGGTAACCGTGTTAAATTCATTTAAATGATCAACAACAGATCCACCATCTAACATATTCATATTAAATAGGCACTTCATAAGAAATACCTTATTTAAGATTGAGGTTTTTCATATAGACTGGCCAATGTCATCATTAAACCTTTTTTTTTCATTTCCTTTGAAATTTTGAATGCCACTGATGCTGTTGGAGATAACCGTATTGTTCCTAGTGCCTTTTTATCAAGAATATCCCATTCTTCATTTTTCATACTCATCGAATTCTTTGATTTTTTCATAGTGGTAGGTATAAATATTTCTGATACAGATAATATTCCATGTGCATCTTCCACGGCTCGTAGTTTTGGCCATTAAATTTCTCGACCCTAAACCTACCATCTCTTTCCATTTCTCCCACTCAAACCAGGAACCCTTCTCTCCTAAAAATTTATCAGCCAAATAGACCTTCGGCTCTGATACCAGTGGTTAGAAATTAATTAATGGAGCAATAAAATACACAAAATATTGTTGAAACACAAATACAAAAATAACATAAAATAGAAGAGACATAGATTTACATGGTTCACCCAATTTGGGTTACATCCATGGAGAAACAACCAGTCATTAATTTTATGTTATCCAACAAAATGAAGAGATACAACCTAAACATATCCACTGTAATTTCCTCTTCACTCTCACACAGTCTCCCCTCTCTTTTTGAATTAGAATAATAATACATAGTTGTAATAAAATTCCCTCGTATAAACCAAGGTTTTCCTTCTAAGGAAAAAAAACCTTAAATTAACATAACTTCTACCGCCATATCATTTGTCTAATGAAAAATTCCATATTTAATATGATATTACAATATTTTACAAGGAAATATGTATCTAATTTTAGCTTCGGGGGCCCACTAACGCTTGCACCCCGCAGGGGGGGTGGGGGGGTAGAGTCCCCTCCAGACCCCTACGAGAGAGTAGAGTCCCCCCCGCGTTGAGGCATGTACATTCTTACTAAGGTATACACCTAGATAAAACAAGCCCTCTGAACCAAGAAGATAATTAGAATCCACACCCAACAATATCTTGTAGTTCTCTTGTTTGTTGTAATTATCTTGCAAGTCCCATTTATAGTAATTGGAGTTGGAGCTAAAGTTTATAAGCCAAGAGAAGGGTAGGACTTGCATTGGACTCTAGGTAGGCCCTTCCTCCATCTTCTAATATCTCTAAGGAAAACATTTTCCTTGTTTTCTTTTGTTGTTTCTAGATCATGCCACTAGATATAGGGGTTTCACTTCTATCTGGAGGAGATAATTTCCCATATAACAACTTTGAAACTGCACTAGGAAACAAGATGTTCCTATAGTGGCTTACTTTTCCTATTCATTTTATACCTTTAAATCCAGCTTAAATCGAGTTTTTTACAGAGTAATTAGTCTTGGGAAATCATTAGTATAAGCTTGGTAGGGTTTTTCTTTTGCTTTTTAAATAAAGTTAGCCCCAACAGACTTGTTGGTCTGAGGCAGGGCGAGCCAAAACACTGTCTTTATTTGTGAGTGTGATGCATCACATTGTTTCTTGTGTATAGCCTGTGATGGTTCCTGTAGGATGCAAAAATTACATTTATATACCTTGATTTGAGTTTTTATTTTGTCTAATTATTTTTCCTAAGCCTCTGTACTAGTCTTTGTCTTCGTAAAATCCATTAGTGTGTTTACATTTTGGTTTTAATTCCTTTTGATGATATTTTTTTTTGTTTTTCTTTCTTCTTATCAATTAGGGTTTCTGAACACTTGGGCTTTATTGTTGATTAGATAAAATAATTTTCATATCACAGTTGTATTCTGTGTGAATTCTTTTGGTAAATGATATAGCTTCTTTTTATTTTTCATTGCATTTGAAATTGAAAACGAAAAGAAAAGAAAATTTTCCATTTTTACAATTGCATATAGGGTTTTCAAATTGCATTTGAATATTATATTGCAATATCTTCTTAGGAATCTCTTGTTTTTTGAATCTTTGATTACTGCATCATTTTTTGTTTCGTACTTCCCGTAGATAGATCTTCATCGAAACAAAATATTTCTTTTCATCATGCTAGTTGCATCTAATAGGAAGTTCGGGTGAATTCATATTGTGAGCCTTGAAATTGAGACTTAATTGAATATCAACATTAAAATGCATTCAATCAATATAAGGAGAATTTGGAACATTAACGACATACATAGAGTTCTAGGATATAAACGTGTTCCAACATCATTAAATGGAGAAGTTGTCGTTATTTGTCTGTGTTACATTTTAGGGGTAGTCGGTATAAAACATATGTCAGTATATTGGATCGTTCTCCACATACCTTTCGTACATCAGATGATGCTCTCCCAATGAAAGGTATATCAGAATAATTCCTATTGTGTTGGACACATTAGATAGCACTACCATGGACTGCTCTTCCACATACCTCCAGTTATATTTTGGAATTCACATATAGGTTGATATCTTGTCATAAGTAACCGATTCAGACACATTTTCTATTGCAATACACCAAACACAACATTCGAGGATATTTCCTACATGTACTGGAAACAATATATTGCAGTTCATAGTTACTTGGTAAACCATTTTGCCTAGTTACCCTTTTTTTTATTTTTGTTTTTATTTCTAAAATTAATTAATCCATCGTGGAAGAACACCCTCAAAAGCCCTTTTGTTTATGTAGAATGCAAATATTCCCTCATTTACCTCTAGAGTAAACACCTGGGTGTCGTAAGAATCAGAAAATGCAAACCACCAAAATTGTTACTTCAGAAGCTACCCTTTCTAGAAATACATCTGAAATAAATCAACTAGAATCATCACTTCCCCTAAGTACTGAAATAAAAATTACATCCTTTCCAGTTGGTGAGTTTGATGCAATCGAAACTGAATCCCTTGAAACATTACAACCTGAGGTTATTGAACCTAAATTTCTAGATTTAGATACTTTACAACCTAATATCATACAACTTGAAGAACCTTGGATAACTGAACCGAATACTTATGGTACTTATTCTTATCTAACTCTTTCTTTGTCTCAACCACAACCTATAAATTTCGGTCCCGATGGAGAAAATCTTCCACCCGATTTTTTGAGTATTAAGGAAATTACTGAAGAAGGGTCGCACCCTTCATCACCTGTCCATTTAAGAGGAAATCCTCTATATCAATATCATCATTTTATTACCCCTCATGCTCGAGTACAAGCTCCTTCACCTAGGACTCCTTGTTTTAATTCACCTTTGAATTTTCTTCAGAAAACTCCTTGAGAAGTTTCATTATGACTGAGTCTGCAATGGTCTCTCAACATGTGTCTATTATCATGAGTGAGTCGACTAAAGTTGTAGAAAATTATATGTTTGTAAATTTACTGTAAAAATATTTATATGGTGGTCCATTAATGCCACTTGGTTACTCGTCATTGTCTAGAACCTTTTCTGGTGCATCGACTAGTCCATGGACATCTCCTTTATCATCTTCATCAAGAATACTATCTGGTCCCTCTTTGACGAAAACCTCACAACCTATTCCACCTATTGTGCCCAAAACTTCTTTGGATAAGAAATATGGCCCATTTCTTAGTGGATTAGGGCATCTACAATATCCTACTTCGTCCTCTACTGGGTACTCTCATCTTGGGGGGAAGTTGCCTCCATCTACTCCTTATCCCCCACCAAGGGAGCAACCTATTGCTAGAATGTTCCTATTTGATAATAAAATGATAAAAGTTGGTACTCCATCCTATTCGAGTCATTTTCCTATGATTCTTTCATTTCTAGGAATGGCTACTAATCCTTGGCATCCTACATTTCCCATTCAACCTAGTTTCGTTTTAACTCAAACTCTAACTTCTCAACCTAACTCAGCTATGCTCCAAGCTTCTACTTGCCAACATATTCAATCTGTATCTCAACCTATCCAAGTTACACCTCAAGTGGGGAAACCTATTTAGGTTGTCTCTCGAATAAAACCAACTGTCAACGGTATCTTGGATTTCTCAAATACCATCTACCCAACATCTTCAAGGTGCATTACAAAATCCACCTCTTGGTCAATCCAAGAAACAGGTACCAACCAGTCAACCCAATATTGGGATGATGTAAAATCCATCCGATCAACCATTCCAAGGCATTCCACAAACACCTATTGGTCAAACTACTATACCACAAATTCCATGTCAAGGCTAATAGATCGAAACTCAACCATTCCAACCACATCAAGGTTTTCATGGAACTGGAAAACATGGTTATAATTATCTTGTTTATAAAAATCCTCCTTATCCTGGAATGCAAATACCAGTTGCTCAACCCATTCCATCATACCAGGATACCCTCAACCACGAGTTAACCTTTATCCACAAGGTCAAATTCCATAGGAAGAATTTAATAGGAAGTTTCCATTTGTTGCAACACTTGAGTTACCATATTTTTCTCGGCTAACGAGTGATTCCATTTGAAATTCTCCTTGTTGGTCGACCATTCCTACCAAATTTTCAGGTGACATTCTAAAATTTGGAGGAGATCCTAGAGAATATCTGTTCACTCATGTTATGACCTATAATTTTTGGTGTTCATCCAACTCCATAAATTATGATTCCATTCGTTTACGAATTTTCTATATAACCCTTACAAGAACGACACCTAAGTGGTATGTTTAATTAACACGAGGCTTATTCAATAACTTCAATGCCTTAGCAACCACGTTTCTAACCCATTTTTTTATTACAAATTCATTATGAAACTGGAACTGAGCTTTTGACCTCCTTGAAGCAGTATGAATCCACCCATATATTTTATCATATTCATGAGTGGAGGCACCAATATCTATTGATCAAAACTTACATTCCCGATTAGTTATTGGAAGAATGGTTTATCAAATATTTGATGCCATCAATAATTAAAGACGTTGTGGAAGGTGGATTTTTTTATTGAAGAGAAAGTCATTGCTCGTGCTCAATATCTATACTTGATTTATACTTAATCTAGCATGCTCTATGAAAATATAACCAATGCCTCGTGACCCTGGTATACTATTCCACCTACTCTCCCCTAAAGTAATCACATTTTGTTGATGGAATGGTTGGTTCCCTTGGTAAAAAATCCCATAGAAAATCTTATAATCAGTCTAATTCGAAATCTTCTCCTGCTGTGACCAATAAAAAACATCCTAATCCTGCTCCTGTGAGTACTTCCGAGATAATTTTTCAATATAATAAGGGAAAATCTTAGCAACCCAGAAGTAGGAAAAAGTCTAAAGGAAAGAATAAGCATGAGAAATCTCCACAGGAAAAGTATAAGAATCAGTCTCCTAGCGAGAATAGAAAGCCTCGTTATCGATGTCTTACCTATAATGACAAAAATTTCAGAAAATACTATCCAAATTGTGCAGAGATCAATTTATTTTTGAAATTTTCATCCACTGCACATGCCATTTTGACATATCCTTTTCCAAACCAGGAGACAAATAAGGTTGCTCAAAATCCGTAATCCACTTCCCAGGTAATGACCTTATTTTTTATTAGCAATAAGAATGGTCTAATGGTGGCTACAAGAAATACTGACTATGGAAATCTGAATCCTTCAATTGGAAAGCCTGATGATCCACCTTCTAGCTCTACTCCACCTCCCTCTGGTCCTCTATAGAGAGAGAAACTGATTGTTGAATAGACTATTAAACTACCTAATGGGATGATTCATAATTAAACATTTAACCCCCATTAGAGAGTTTCAAAAAATTACAACATAGTTGAGGAATTAACTCAAACTCCTTTGGCTATGTCAGCACTCGAGGTGTTGAAGAGTTTTCCTACTGAAAATAAATATTTACTAGCAGTGATTGGAGGATTATATCCTTCAGATTCGAATATTTTTGTATTTAATCACGATAACCATACTCCTAAACTTTCAACCCAACTGCCTTTCATGATTCAAGTTGTCGTTAGAATTAAAACTATCCACTGCATGATCGTAGATGAAGGTGCTTTGACTTGCATCATGTTGCTTTCATGTTGGAAATCCATTAGTTCTCCACAACTTAATCAATCACCATCCAACCCCAAATATTTTGATGGGAGAGGATTTAAACATTATGGGGTCCTGAATTCATTACAAGTAGAATTAGATGGAAATACAGTCTCAGTAGAGGTCAAAGTCATTGACAAACCCTTGGATTATAACCTCTTGTTGGGACAAACATGGGTTTATGCCATGACATCCATGATCTCAACCTATTTTAAAATGATTTATTTCCCTGACGATGGGGGGGATTGTTTCCATCAATCAAGTTTCCTTTTTTTCCATTGATTCTCAAATCATTGGGAGTATTCCACTTGTACTTGAAACTCCACATCCTTATCTACATGTCGGGGTAGGATTGCTTAAAGATTCATCCTTAATGGTAAATTTTACTCCCCCTCCTCTTGACATTCCTAATCTGGTTTCCTCTATTAATATGAGTTCTTCTTGTACCATTTCATTTGATCCCTAGATAGTACCTGAAATATCCAACATTTAATCATTTGGTGACCATATGCCACTCATTCCCATTGATATAGAGTATGAAGCTATCTGCTCAGCTTGTTTGGAAAATAATGATATTTATGCCTTAGTAAATTTGGATGATCATTCCTAAGATTCAAGTTTTCATTCTGGCCCTTTCAATGACACATTTTCCACTCATGAAAGCATCATGGAGATCATGACGCCAGATGAAACCCCATGGGATGATCATCATCATTGATCCTCATTGCCTGAGATTCTTCAAGAATTTCTAGGTTCTATCTCTATTCATGAGGTGAATTACGAGAATAATTAGTGAATATTGGAGAGAACATACCCATTTATATTTCTATTAAACTTGTAGTTGTTGAAAATTTCCATATTGGTGCATCTTGTTCTCCCGATGAGATCAAGATTTATAAGGACCTTTTCCAAGAATTTCATGATGTTTTATCTTAGACATATGAATATATTTGAGACATAGAACCAAACATTATGGTGAACGGAATTAAAACCTATCCGTATGCTAAAATTGTTCGACAATGTTTGCGCCTGGTTCACCCGAAGAAAGTTGCTACCATAAAAGAAAAAGTTGAAAAATGTTTGCATACAGGTTTTATCTATCATGTTCCTTTAATGAATTGGGTTTTGAATATTGTTCTCATTATTAATAAATAGAGTATGATTGGATTATGTGTTTACTATAGGTATATCAATTTAGCTTGTCCTAAGGACAACTACCTAATGCCTTTCATCGACCAAAAAGTTGACGATTGTGCCCGAAGTGAAATATTTTTCATTTATGAATGAATTTTTCGATTACAATCAGAACAACAATCTGTGTTTGGATGAACATATTACTACCTTTATTTTTTTATGTGGTATGTTTTCCTACCACAAAATTCATTTTGGTCTGAAGAACACCTTTGCAACCTTTCAAAGGGCCATGAATTATTCTTTCCATGATATCAAGCATATATTGCAACCCTATTTGGATGATTTTCCTGCCCACTCTAAACATCATGTATATCACCTTATGCATCTTAGAGAAATATTTATATGGTTTTGACATTATATTATAAGGTTAAATATGCATAAATGTGTGTTTTGTTTCCAATTTGGTCGACTCCTAGGATTCTTAGTATCTAAGAACTAGATCCACATAGATCCTATGAAAGTCCAGGAAACCATTGGTTTTCCTACTCCCTCTTCACTTATTTAGTTATAACACCTTCAAGGTAAGGCTAAATTTCTACAGAGATTCATCCTTAACTACACAGAACTTATGAAAGGATTTACTTGCTTACTGAAAAGAGGGGTTCCCTTCCATTGGGATCACACTACTCAAAAATATTTTGATGCCTTGAAAGTTGTGTTAGCTCGAGTATCTTTGCTCTATTCCCCTAACTATCAACAAGACTAGTTCCTCTATTTATCTGCGTCAGTTTCCATAATAAAAATGGTTTTGGTATAATAATATGACATAGGATATGAACACACCATATATTACTTGAGCTGAAACTTGACCGAGATTGAAGCCAAGTATTCACACATCAAAAAGTTAGGTTTGGCAGTTGTGTAAGTTATCTAGAGACTTCACCACAATATCCTACTTCGGATACTATTATAATTTCTTATTGCAAGCCGATGGCTTACATTTTGTCACGTAAATTACTAGGGGGCAGGTACTCGAAGTGGATAGCTATCCTCTAGGAGTTTGATTTGGAATTTATCAAATCCAAGTCTAAGAAATTTTAGTCTTCGCTGAACTAATATGCACCCTTCCCTCCTCTAAGTCAAAATCGACCACTGATGATTATATTCCAGATGAAACGTTGTTCATGATTTACTCTTCTAATCCTTGGTATGGAGATATCATTGTAAATATCTAGATCCAAACATCTCAGCTTGATACTTCTCGTTTCGATCAACATTGAACCCAATATCGGGCTAGCCAATACATCATCATTAGTGACACTATTTATCACCGTGGGTTTGATTCAATTTTTTGAAATTGTTTTACTCATGAGGAGGCTGAAAAACACTTGAATGATTTTCATTCTAGAGCATGCAATGAACACATGTCTGCTATGCGACCACCCAGAATATTTTACACGTTGGTTATTTCTAGTTGACCATGTTTTGAGATTGTATTTTGGTAGTCTATAAATGTCAGACATGTCAGATTTATGATAAAAATGTTTGTGCTCCACCTGCTCCTATGCGTCTGGTTATTTCTGTTGGACCTTTCGCCAATGGGGCATTGAATTCATGACCTATAACCCTCGTTTGGGTAGGGGGCATGGCTACGTTATCATTTTTGTAGATAAATTTATTAAATGGGAAAATTTGATGTCTACATTCAGAAATAGAGGAAAAATCGTTGCATTATTTATTTTCAACCACATTGTTTCCATATTTGGTGTGCCCCAAGGCATCGTTACAGACCATGGTAAAAATTTTCAAAATTACATGATGTATGAACTTAATGCCAAGCTAGGCCTTTAGCATGATAGCTCAAATCCTTATTACCACAAGATAATGGGAAAGTATAAGGTTTTGAAAGTCATACTTAAATGCATGGTAGGGATTCATAAGATGAATTAGCTAACCATTATTTTTTCTTATTTATGGGCATACCAAACATCTATCCAAACAACCACTGGATTCACACTCTTTCAATTGGTGTATGGTGTAGAATTAGTTCTCCTCATTGAATGTGAGATTCCATCCTTAAAACTAGCCATTAAGCTTCTTCCCACTTTTGCAGAAGAAGAACATTTTTGAATCTAGCTCACCTAGATGAGACTCGACGTGACACTGCAATGACCAACTAGGTTCACAAAAAACGTGTCAAAGCACAATTTGACGAGACTGTTAAACCTCATGCCTTCTCAAAAGGTGACCTAGTCCTATTATATGGCCAGGAAGCTCAAAAATTAGGAGTTAGGAAGGTCGAACCATTATGGTTAGGTCTGTATATAGTCAAGCATGTACTAACCAAAGGGGCATATGAATTGGTTGAGTTTTATGGAATTTCCTTGGCGAAACACCGAAATGGGTTGTACTTGAAAAAATAATATGCTTAATATATATTCTACATAGTCACTATGTACATATTGTATAGGTTTGCTAATGTGTTTGCATTGTAATTTTCTATAGTTTTCTATTGCCACTGCTCATCTTGAATTTCATTTGATTTTCATATGTCGGCGTTCCCTCAGCTATATGTTGGTTATATTGATGGTGCTAGTTGTAGTACTTAGAACCTTTCTTCTGCAGCATGGGAAATCTATGCTCTTAATGATGAGTTAGTGAGTCTACAAGGAATATGTATCGATCAGTACTCAACTAATAACATTTTTGAGTATAGCACAGTGATCAAATTGTTATTTAAAGTTATTTCACGTGTCATTTTCCACTTAGTTGTTAGATTTGATTCACAAATCGGGGTACAACATTTGAAAAACGCCCATTCAGTATGAAGTCCAACATTATTATGTATTTTTTTAAGGGTTCGCCTTTTAGAACGAAATTTTTATTACATCCAATATCAACATGTTCCTATGAGTCTTAATACATTAACAAATGCATTATCCAATTATGTATTAGACATAAATTTACAACACATGTAAATACGCAAACCATAATCATACATTGTGAAAGAGATAATAATAAAAGTAGAAGACATAAGTAGATAGAAAATTGTATATAATGGTTGGTTTTACAATAAGTGTGTATGAGACACATATGGCCACATCACGTATACTATCAAAATACATGCAGACAAAATATGGCTGAAAATCATCCTAGGCGACTAATCCCTATGATGCTCCCGGTAGCATACAATTTCCCAAGAAACTTTGCAGGGAAGATGAATGATACACTCTAGCACTCCTATGGTCTATATTTGCCTACAAATAGGGACCTTGTTAATCCATGTGTTTGGTAAAATATGGGTCAAAGCCTCAAGACTATGCTCGAACTTGGTGAGTATATCCATAATATCGGGTTCACCCATATCCTCTTCTACCTCTATAGCCTCAACCTCAACAAGATGTGGTTGTGCTCAGCGATGGGTAGGAGACATGCCTATTGGTTGCATAAGTCCAATATCTGCATGTGAAAACCAAACAGTTAGTCTCTAATACATAAAAAAATTGTAAAATAAGAAACACCAAAAATATTCGCAATGACTTTGTTTACTTACATCACCCCATTTCTTGCCCTAGGGTAATACAAGCTTTGAGGCTATGTGGAAATAAAATCCAACATATGAGTAGTCCTCAATCATAATTATATTTTTTTGTAGCCATCTAAAGAAAGTAGGGGTAAAAATCATCGTAGGTGTTCCCCCATGATGAGACATTAGATCTACCCATTACCTCATACGAGGCACTCTAGATCTCATAAAATCACAAGTTATCCGCTGAAGATGAAGTAATAATATCCTCTCTAGATCAAAGCATACCATGATAGAACTATAGCCAAAATTCTTCAGTCAACCCCTCTTTGCTAGATTGAGTTGTTCCTTCAAGTTTTCCAAAACCCCTTCACACCAGTTAAATATTGTAAGCTCGAGACAATCTAAGGCATACTACATCTGAGTCTTGGTGTCTAAATTCAAATAATCATTTCCAGTGAGTCATGTAATATCAAACATAATTTTCCTGAGATGAATTTTTACCACATTATTTATCTCAATCTTCCCATTGTACCATTGTCTCCCCGCCTCTTTTGAAACTAGATAGTGAAATGGGAACTCCTCTCCATGACAACCTTGTTAGGAAGTAGATGTTCTCAACATCTATTGTGAAATTATGTACCCAAAACCTGAATTATTGTCCCTGTACATCCCAACATCTGACCAAATACTCCAGTAACTCTAATTGGACCCTCATGTCCAAAATCATGAAAATTCTGAGAAGCCCACAGTTTCTAAAATCCTGAATTGTTGTTGTGTCATTGGAAGAAACCATATCTTGAGTCTCATGCATTCTTGATCTCCAATTCAAAGCCATTTGTCTTTGGTGAATGTCTACAAAATGACATGAAACATGCATGAGATTAGCAATTAAAACCCATATTTTTTAAAACCCTATGTGCCCATCGCACTGTCTCTTTCTTGGACAGAGTGACCTATCACACTCACCCCCACTGGTGATTGTGTTGGACCACCTTTCCCAACATTATATTATTTTTCTCATCATACCTCATGATATAGGGAGGGTGAAATGTGTTGAGGGCGATTATATAGACCTAAAAACTTTAAAAAAATATCCTGAAAATGCAATAAACGAGAAATGGAAACCGTAAAAATGAAGAGAAAAGATAGATCTCTTACCTAGAAATGAAGGTACTCAAAATAGTCGACTGGATTGGTAGCAATCAACTGCTGAATGTTGAAGGTAAAAACCCACTCATAGCTCACTCAACTTGGTAAAAATGAAAATGGTAAGAAATGAATTACATTTTCACTATTGATGGTTAAAATTAGTCAATGTTTTAATATATTTTAATATTTTGACCTAATTTTTACCATGTACCATGTATTTTTAATTTTTTTTGGTGCTTTGAGCAGGTTAAATGATAATTCAAGGATGTAATGAAAATTATAAGTCAAATAAAAGTCATTTTGATGAATGAGTACACTTGTATCAATTTTTTGGGTTCACTAAAACTACAAAAAAGGAACCCCCTGGAGTCCTCTTTTAGCTCTTTTCATACTCCTAAAACATGAAAATATTGTTGAGCACTTGTCTTTTAAAACTAGTTAAACTAAATGAAAATGCGTCTGCTTAGTATAAGTTTAATCCTTTTCTAGATTGGGATGGACTATTTATGAAAAAGGAATACTTAAGTTAAACGTAAATAAAAGGTTCTATTTGGTATTGCTTTATGCCTTTTTGGGCCCAAGAGAGTAAAATTATGAAAAGGAACATCTTGGAGTTTTCATTTTGGCCATTTTTTCGAAATATCTAAACACAAGAAAGCAGTTTAGTTATGCCTTTGTTGGACTCGTAAAATTATTAAACAATGATGAACTCGCCAAGCATGACAAGACCAAACCACTGCTTTTAAGGGTTTGTTAAAAATACTCATAAGTATTCATCCAAAGGATGAAATTATAGATCAAGAATATGTTATCCTCCTCAAGCTTGACAAAAATGAATAGGTATTATCCAGAAATGGTTGGGAAATTGGGAAAACATGGCATTTTACCTATTAATGACAGTGAATCAAACTTGAACATGGCACTCTTTCACTTCATCTCAGTGACCTTTTTTTTGGGGAATATTCTTGCCTCATTGTTGATCACACCTTCTCTATGGTTCTTTGAGTCAATCTTTCCAATTCCATTCAGTTTCGCCGATATTTTTAAGAGAAATTACACCCTCAGTTGACATTTTCTAAAACACTTTAAGCCTCACTTCATGCCTACCTCTCCTGAACCAAATTTGCAACATTTAATTATGTCTCAAATATTGATACCTGTTTCGTGCCATTGATGGGGGATACATCAAGTCCCTCCTGTGATGGGTCGCTTCTTGTCAGCATCAACATATTTTCCAAGAAGTTGACTTAGAAACTCCATTCTCTGCCTTGGAGCTTCCATACCTCAATGGAAAGTTTCCTTGCTTTTGGCAAAATGTTTTCATAATTTTCCTTTGATTGAGAGATTTTTTGTGGTGTTTGAATTCAGCTCATTCATTGATATTGCATATATTGTATTGCAATACCTTGAGATCCATTATCATTATCGGTGGTTTCTCTTGCATATGTTAACGAATTAGATCATTATCTGATAATCAGTTGGTGTATACTGCGTTCAACTCCAACTCATTTACTCACGTGTGTAGACTCATACTATCAATTAAGAAAGGTAGAAGACCCTCAATCTAGTTCCATATATTAGGGTTGTGCTTTTAGGATTCATACAATATTAAAAAGTATGATTATTATGATCATTCAAAAATTAATTCGAGCGTGGGTTCACCATTTTTCATTAGTGGACGTGGTTTTTTAACATTGTACATGTAATATTAGACTATAATTTGAGTATGAGTATTCCTACCTCATCAATGATATCATGATAATTATGTATTGTAATAGATGATGATATTACAATTTTCTTGATCTAGACTTGTCACAAAGGAAAGCACTTTAGTCCTTAGCCAGTGCTTCTGACTTTGTACATTAGGGGGTAATCTGTTACAATTGATTTAGTCACACCTGCTCAAATTTCCTATTAACCAGATCAATCAATATCCTTGACACCTTGTCATCATCCCTTTGCAAAGGCTCAAGCATTACATCTCCAAAAAGTCCAAAAATTCTTGGTTTACCAACTTAAAAAATCATTTTTGGACCCATCACATATTGTATTCTATGCCACATGAAATGGTTGCATGTTGCATAACTAGGAACCTGCATTAACCAAAACATGCTTCATTTGTTTTTGGTGAAATGGTTCTATAATTTTGGGAAAAACAAAAAACAATTACGAAACTTCTATTTCTAGAAGCTTCTAAGGTGGTTTTAACCATTTACTATTGATTGAGATCTTGAATTCCTATCATCTATTTTTTATCTCTTATCCCTAGAGCTTATCCTCCCTTGTATGTGGATCTAAGTCCTAGATTGGTAAAACAAAAAAAAACTATGTTTACCCTATAAATTCACTACCTCCCATGGAGTCTGGGTTGGATTTTAGAGACTCTTAGCTATACCCTGATGCTTCTACTTTTTACCTAAGGATACATTGCCATCCTTAAGTTGTGATTGAAGGCCTACTTTGTGGCTAAGGAAGGACAAGTGGGAGACATCTACATTGTCAAGAACTGCAAAAGGGTTGTAATATTCTCTTACATTTCATTAATACAAAAAGCCTTGTTTTTCTATGCTTTTGTCTATTTGATGAATATGTATTTCAATGCCCTCTTAACTCATTAATTAGATATATTGTTTTATGCTATGTATCTTGTAGTTATCTTTATTTTTGTAATTGTTTTGCAGGTCCCATTTATAGTAATTAGAGCTAGAGCTAAATTTTATAATCCAAGAGAAGAGGAGGACTTACAGCAGACTCTATCTAGGCCCTTTCCTTCATTTTATAATCTCTCTCGGGAAAACATTAGCATTTTTTTCTTATGTTGTTTCTAGATGAGACCACTAGATCTAGGGGATTCACTTCTTTCTACGGGAGAGAATTTTCAATATAACACCCATCTTATGACTTCTTTTTTCCACTGCATAGGTAAACCACCTATCGTCATATCCTCTAATTTCTCACCTAATGAATTTCATGGACCCGACCTGCGAACAAAACCCTAAGATGCATGACAAGATCCATTCCTACTCAAATCCTCCTCTAGTTTTTTATCAAGTTTCATCATGTTCTCTTCATATTTTATAAGTATGTCTCTTCAATTACCATGGTAATAAATCCATGGTTTTACCCATGGTATCAATGGTTGACTAAGTCACTCAATTTTTATGTCTACGCACTCTCAAAAAATTCTTCACTCCCCAAGTCCACATTCACACCTTCTTATATTCACAGTTGCATTCATTTTTAAATATGGAATGACAACACTTTAACACTTTTTGGTCAACACCTTTCCTCATGATAATTCACTATGACTTTCAACTAAGACACGTAGAGAATTAATGGATTAGGTATACTCAATAAACATGATGTGCCATTGTTTCGAGATGAAAGTCCCAAGATATAAGATCTTGGGCTCTTATCACTCAAAAATTCATGTCCCAAATTTGTTTCTCCATTAGAACATTTATTTGCTACTCAATAGCCTTTGTTAATAGTTTTTTTACTCCAGTTTCCAGTGGCCAATAGGTCGAGAGGTGGAACTAAAATAGATTGAAAATTAACTATTTCTCGAGCCCATGAACTAATGGCTCGTCACTAGTTCTTGAACTTAGCCACCAACCAAATACTCTTTCTTTGTTTACCGCATGCCTAGATGCCTCAATGGATCAAGAGGCTAAGGTTCATGTCAGCTATAAAATTTCTTCCGAATCAACCAATCTCTAATAGCGATGTGGAAGTTTAGCCACCAATCATTGTGATGCCACACCTACCACATCACATCGAATATTGAATTTATATTTTTATGAAGAAAACTAAAATTTCAATGTCTAGTACCCTGGTCTCTCAATATCAAACCCACCATGTCCACATCACCTACCATGTTGTTTTCCACATCAATCACTACGAAAAATTAGGACTTTCCACCTATCTTTCTGCTATGTGTCTTATGAGGTCTCCTGCCATGTGTCACCTACCAAATGTTCAATTGGTCAAACAAAAGTGCCATTTCCACCTATCATGTATCACCCTCACATAATATCATGTCATCATTTGATCCATGTCACAATTCCTTTTCCATATCTTATTGAATTTATGCTTGTAAGTCATCATGCCAGATGTCATCCTCTAGGTGGTGCCATGTGTCATGATGTAGGGGCATCCGAGAAATTTTTTATTAAAATTGGAATCTGAAGCTGTGGAAAGGAAAATGTGGAAAATCAATGTAAATTGGGGAAAAATTAGTTAAAAAGGAGTTAAATTGCTGGAACTAATTAAATGTAATTATCTGCCATGTATTCATAACGAGAGATTAGGGGTTTGTTTGAGAAATTGAAGGAGTGAAATCGTGGATCTTGGCTGATCCACGCTCTTGTAAATTATTTATAAGAAAGTGTGTGTGCCTGATAGAATATGAGAGTGAGAGATGATACAATGTAATCGCAGGAGAAATTAGGGCTAGGGCTGAAATTCCTTAGACTGTAAGCAATATTTTGTATATAATTAAAATACTTTGTGTGTGGACTTTTGTTGTTGGAAATTGTTTACTTATAGTTTATATTTATATGTTAAATGTGTATTATGAGTTGCTGATCAACCAACGATCACTGTAAGGATCTATGGTGATCCAATGTTAGTATCATAATAGAGGAAGAGCTTTCGTTTTATGCAAATGAGTTGTTATGTTTCGATTCATATATTTGGTTGGAATTGTGAGTTAAGACATGGCAGAACAACGCATTGGAACTAGATGATTTGGACCTGCACACATATTAAATCTCATGTTGAATGCGCAGTGGAAGCGTGGCGGAATGACATGGATGAACAATGAAAGTGGTTTTCGAAAACCATGAATGGTTTTCACGCAGCTTTTGGATGGTAAGTGGTTTCATTGAAATTGAACGCGATCGTATCAGATTGTGACACGTCACGGGCGCGAAACCGCCAGTTTCGTGTAAATTTTGATTGTTAAAGTTCTGGGGCTATTTCTACATGATAGTCGTTCGATCTTGTGTGTCAGTAATCCAACGGTGATTGCGTGGGAAGTTGCGCGGAGGTTTAAAAATGTTAAACACCATGCATATTTGTTATGTGATATCCGTCGAATGAATGGACAGGAGTGGATCACAAGTGAAGGTGTGTTGGCATAAACAGTGGAGCCCCAACGTTATTTCATTAATGTTTATGTGGTTTGTGTGGAGCGACAATCGTCTAATCATAGATCAACAGTTATCGCGAGGAAAATGGCTCGGGGTTTAAACCGTTTAATGGACCCAACATGTTATAAGATTAAACTATGACTTTTTTTGAGTTCTGGCTTTAAGCGCGTAAAGGTGGGCTAGCATGTATTGTTCAAAGTCTATGAAATTTGATGGTCTTATTTGCTTCCGATATACACACACACACACACACACACACACACACACACACATATATATATACACGGGCCATAACCCACAGGTCCCAGGATCGAAGGATCGGATTTATGAATCTACAGCTTTAATACATATTTTGAAGGTTGCAGGTTCATATTGATAAAATGAAAGTTAACCTACCCTATAGTAGGTTTCACTTTTCATCAAGTGGTATTAGAGAAGGGAAAGGATTTCCTGCGAAAAGGAGTTTGCATACAAAGAAAGAAGAGATACAATTTTGTTGAAGATTTGTAAGGCTTGTGGTTTTTATATTTTGTGAAGGTAGCAGCAGAGGAAGGTGAGAATATTACAGTAGCCTAGAGCAGGAGTGCTCAAATGGTTCCACAAGAGAGAACCAGAGAGATGCCGAAAGACTAAGCTCAGAGGAGAGAAGCTTGGTGAGGTATCTGGTAGCAGGGAGGACTTGCTATTGTATAGGTTTTGTTGAAGCTCACAAAGGACAATTCCACAAAGGATGTGGGTATAATTGTTCAATAATGTTGTTACAGGAAGATCACAAAGGGCAGTTCCATAGAGATGTGGGTAGAATCGTTGACAGATGTAGAAGACATATGGCCAGGAGGTCATAAAAATTTTGCGCCTCGGGAGTCTGATGTAGGGGCATCCGAGTAAACTTTTGTTAAAATTGGAATCCAAAGCTGTGGAAGGGAAAATGTGGACAGTGAATGTAAATTAGGGCAAAATTAGTTAAAACAGAGCTAAATTGCTGGAACTAATTAAATGTAATTATCTGCCATGTATGCATAACGAGAGATTAGGGGTTTTTTTGAGAAATTGAAGTGAAATCGTGGATCTTGGTTGATCCATGCTCTTGTAAATTATTTATAAGAAAGTGTGTGTGCCTGATAGAATATGAGAGCGAGAGATGATACAATGTAATCTCAGGAGAAATTGGGGCTAAGGCTGAAATGCCTTAGACTATATGTGATATTTTGTATATAATTAAAATACTTTGTGTGTGGAATTTTGTTGTTGGAAATCATTTACTTATAGTTTAGATTTATATGTTAAATGTGTATTATGAGTTACTGATCAACCATCAATCACTGTAAGGATCGATGGTGATCCAATGTCAGTATCAGAATAGAGGGAGAGCTTTCGTTTTATGCAAATGAGTTTTTATGTTCTGATTCATATATTTGGTTGGAATTGTGAGTTAATATGTGGGAGAATAGAACGTTGGAACCACATGATTTGGACTTGCACACACATTAAATCTCGTGTTGAATGCATAGTGGAAGCGTGGCGGAACGACGTGGATGAATAGTGAAAGTGGTTTTCGAAAACCACGAATGGTTTTCATGCAGATCTTGGATGGTAAGTGATTTCATTGAAATTGAACACGATCGTATCAGATTGTGACACGTCACGGGCACAAAACCGCCAGTTTCACGTAAATTTTGATTGTTAAAGTTTGGGGGCTATTTTTTTGCGATAGCCATCCGATCGTGTGTGTCGGTGATCCAATGATGATCACGTGGGAAGTTGCGAGGAGGTTTAAAAATGTTAAGTAACATGCATATTTGTTACGTGATATCCGTCGGATGAATGGACAGGAGTGGATCACACGTGAAGGTGTGCTGGCATTAACGGTGGAGCCCTAATGTTATTTAGTTAACGTTTATGTGGTTTGTGTGGAGCGACAACTGTCTGATCGCATATCGAAGGTTATCGTGAGGAAAATGGCTCGGGGTTTAAACCTTTTAATGGACCCAACATGTTATAAGATTGAACTATGACTTTTTTTGAGTTCTGGCTTTAAGCGCGTAAAGGTGGGCCAACATGTATTGTTCAAAGTATATGAAATTCGATGGGTTTATTTTATTTCAGTATATATATATATATATATATATATATATATATATATATATATATATATATATATATATATATATGGGCCATAACCCACAGGTCCTAGGATCGAAGGATCAGATTTATGAATCTGCAGCTTTAATACAGATTTTGAAGGTTGCAGGTTCATATTGTTAAAATGAAAGTTAACCTACCCTATAGTAGGTTTCACTTTTCATCATGTCACCTGGAACCAACCCAGTTGGCCACCCAAAGATACCAAATATGAGTGACATGTGTCACCCTTTTGTATGGAAATTTTTTTGCCAAGTCATATTTCTGAGTCACTTGCCATGTCAGTGTTAACTAGAATACCACCTATCATACCACCTAGCACCTCAAAAATCAGACCAACACTTATGTCTTGTCCATTTTCGATAATCCCTTTGGCATATATCTCAGGAACCCTATGACCATAGGTTGTGACCAAGGGGTTGTCGCCCTACCACTTGGCACTCCACATTAACCAATAGGTACATTCAAAAGATGCATCATGTGTTCTAATTTTGATCAACAACCGAAACTCATCCCAAGGCCCCCCTTCCTACCCAAAAGTTAACAAGGTAGGGATATGAGATTCATTTCATTTGAAACTAAATCCCCCTTATATATCATGGACATCCCATGTGAATCTCATTGGCCTTTTATATCATATTTCAAGGATGGTACTTTGAGGCCCCCCTGCTTTTCCAAATTTTAACAAGGGGGGTATGATATTATTTCATATGTTCCCACCTAGAAGCACAATCAGCTGGAACCCTACTTGAACTGCAAACTTTCAACCTTATTTTTTTCTTCATTATTAGGAGCTATTTATAATTCCATACACCGTTGGAAAGGTCTCTGACAGGGATACTTAACTAAACACTTAGTTTCATCATTGGGACTAAAGAAGAAATGATTTAAAATATCTCACCTTCATCAATGACCTCAAGCTAGGAAACAAAACACTTTTACACATCAGTAAAGACATATTAGCAATGATAACACACTTACCAAGATCCCCATAAAATTGAAATTTGGCATCAACAACAACAACTTCTCAAAAATATCCCCATGATATTAATGACAACAAATTCTCTGTTAGGTCCTTATATTACTAGTGTACCCCCTTACCGTTTTTAGTGTAGCCCCCTTATTGTTATTATTGTACCCCTATAGCCCCCATATTGTTATTATTGTGCCCTTACATTATTATTGTTGGGTAGGCTAGGATTATATTGTGACCCCATGGACTCCTATATATAGAAAGGAGGTTTTGTCATTTGTATCATCCAAGAAATGTTCATTTATGTAACGTAAAGGAGGTTCCCCCCTTCAAGTGGCTTATTTCTAAGGCGTTGATCTCTCTTTTCTTCTATTTTTGGAGATGGTTTCATAACATTTGGTATTAGAGCTTTGGATTCTAGGGTTTCACTGCTCCAAAAAAGTCATCGTGGAATTTTCACTATAACTTTTTTTCTATGAAGGTTCAAAAGATGAAATTTTTAGAGAGTGAAGCCAAAATCCCATGGAAAGTTGTATAAAAATTTCATATCTTGGTTTGAAATATTTTCAAAGATATGATCTGTGGAAGTTAGGGTTTTTTCAAGCTCCCAAATTTCACCTAAACGGGTCATCGTGTAATTTTCGCTATAAAATTTTTTATATGAAGGTTCAGAAGCTGAAATTTTTACAAAGCAAAGTAGAAATCCTGAGGAATGTCAAGTAAAAATTTCAGATCTTGGTTCGCAATATTTTCAGAGATATGATCTATGGAAGTTAGGGTTTTTCAGGCTCCTAAATTTCATCTCAAAGAGGTGACTGTGGGAAAATCATCATAACTCTCTCTCGGAGCATCGGATTGGAATTCTGTAAAAAGTGACCACAAGTATACAAGCTATAGTTTCTTTAATATCAATTCAAGAGCTGAAGGAGGAAACAGTGACATGTGGCACACCATACAAGTTCGCTCTACTGAATCATACCATAATTAAGTCATTGTGGGAGATTGAGCATAACTTTGCCTTGAAGAATCCAAATCATGTCAGAACTATGGCATTCGAAAGAATATTCAGAGTTCTACTACAAGACTGAATTTTAGATATTGAAAATCCTAAATCACAAAGAGAATTCAGTTTCAATATTGAGCTCCTCAAAAGCAAGAAAAATGTGTGTATTTTGTTTTTCAAATTGCGTAAGTCTTGTTTGAAAAATAAGTTTGAAGTGATTCCAAAGGCATATTGAAGCATTGTTATCAGTATTGGATTCTATAATGCTTCCAAAAAAGAATTATACACACATTAATCCATCAAAAATCTCTGTTGTGGTGCATGAAGAGGAATAACTGGAGTATGATATCTCAAAATTATGGTACCAAGTGCAACAAATTTCGATCTTACAAAGAGAAATCAAAGATGACAAAGATGGTTTAAAAGCATAAATGAAGGATAATTTGGATGGTTTGAAGGATAAAATGAAAGCTAATATGGATGATAAATTAGTGGAAGATCACATTGAGCATCAACAACAACTTCTCCAACTCTCAAAGGATAACCTAACTTTGGTATATAATCGAATGAAACAACAGGAATATCAACATCGTAGCGCAAGAAGTTCTGATGTAGTCACAGAAAAAATAACTCAACAACTACAAAATCGATCAATTTAAGAGTATCTTAGCAAGTGGAAGAACTTACCCCTTGAATATTCCACAAGAGAGGATGATAATTTTATACATAAGCATCCATAAATAATTAAGCGTTGAGGGCAACACTTTTTTAAAGGAGAGGGGCATGTTAGGTCCCTATAATACTAGTGTATCCCCTATTGTCGGTAGTGTAGCCCCCTTATTATTATTATGGTACCCCTGTAGCCCCCATATTGTTATTATTGTGCCCTTACATTATTATTGTTGGGTCAGCTAGGATTATATTATGACCCCATGGACTCCTATATATAGAAAGGAGGTTTTTCATTTGTATCATCCAATAATTGTTCATTTATGTAATTTAAAGGAGGTTTCCCCCTCGAAGTGGCTTATTTCTAAGGCATTGATATCTATTCTCTTCTATTTTTGGAGGTGGTTTCATAACATTCTCAGCAAAGAATTCATTTTTCCTTTGTCTTCCTTCTTCTTTCCTTTATCACCACCCTGCTCTTCCCTTCCAGACTTCCCATTTTCATGGAAATCTAAGAGCTTATCCCCTGTAGCGATAACTTCTACATGTTTTTGAAATTTTTTCCTTCTTACTTTTTTCTAGTCCCATGACTACAATCCTACCACGAAGTTAAACAACCTATCTCTATTAGACATATCCTTGATCTCCAACATGAGTCCTAAATATTCACATATGTAGCTTTGTATTTTTGTAGTTATCCTTAAACTCATTAACTTAGTCCTTTCAATCCAAATCTAATATCTCGGTCCAAACTTCATGTACAAGGCTTCCTTAATATCCTATGTAGTGATGTCATCCTAGATGTGACCAACAACAATATCTTCTACCTTAGTCATTCACCAAATATTTTCATTCCCTATTAAATATGTAGTAACAAGTCTCACCTTGACCTCCTATAGGCATGCACCCAAATATCCAAGATATTTCTCCACATCCTAATAGAAATTTCCAATCACTTTCGCACATCTAGTACCATCATACATCTATAGTTCCTTTTCCTTCACTTTCACTAAATTACAGGACTAACCCTGTACAAATGATTTCTTCAACAAAGAAACCATATTTGACTACTCATGGACTAAAGATACAAGTCCACCAACCTACATCTATAACTAATCTATTCTTCCTTCATCAGTATCATCCTTCTCAATCACCTAATGTATCAAATCATATAAGCTTGACTCTCAAGCACCACTTCCCTTATATTGCATAACATTCCTCCCAGTCCCACATTGATTTTAGTATTCATAAAATCACCTGTCATGTCAGGAAAACTATAACAAATTGCAAAAACTCAACTCCAATACCAACTCGCAGCTAGTGAAGAGCTACAGCTTCATATTCACACAAAATTCAGATTTTAAATCTTCTCTAACACCAAATCTTAGTTGGTGAAGAGCACCAAACTGTTGTCAACCTACATTATCTTTGATACCAACTTTAGGGGAAGTTGGTGAACTTAGCTTTGGTACCAACTATCATACCCCCTAACTCATACACTCAAGTTAGGGCATGCCGATTCCTCTGGATGTGCAACATCTCAAAATTTAACACAATGATTGTGACCAACTTACGACTACTATTTTTGGACTATTCTTCTAGAACTTATAATTCTTATTCACATGTGATTTTTATTATGTTAGCAAAACTAACATCCACATTCCACATTGATCATAAATATTTCAATATGACACTTCACATCATATAATAAAAATGACAAGACATGTGAAAGAATTCATTTTATACAAGTATTAAATCTTTATAAAGGATTGGCCCATGGAATAATCACAATTTCACATACCAACAAAACCCATCCCTTGGTTCATCAAACCAATTTCCACAAAAAACCAACTCAAAACACCTTCCTCCATTTCAAGTCTCCACTACCACGATTTAGTAATTCCATATGGTCTTCAGCTTTGTTTTTTCCACCTCGGCTCACAAATTCAGTTGGAAAGGGTTTGACTCACATATACTATAAGGAAATGTGATCCCTCACCTCATTCCCTCCCTTCAAGACTCGTGTGAATTTCTCCTTCATCCTTTTACCTGTGTTCCTATTCACCCGTACACTTCTTTTCCTCCTTTGTCCACATTGAGTTTCTTTCTGATCCACTCTTTCATTAATTTATAAATATGGAACCATTGTGATAATCAGGTATTCATGTAATTTTTTCAATTTGAAGCATCACTATTACATCGTGTTATGAAAGAAGCCCAAATTTTTTAGGACGAGTCGAAACGTTCTACTTCCGTTGGTCTCAAGTGGACTTGTACAAGGTATGCTCATTCTTCCTAGGCACATTTCTTATATTTGGGTGTCTCATTCTCCCTTGGTACATTCATTCCACCAAGGATCATTGGACACACTCGTTCCATGGAAAGTGCCTTATTTGAGCTAGCGCCTTGTTCGAACTCGGTTGTCGCGGGGCCACTTCAGTCTATCCATGCCAACTTGGGAACTAATGTAGGGGCATTCCTTATGATAACTTAGGTGCCTTTTGTGCAACTTCTCTCATCTCAGACAAGTGTGATTCACTCATGAGCACCAAATTTTGGGATCTCTCAGTCTCCTCAAGCCACAACTCACAAAATGTCACAAATTTCGTTGATAAAAGTGCGATGGTTCTCTTGCCTCGTGACTCATCTTATCAAGTTCATGTTAATCATAGGTGTTGTTGTAGCTACTACAACCCCCTCAAAAATTTTATCCTATACCAAATTTCATAATCTTCCCTGGTCTTTTTTATTCTTATCGCAAACTTTGAAGTTCATCTTATTGGTTTTCTTACAATATTTTTGTGAACCCTTTCACAAGATAAGCAAACTGTCATCATTTGGAATGTTGGTTGTTGCATTGAATGTATGAGCTTGTTCTAGTGGTTCTGAGAGGTCACCTTTGTGCAAATGAGACGTTCTAACCTTGTAAGTACATGTTGCACTCATTTCCAAAGTTTTGAACAATGTCGCACAAGTGTCGTCACACCGTTGTAAAGTGTATCTTTTGTGTCGCACTTGTCATAACTAGTCAGAAATATCTCATGCAGAGAGAATGAGTAGTTTTTATGTCATGGATGATCTATGTTGTTTGATTCATCAAAACATGCTAAGCTAATCCCTATTCACACCGATCTCACATGTCCCACATAGTCATTTTTTAGAAAACTTATCGACAAAGAAACTTAGCTCCACCCGACCTCCCATAAGCTACGCAATATGCAGTCTCAGTCCTCAAGTTGTCACTTTTATACTTGGAAATGTGTAGTGTGAAGTACCTGCCTCCCAATACCACTTCATTGTTGTTAAGTCCCTATATTAATAGTGTAGTCCCTTATTATGTTATTTTATCCCCTCTTATTGTTATTTTTGTACCCCTGTAACCCCCATATTGTTATTATTATGCCCTTACATTATTATTGTTAGGTCGGCTAGGGTTACATTGTGGCCCCACTAATTTACATTGTGGCCCCATGGACTCCTATATATAGAAAGGAGGGTTTTTAATTTGTATCATCCAAGAATTATTCATTCATGTAATGTATTGGAGGTTGCCCCCTCGAAGTGGCTTATTTTTGAGGCGTTGATATTTCTTTTCTTCTATTTTTGGAGCTAGTTTCCAACATTTGGTATCAGAGCTTTGGATTCTAGGGTTTCGCTGCTCCAAACAGGTCATCATGGAATTTTCGCTATAAATTTTTTTCTACGAAGGTTCAGAAGCTGAAACTTTTAGAGTGCAAAGCCGAAATCCTTAGGAACATCGTCGCAAAATTTTAGAGCTTGGTTTACAATATTTTCAGATATATGATCTGTCGAAGTTAGGGCTTTTTGCAGGCTCCTAAATTTAACCTAAACAAGTCAAAGATTCAGAAGCTGAAATGTTTAGAGAGTGAAGTGGAAATCGTGAGGAACATCTTTGTGAAATTTGAGATCTTGGTTCGCAATATTTTCGGAGATATGATCTGTAGAAGCTAGGTCTTGTTCAAGCTTCCGAATTTCATCTCAAAGAGGTGATCGTGGGAAAATATTCATAACTCTGTCTCTGAGCATTGGATTGGAATTCTGTCAAAAATGGATTGAAGTAAATGGACTGTAGTTTCTTTTCTATAAATTTCAAATCCAAAGAAGCAAATAGTGACACGTGGCAAGTCGTACAAGTTAGCTCTACTAAACCAGTCCATAATTAGGTCATTGTGGGAGATTAGACATAAATTTTCCTTGAAGAATCCAAATTAGGTCAGACGCATGGCATTCAAAAGAGGATTCAGAGGGATACCTTAGGGCCAATTTACAGATATTTAAGATCCAAAATCACAAAGATAATTTATTTTCAACATCGAGCTCCTCACAAGCAAGAAAAAGGTGTGTATTTGGTTTTTAAAATTGCATAACTTTTGTTTGAAACAGCAGTTTGAAGTGATTCCAAGGGCATATTTTAGAATTTTTATCACTATTGGGTTCTATAATGCCTCCAGAAAATAATTCCATACCCATTAAGCCCTCAAAAACTATACTATGATGCATGAAGAGGAAGAATTGCAGTATGAGATATCAAAATTACGGTACCAAGTGCAACAAATTTCAATCTTACGAAGAGAAACAGAAGATGACATAGATGGTTTAAAAGCAGAAATGGAGGCTAATTTGGATGGTTTGAAGGATAAAATAATAGCTAATATGGATGATAAATTAGTGGAATATCACATCGAGCATCAACAACAAGTTCTCCAACTCTCAAAGGATAACCTAACTTTGGTGTAGAATCTAATGAAACAACAGGAAGATCAACATCACATCAAAAGAAGTTCTGAAGTAGTCATAGAAACAAGAACTGGACAAGTACGATCAATTTTAGAGTATCTCAGCAAGTGGAAGAACTTTCCTGTAGAATATTCCACATGGGAGGATGAGAATTTTATACGAAAGCATCAATAAATAATCAAGTGTTGAGGACAACACTTGTTTGAAGGAGAGGGGCATGTTAAGTCCCTATATTAATAGTGTAGTCCCTTATTATGTTAGTGTATGCCCCCTTATTTTTATTTTTGTACCCTTGTAACCCCCATATTTTTATTATTGTGCCCTTACATTGTTATTGTTAGCTTGGCTAGGGTTACATTGTGGCCCCACTAGGATTACATTGTGGCCCCATGGAATCCTATATATAGAAAGGAGGTTTTTTCATTTGTATCATCCAAGAATTTTTCATTCATGTAATGTATTGGAGGTTTCCCCCTCGAAGTGGCTTATTTCTAAGGCATTGATATCTCTTTTCTTCTATTTTTGGAGCTGGTTTCCAACAATTTCACAGTTTCTGTGACCAAGCCTCAACCCTGACCTCATTAATTGCATAGTCATGGCCTCAATGCCTGCTTGAAATATGCATTTTACAACCTCAAGCCTCAAACTCATCCCCTAAGCCCTTGAAATGCATGGTTGCGTAGTCACCTAACCTTCCTTGACTTCTAGAAATACACAGTAAGCTCTCCCTGTGCCCATCCCTGCAACATGTCCCACTAGCTCTGGAAAATGCATAGTTATGTCTCTCAACCCAGCTTGAACTCCACACTATGCAGTCTAAAGGCTTAGGGATTACCCTTTCCTTCCTAAGCTACGCAATTGTGTAGTCACTGAGTCTCCTTGACCAACCTGTCACTTGTTTCGAGCTCAATTCATGGATCATAATGCATCATTTTAGGCTAGGTTTTTTCATATTGATATCATCTCCTCATGAGTGAATTGCAAGAACATGTATTATATCATGTCATTAGCAAGGTGATGAATGAGAGAAGCATTCTCAAAGACATTCTTGTAGCTAAACTCACAATTTGATTAATTAGGAGAAAGCGAAAGGACACTAGTTTTCAACCACTATCCAAGACTTGAGACGAAGAATCCTTATCATCAAGGCATGCAGAGGTGAAAAGGAAATATCTCTCACAAAGACACTCAAATATCAGCAACAGTAGTGGCTTGACATATCCATGTCATCAAGTAGTCCATGTCAGCAGTGTCATGTCATTTCATGTCATGAGTGGTCATATACCACAACACTATTGTACACCATGTATATTGTAACCAAAATGTATAGTAAAGTGGAACTCCAAATGACACACATGGAATGTAAAGATTCATGTAAGTTGAAAATTCATGGGAATTAAAAAAATCACGAGGTTAGTCAAAGAGTCACACTTGGTTATATATACTCCCTCATTATATGAGCAAAGGACTTTTCAACTTGGATCCACCATCAAGGCATTAGAGAGATAAGCTAGTTCTTTTGTGGAGCAAGGAGTGGCTCCAATGCTCCACTATTGGAGCTAGTGATGTTCATTGTACATATTTGTCTTGGAACTTTTACTTAAAAATAGAATCCTTCTAAGGCCAACACATTCTTCATGCATGGACTATGAATGTTTGTGAGACTATTCTACGTATGTTTCTATTTCATGTTTACTTTCACATGTGCTAATATAGTTGAACTATTTTGGTTATTTTAATACTTATCTTGTTGAGAATGTGTTGTAATGTTTGTTATTTTTGTCTGATCCTTATGGAATATTCCACATGATATTAAGAATATATTTATCACTTGTTGGTTGTAATTATTGTCGCATCCCTTGTGGATTATTTCAATAGATGTTAGATGGATCTTTCGGGTCATGTGTGTCTATTCTTGGGTGGTACTATTACGTATCTCTTAGAGGATCACAGTCTCTCTTTTCCCCGCAGTAGAATAACCTTGACATACTTGAAATTAGGCATTCACAGGGAACACCACCCTTGATTTTAGAAAGTACATGTGCACCCCTATCCCTTGCTGATTGTTGTCTTATGAGATAATTGGGCCCAATAATTATGCCATAGCATCTATAATATTTTGTTTTGTTTTAAGTTTGGAATTTTGGATGACCAATGCATAAAACAATTTGCAGCAATTGTGTCTATACCTATAGACATTATTAATTAATAAGACAAATGGTTTTTCCTTTATTCCACACAGTGATTTTGATTTGCAGATGTTAAGCAGAATATGTAAGAAAATATGATTATTTAAATATTAAAATTGAAATTTTAATAAGTTTGAAGACTTTCAAACTATGTCTAAAAGTTTAAAAAAAAAAATTTAACTTTATGAAGTGTTGATAATTTATTGATGAGAGGGACTTATATAAACAAATAGCTCAGTAAATTATTCTCTGATATAGATAATGACTTTAGGAGGAATTGAAGACAACTAAAACTCAGTTAATATTACCTAGTTATCTTCATAACAATTAAATACATGTAGAAAGAAATATGGAATAAGAAACAGGAAAAACTCACAGAAGAACAAAGATGTATGAAAAAAATCCAAAATCCTTCATTTATTATTAATGATCAAAATATTGTACACTAATGCTTACAAAAATTCTCATCCAAGGGTGCAACCCTTAATAACTTGTGATGAGATTTATTTATACTAATTCTAAGAATAAGAAAATATCTAAAACTCATTACAAAAATATTATCAAATAATGGGAAGAAGGAAACTTCTAGATGATGTGTCACTGCTTTGAAGGAGGTTGTTGATAACTTGGCCCTTGACATGTTGTTGTGCTGTCATGATGCCAGGATCAAAATTACTCAATAGTATCACACAACTTATCCCAAATTTCTTCACTTTGGATTTTAAAATTTACCACCTTTCTAAATACTTCATCCACTTCTGTATATCTCTCGAAAGCGGGCTTGTTGAGAAACAAATTCCTAATTTCATGCTTGATGGTCAAGTCGAACTCTAAGGCTTCTAGAAAGGCCTTCCCTGTAATATGTCCTTTGATCCCTGCAAATTTGGCTATGTCTATTGCAATAGTATACAATTTCTTATAATAATATTCTAATTTGATGAAATTATCATTTAAGGCTGCCAATCCTGGTAGTCCTTTTTGATTTAAAACATTAAACTTTGAATGAAACCTTTGGACAACAATGTCCAAGGTTTGACACTTTGTCTCCAGCTAGTTGATTATTTTTTTTTAAGACCTTTTTTTATCTCTAAGATGGTAGTTGTTTTGTCAGGAATATATATTTCCTCTAGCTCTTCTATGATTTTTGAATTTAACACTTTAATCATATCTGTGGCTTCTATTGGCTTAGTCTTCAAGGCTGCTTTTTGTACTTCAATTTCTGCTCTACATCTAGTTTTGAGTTCTTGTTGTGAAAATATTATTTGTATGGATGGCCATACTTCTCTCAGGGATTGGCTGATGTCTGCCCAGATATTTTACTTGGCTTGGGCCAAGGTATTAGCCATTAAGGAATCACTTTCCAACTTTTCAATCATGAGTCCCAATCTATGGGACTTATTCATTTCTTCCATATACAAAGTGTCATTCTTGATCTTCTCTAACTATAAGTTCTGGACCTTCTCTAATAGTTTTTCATTTTGTTGTTTCTGTAAAGCCAATTCTTATGCTAATTTAACTGTATCAGTTGTTGTTGATGTTGATTGAATTGTTGTTGATGATGATGAATGTTATATACCTAAAACTGCTATTGTAACTATTGTTACTGGAATCATAGTTGTCTTTGCTACTTACTTCTCCTTTAGTAGCCCTTCAATTTGTTCTACCATTTTCTTTATCTATATGTTTTTCTCAATAATAAGTTTGAGCATCTCTTCCATATTATGTTCACTCTCATCAATCTCTTTGGTCTATGGATGTTCAGTAGAAGGCATCTTCAACTGCTTTCACAAAGTTGCAATATTTGTATTCTTTTTCTTGAGAATATCTTCGCTGCCTTGCAGTCCTTTGGATCATATCCAATCTTGACTACAAGATCTTCTAAGGATTTCAACTTGTTGTATTTAGCTAATGAATATAGATTTTCAATCTTGATCTGAGATTGAACATTGGATAGTGCAGTCCTAAGCTTGGAAAGGGACATTGTTGTAGTGGTCATGGTGGAAAACATCATTTCACCAGATTGTCTATGCATATCCATCTGATCAATGGGATATATCTGACTGGTGTCAAATGAAAATACAGTATTTTTATAGTATGGTGGAGACTTGGGAAATGGAACCTAATCTTTCAAAAAGGTCATTTGCATTTTCCCTTTTTCACTATCAAAAGTTGAAAGTAGTCTATATTGGGAGGTTGAAATCTGTTTCCAAAACTGGTTGTATACATTGGACTTGAGAGCCTCATTCTTTTGTTTAATTTCAAGGAACTTGGAAAAAATGTTCTAATCATTTTTGGAAGTGGTTCTTGTAGACTGAATTATTTCCAAAGGTTCCCTAGAAGGAGAAATTATGGGAGGAGTATTTGGAACACTGGTTCCAGCTGATGTAGAAAATTTTTCTCCAAGATCATTTAGCTCTATTATTCTTTCTTCTGTAGACATTGTTAAACCAATTTTAGGCTTTTTATGTTGTAAAATATATTATTTTATAATCTCAAAACAGATGAAGCCTGCTCTCTTCCCATTTTCTATTTCTTTCTCTGAGCAAATGGATTCTGAACATTTGATGTGGGTAAAACATGTTCCTCTGCTTCTTGGAGTGTCCCATAAACCCATTGTTATTGATTCATAAATTTCTCTATCTCTGGTCTTGGAGTGTGATTATAAGGTGTTTTTTCCAATTCAACTCTTAGAGAAAAGATAATCCTAAAAGGGTCATAAGACCAGGTGGAAGAAGGTTGGAAGTTTATTTTTTTAACAATGTGTCTTCTTCCATACCAGTTGATCTGGTGTTGCAAATGAATGTTCCAATATTTGAATTTATCTTAAATTGTGATTTCTTCTTGCCTAATGTGTTCCAGGGAAAATATTCTCATGGGATTCCCATGGTACAAGCTCGCAACCATATACACTTATCTCTCTATAATTATGGTATAAATACCAGTCACCAGCTTTATTCTGCTCAATTAGATGTAGAATCCTTTTTAATTCATCTCCAATCCTCGGCTTTTTCTGACTGCTTAGAAGTTGTACTACTGGATTTATAAATGAGTCTATAAAATATACGTATGATTTTTTGGCTGAAATAGATCTAACTATTTTTTTCCAATGGATCACTGATTGATCTCCTTGCTGAAAAAGAAACAAATGAATAAGTACAGAACTGCATTTAAAAATTCCCTGTGTATTAAGATTCATGAATTTCTCATGTATATTATTAACCAAGAATTGCCAATAATTATACATGAATGCTAGATAATGTTCGTTATTGAAGATGGAAAGAAAAGAAAGGATAGGTTCATCCATAGTCTTGTCATATGGATATCCTAGCAGGTAAGAAAGCAGAGAAATGCAATGTATTGAGGCTTTAGGAAATATGGAATATGATTAAGGTGGATTATTTATAGGTAATTAAACATCCTCAAGTAAGAAAATCTCAAATATTTGAGCTCTCTGTGGAAACGTTAGCTTATGGTACAGATCCATAAGTGCAGCTGGTGAAAATTCATTGAAGGAGTCTAATGAAGGGATTAAGAGCATTTGGTTAATGGTTTCAGCAAATATGGTGATTATATTGTCTCCATTCTGATCCACCACTTCTCTTTTTACATGATCATATTTGGCTTGACACTAGATAACCAGGTCAGGGAATTCATGTGTTTTTGGGAAGCTGTAGAAAGGAAGCAATGACTCCCAGAATATGATGGTATCCTATTTGTTAATGTGTTTTTGCTTTAGCAAGAGATGTAGTTTGTGAAAGTCGAACTCACACTCAGCATCTGCAATTTTGAACAGGGAATCAACAAGGGGAACATGGTCAATATCGACCGGGACTGTCGCAATAGGGGTTTCTTTTGGGTTTGTATTTTTGGATTTCCCCTTTGGGGCCATACTGATAGATAGAAAATAATAAAAGAGGAGAAAGCTATGGTTGAATGGATAACAGAGAATGGTTTAGGCGTTTCAAGTGAAAAATCAATAGTATGCAATGCAAAAGACTGTATATGAATGTTTAACCTGCAAGAAAAAATAGAAAATTATATAAAACTGACAAATATAATGACTTGGGTTTATTTATAACGTGCAATACCTGGCTAATGGTTTTCTAGTGACCGTAGAGGCTTTAATGTTGTTTGGAGCAAATATATGATGTGGATTCTAAAGTTATCAGAGTCGAGGCTTAACGGGCGAATATGAGGTGAGGGACATGACATGTTGGCAATGGCTATGAGGATTTGTCAATGTGTATGGCAGGTGTTGGTGTGTGATTGGATGGAGGGTAAGCAGTCAAGGCGTGGGGACGAATGAACATTTTACGGATAGAAATGAAACCATGATGGATCACTACAAGGAAAAGACCCTCTACGGAGGTTATAAATGAGCTTTTTAGTGTTATAAAATTGGCCAAAATTGTCAAAAAAACATATGCTACCACATCCATTTTTGGTAACAGATGTTTTGGCAGAGATTTTAATGGAAATTCAACACAACTAAAAAAAATGGGCGGCCGGAGGTTATTACGGATGTTTTTTCATCGGTGCTCTTATCAGGTTTTAACACACTGGTGCGTATCAGTAGACAACGCACCGGGGCGATCAAAGGAGAATGCACCAGGATGTTAAGGAAAACAACAACACTGGGCCTGGTGTTGGTGATACAACGCATGGGGCCGTTATAATTGGTCTTGGGATTTGAATGGTGCCCATAGGTCGTATAAGCGCACTCGTGCGTGTAACTTTATGAGGCACTGGTGCTTTGTATCACAGAAAGGAAATAAGATTTATAATTGGTACTGGTATTCATGCGGTGCACATAGCATCTATAAATGCACCAGTTCTTATATATACATAAACACCCCGGTGTGCAGTATCACACAAATGCACTGATATTTATAACTAGAATCGGTATTAGTGCGGTGCCCATAGAATCATAAACACACCAGTGCGTATAGACACATAAACGCACTGGTTTTCATTTTTTTTTTTTAGAAACATCCACCTCTGACAGTCCAATTATTATGATTGTTTTAAATTCATTATTCATCAAAATTCGACACATCTTATAACAATATTCATATTAATTACATTTTTACTAATGCATTTGAATTTGCTGTTTGGATTAATTTGTTATATCATATCAGAATTATTGTGGTTTTTTTAAATTCATTATTCATCAAAGGTCGACACATATATATAATCTTATAACAATATTCATATGAATTAAATTTTTGTTTGTGCATTTGAGAACAACAATGGAGAACGCAATAGCGACAATGGAGAACACAATAGAATAAATTAAAACATATATATATATATATATATATATATATATATATATATATATATATATATATATATATATATATATATATAGTCTTTATCATACAATATGGGACAACTATTTGTATCCCTTTGTCTTTCGGTTGGGACACTATGTCCATTACATTAAACAAAATCTCTGATTTCACAGACATATTTCAAAAAACAAAATGCCTTGCTTTGATATCCAAATTACATAGTGATCATCATTCTTCGCTTGAACTATTTTCACTGATAGAGATACTTCCATAACTTGGGTTATTTTCATGAATGTTGTGTTCACGACGTTGATTATTTTCTTCCTTTTCACTTTCCATCTACAAACATAAAAATAAATTGAAATGAGTGTATATACATTGGTGAGAATAATGGAAATTCCAATATTAAATAATATACATCAATGTAAATCGAAAAGAAAAATAACGTACCATAGCAACAATTGACTCATAAACTATACACATTCTTTCAAAACCATGTACCATGCCATTCTTCTAAAAATAGAAAATTTCATCCGTTATTAGAAAATCAGCTCATACATATTTCAGCCTCTCTCAGTTTATACCCCATAACAAATCATATATTTAATATAAAAGATTTATTTTTTCTATTAATTATAGGCGGAGCTAAGTAAAACAAGATTGATAGATGCTTACAAATTCCACAATTAAGTTTTGATATGCCAACATATACTCACAACCCATATTTAACCTAATTTCAATCAATTCCTCTGATGGTTCTTCTTTGTATGTTAGCACCTGTTTGAAGACATTCAATGATGATTTTTGTAAAACAACTTAAAAAATACAAAAATGAAATCTAGTTAAGTTGTTATAAGGAAGTAAAAATTACTCACAAACTTAGAGATCAATCATTTTCTTCCTTGTCGTCCTGTTTTATGTGTTGAATGGGTTCCATTTTCTTTTCTTTTCTGCAAGAAAATTCTTGAAAATTAATATTTAATGCTAAATTGTTTATTTATTGTACCTAATGATCGAAAAATTCAATGATTACATATTACATCAGCTAATGTTTATGATTCCATTGTAGACCTCAAACTTTGTAAAAGTTTTTCCCCTTTCATAACTTCACATCACCCAGACAGATTATTTATACATTTAGTTTGCACAGTTCTTTTTTTCTGCACAGTATTCCTTTCCGAGGTTGTTGTCCCCTGCAGAGAATATTAAATGACAGAATTAGTAGATTGTTTGACACATGTTATCTAATAATTTTAAGTATATTATTAATGATAATTAAAAAAAGAAACTCATATTGGATCGATAGTATTTTTTCATTCACCTAATTCATCCTTTTGCAATTTTTCCATTAAACTTTTATGCTCTTCTGGTCCTAGATCAGAAATAATCATATCGAGCTTCGTCATTTTGTGGCTCTGCATGATACACAGTAAACAATACATATTAGTTAAACTTACATATAGTTCAAAAATAATATTTTTTATAAAGAATTTACAAAGAACTTGTCTTTTTTTCTTTTCTTGATGTGTTAACAATATTTTTGTTACTTGATCTCTTGTCAATCATTTAGTTTGTCAATACAACGTAGTATATCATTCATTAATATATTTATAAATAAATTCTCAACTTTTCAGTAGAAAATAAATCTCTACACACCTGTGCCTTTTCATGAAATCTCATCATTTAAAAAAAGGATAGAAGAACAACGCACCGCAATATTATAATACCCGCACGGTGTCATATTATAAACGCACCCCAAAAATAGTGGAAGGACCCAATTGTATTCTGTAAGTAATATAAATACTGCTTAAAACGATAATACACCGTATCGTGCCTAGTTAAAGAGCACTATGTTCAGTTTCTGTTTGGTTAATGATTTAAAAAATGTTTTCATTTTTTTTACTATAGTACATGTGCAGTGCGCTATATAATATAGTGCACCGGTGCGGGAGCGTACGCAGGGCACACCGATAAAGAAAAATCCATTTTTTCAAAAATTCACGCAATGACCGAATGGATTGGGATCTGACTGTGCAAGTCGTCCCATGGGTTGGACGTCAATCTAAAATGAAAAACCCTAATTCTGAAATCACAGAAACAGGGAGAAGAAAGGGAAAAAACAAAAAATGAAGGGTTTAGGGTAAAAATGGATAAAACTGTAGGAAAAAATAAAAACTTTAGAAAAAGTAAAAAAAAGAATTAAATTTAATCATGAAATGGTTTGAAATTCCATGATAAAGGGATTGAATCACCAGAGTTTTGGTTTTCCATTGTTCAATACTGTAGGAAGTGAATGTATTACCATCCACATGGCTCTTGTATTTCCTTTTTTAAATTGTGGTCTCGCCTCCTGTGTAACTGACTCAATTTTTTAAAATAGTAGTAACAGTATTAGTATTTAAAAGAATTATTTTATCAAACATTTTCGAATATTTCGCCGCCATTTTTTAAAATTGTTTTTTAATTAAACAAAGAGTTGTTGCTACTTATGCTTATTCGTCATGTTGCATGCATTAACGGCAAGCTGAAGATGCGATTTACCTATATCTTAGGATGATAAGCGCACTGGACTTTTTAAAGTTTTTTTTTTTGTATGTAAGATCATAATAAAATAATGATAATTATAAAGTACATGAATTTATTTTCATTATTTTCTAAACTTATATCTGTAAGATCATAATAAAATAATGATAATTATAAAGTATATGAATTTATTTTCATTATTTTCTAAATTTTATGCTACAAAAATTCGTATTATTCTAGATTTGTTATTTTACAATTATTTGCAAATTTACAAATTTAAATATTTTTATAAAATCATTTCACATTAATGTATAATTTAAAATTATATTAATAATTAAATTTGCTAAATTAAAATTTTATATTATAATTACATTAATTGAATACAATTACAATTAATGAAAATATAATTATAATTTTATATTACCTACATATGAATTAATATTTATTAGAATTATAATTACAATTTTAATTTTATATACAATTATATTTACAATTTTACATATAATTACATTTACAATTACAATTACAATTTTACAAATATTTTACAGACAATTCAATTAAAATTACAGTTACAAATACAATTACATTTACAATTTTACATAGAATTACATTTACAATTACAATTACAATTTTACAAATATTTTATATACAATTCAATTAAAATTACAATTACAAATACAATTACAATTTGTGAAATTTACATACAATTAGAATTACAATTACAATTAAAATTTTACATTAATAAATATTTAAATATGAACAAATTGAAATTACAATTTTAGTGCAATATAGTAGTTTTATACAGAATTAAAATTAAACTACAATTACATCTTACTATTAATAGCTTTAATAAATATTATACCATTAATAATATTAATGACTAATAAACATCATCATTGATCGTTATAACCATCATATAAACATCATATTCAATAAACACATCTTACCTAACACCAACAATATTTATATTAACATCATCATACGACAACACTTAAATATATATCGAATAGAATGTCAAATAACTGGCAAGTCATCACATATACATATCTATCTCAAGCTTGAAACATTAAATGAACATATCTAACATGACTAACAATATGTGCCACATCCTGATGATCATCAACATGAAAATTAAGTACAACTGCAACATGAACATAAAATACATAGACCCCCCCCCCCCACACACACACACACACACACACACATATATATATAACTGAATAATGTTAAAAATATACAACTGTAATATAAATGTCATGGATCAAAAAGCTGGCAGGAGTATAAGTCAACATTCATTAAAACTAGGTTATGGATGTATTCAGCTTGGGAGAAAGTCGGTGCAAATTTCTATGTCCATATTTATCAGTTTACCATGATCATGATGATCACTAGTACTGATGGATGCTGGTGGTAGTAAAACATGATCAATATGAGGCGTAGTAGTAGTGGAGGCCTGCTTAGTCAATAGTACTGCAGCCTCAGCGGTCGATGGTCCAACCTGCTCATGATGATCGTGACTAGTATTCATGATGGATGCTGCAAGCTGCTAACTGGACGTGGTCGATGGTCCAGCCTCATCTTCATGATGACTAGTGTCAGATGCTGCTAGTGGAGCCTCATGCTAATCATCAGGCGTGCCGCGAGATGAACTATCACGAGATGCATCTGAGTCGTTGCTGGTGGACTGTCCATCATGTGCCACAGCTCGACTACGCGTATAGCTATGGGCAATCCTCCTCAATCGCGTAATAGTTGTCGTAGCTCCTACGACATGCCGCATCAGGCCATACATGTCACGGGGCATGCCTCTCCACATCTGTAATAGTCTATCATCGCCCTGTATCTCTTTGTAATGAGTGGGCCTGATGCTCGCATCTGAAATCAATCCATAGAGTTGGCTGCCCAACTCCATCCGGTATCTAGTCTCAGGTCGACCACACCTAGCAAAAGGCGGTACCGGTGCACCATGAGGCGCAGGATCAGCATGTCTCTCTACTATGCCACCGGCCTCATCCTCCGACGCTTCAGCCATCTCCTGATCGTAATCATCAAGATCGACACTTGGATCATGTGGTGGATCCAACATCTAATTTCCATCAAAAGAGCCAATGTCTGCAAAATATATACAAGTACACAACAATAATTAGACAATTTCATTACACAATTTAATAAAAACAAGTTAAAGAACATGTTAGAATAAATATAAATAAAATAGTAATATTACCTCTATCATTTAGAGGCTCATCAGGAGTGAAGAGGATGTTGGGACACCCTCTCCAATCTAGTCTAGCATAAGGACATGGGACCATAATGAAGGGATGCAGCCTGCCAACACTAGCTAGTAAGTCCAGCAAATCATGTGATATCCTCATTGGAAACATAGTTTCTCCCCTCTTGGGCATCATCTGCCCCCACATGCGCATCCGGGCCTCGAACATCGGCCTATGAGGCTGTCGAACAAAACTAGGTCTCATCTCTGGAAACCTCTCAAAAAATAAACAAAAAATCTCTGAAGCAAAAGGGAAGTTGACCTATCTAAGGCTGTACAAAACTGTCGCAAAAAAATGGCAGACCACCTGACAAGTCGTGGCTGTTGTACTAAAGAATCAACGTAATATAAAAGCGAGCAAATAATGCATTGCCCATCACTGGTATTGTGCGAAATGATCGAAGTGATAATAGAGAGGCACTGCATGTCCTTTCTACCAAAAGCACTTATACGTAACTGACCTCCAGGTACCTGAAACTCCGAAGGAGATAGTACATGTTCTCCAATGTATCTCTGGGAGTAAACTAACTGACTCCTTGCTCCACAACCAGTTGGCACATATGGGAATGAGGGAAAATCCACCCTTCTCCTTGATAGTCCTGTAATAAATTAAATTTCCTCCTCAGTGGGTGTGTTCCATTGGTCAGGACCAACCTGAAAAGCTTGTCGGTGAGCATTCCACCTGTCGATAAGATGTCTCAAAATCACACTATGGGCCTTTAGGCCAGAAATAGCCTCCTCATATAACTTGAGGAGGCCTACTTGCATAAGGATCTCCTAGTTATATGCAGTAATAGGACGAGGGCATCCATCTCTCTCCCTCTCTCTCACCTCCCATTGGCGAATCATGTCATATTGTTCTACTTGTTGTTGCTGCTGTTGCTGCTGTTCTCTCTGAATCATTGCCATATTAAATAATTTTTTTTTATTAAAACAGAAATGTATTTATAAATATACATATATAATTTTTTTGAAAAAAAACAAACATACAAGTTGGTGCTCCATAAAAACAGTCACACACTGGTGCCAGTGCATCCTAATATTTTAGCGCACCGTCCCCTAGGCCCCTAATGAAAGACCGCACTGGATTCGGTGAAAATGTCTATTTTTCAAGCACCGTGGACTGTATATAATTCAGAATAGCGGTGCGCTAACTTAAATATACACCCCGGCGTGTATAATCGTGTCAGCGCACCGACTTCCTGAAAATGACATAGTTGACGGTGCAATATTTTACCCGGCCGCACCGTTGACCCTCTCAGAATGAAAAATGCGGTGCACTGACATAAACTGGGGTGGAAAATGAAGTCAATGCACCGCACTGTGAATTTCGGGGTCAACGGTGCACCTGGATAAATGAGCACACTACCTTTTTTCTTTTTTCTTTTTAGTTTAAAATTATTCTGGGGGCCTTCCGCCACCACCCTAGAAACAGTGCGGTTACCATTAGCACCGGTAGCGATGCTGCCTGTAAATTTTACAGGTAGCACCACTATCCGGTGCAAGCCAAACAGCTCGAGCGCACCATGGGACAATTTTTTTCTTTTTTCTTTTTTAGTGGTTATTAAGTTTATTTCAATTTATAATCCACTAAAAGGCTTAATTATAGAAAAAATAGAAAAATACTTGTACATTTCACCATCAAGGAGGCATATTGGCTGTAAAATTTGGAAAATAAAATTTGCCCACTGTTTTTCAAAATGCAAGCTAGAGATTGGTGGCCAATGCAGAGCAGCAGTGTGTGCAATGGGTGCAATGAGAACACCGATGTCAGGGTGGCTCAGAAATAAGGAAATAGCACCAAGGCTTGAGAGCTTTAGAGCACTGAGGAAAGTAAATAATGAAGTTTTTTGGCTGTAATTTCTTTTTAATTAACCCTGTTTCGGTGTGCAGGGTTTTATAAGTGCACCAGTGTGGTTAAATAAAACCGCACCGGGCGGTATCAATTTTGGCGCGTTGTTTATAACGTACCAGGGCGTTTCCCTAACTACGTACCTGGATGTTTTAGTTTCGGCGCGAAAATTTGATGATGCACCGGGGCGGCGTAATGGTAAAGCCCGGTGCATAATAGTCGCAAAGCATTGGTTTTCTGGCCTTAATTTTTTTCTTATATAACATTATTCCAGTGCGTGCGGTTTTTGGCGCACCGGTTCTCTTAGAGAAGAACGCACTGGCTCGTTTCTATTTTGGTGCGGTGTTTTATGATTCACCGGCAGGGAAGAGTATTGACGCCTTGGTGCGTTACAGTAATTGGACGCCCTGAAGGTGTGTGTACTTCGCGCACGCTATCCAGTGTGCTAATGTTTGGTGCGCACCGGTGTGTTCTATGGTATCATGCGCACCGGTAATTGATAGCTCAGGTGCACTAGAAAACTGAAAAATCTGGGTTTTTTGTCATAAATATTTTTTTAATTTAACCCTTTACCAGTGCGCATTGTTTATAGGCACACCGGTACTATTTGCTACAAATGCACCAATCGATTTGAGTTTTGGTGCATTTTTTATGATGCACTAGTGCGGTTTTAGTCTACCGCACTGGGTGGTTTCGGTGTTGGCGTTGTGTTTTATAATGCACTGACACGGACGAGTTGTGAGGCGCGGTGCTCTATTATATTATGACACACCGGGCGGGTGTGTACAGAGTGCACGGTGTCTGGTGTGCCAATGATTTTTTCTGCACCGGTGCTTTCTTTTTTTGAGAACACCGGGGCGAGTTTTAACGATAAGAGCACCGATAGGAAAACATCCGCAAAACCCTCCACCCGCTAACCTCCTCTAGTAACCTCCGCTAGAAACAAATGTATGGAGTATTTTTTTTGTGGTTCCTCAAAAACATCCACTAGAGGGTCTTTTCCTTGTAGTGGATTTTGGAGGGGGTATGGAGTGGTTTCCGGTTTTGAGCGGGGGGGTGCGAAGTGATAATATTGCACCACGTATGCATTTATCGCCCACCATTAAAACCGTTTTTCGGAACCCCCCCCCCCCTCGCATTAATGAGAAATGACCGAGGGGGGTGTGAAATCTCCCTCCGCCATTGATTTAGGCGAGGGGCATATCAACCGTAGATAAGTGTGTGTATTTTATCAAATTCGACAAGAAATGTTTGTCATTTAGTGACTTAGGATATAATTATATGCGCCTAAAATTTCATTTGATGTTTGATTAATCAAAACTAGGATAAATGCTTTTTAAAGCTTAGTAACCATAACCAAATGAAAATTAAACATTTTAATGGCGCATTTAAACAAGCTACCTTCATTTTTTTCATTTTTATAACTAAAGCACATATGTTATTTTGATTTCCTAACATTTGTATGTCTTCATTCTTTAGGGAAATCAACCACTAACATTGTATTTGATATGGATTTATAAAATAATCATAGTCCTAACATTTTTTGTTTTTGTTTTTATTTTCAATCTATATCCTAACTTAACATTTTAAATTTATTTTTTGACTAATATACTAACTTATCAAAACAAAATAATGTTACAACATCGACTCCAATTAGGGACTGCTTCTCCATGTGGGATGCAAAGAACAAGTAGATTCAAGTACCTTATTCTTGAACTATAGAGTCTTTTCTATAAAAACTACCACATACTAGATTTTTTTTTAAATGAAATGGTAATTTACAATGACGATCTTCTTCAGAGTCTTTAGTACTTAATGTAATGTTTCAGAAATCTTCCATTGACAAGCAATGTAGAAAATTGTCCCTCTAAATTTTGTAGAATGAATGTATTGTTGCCTTTGACTTCAACAATGTTGAAAGGTCCAAACTACAGATTATCAAATTTACCATGTTTGCCTCTATCCTCCCTCCTGGCATCCCATCTCAATACTATATATCCTTCCCTAAGCTCTCTTTCTCTGGAATTTTTGTCAAAGAGACTTTTCATCTTATTTTGATATTTCCTTAATTTGTATTGAATCTCATCTCTGTTTTCATTTAATTCAATAATTTTATTTATCATTCTAGAGAAATCATCAGGTTCATCAGTAGTCTCTTTTAAATTTTGAAGAACAGGAAAATCCAAATTGGTTGGAAAAATGGCCTCTTTACCATAGACCAGTTGGAATGGATATTTACCTATTGATCTTTTGGGAGAAATTATGTTTTCCCAAACTGAATAGATAAGATGACTATCCTAATTCTTCTTATGGTATTCTAGATTTTTTTTATTACCTTTACGAGGCTATTATTGGATGATTCTGCAAGACCATTTCCTTGAGGATAATAAGGAGTTGAATGATGTAATAATATCTTATATTTCTAGCAGAACTCAATCATCTTCACACTACTAAATGTTGTGGAATTGTTAGTCACTATTTGTTGAGGGAAACCAAATCTAGAGGGAATGTTTTGTTTAATAAATATAATTACTATTGTATCTGTGGCATTTCTGACTGGAATAGCCTCCACCCACTTGGTGAAATAGTTTGTGGCAGTAAAAATCCACCTGTGCTGATTACTTGAAGTTGGGTAAATTTTTCCTATAAAATCTAGTCCCCATTGAAGAAATGGTGTTGAAAGAACTAATATAACTAATGGAAGAGCTGCTATTTTTTTCTTTCCAGAAAAAATCTGATGTGGAATGTAACTTCTAACCTTTGCTCCTACTTTTGAAAACAAAGTAGGCCAATAGAAACATGCCCTTAGTATTTTTTATGTTGTGGCTCTCCAAGCATAGTGTCCTCCTCATATCCCTGCACGAAATTTCTCAATGATTCCTTCTGTTTCAGTTTCTGTTATACAAAGTAACAGAATATTGAGAGGATCTTTCCAATACAAGTTGGCATTGATAATACAATATTTGATAGATTTCAACATAAGTGTTTTTCACTGAATTCTTGAAAATTGAGTAGGACACTCAAAATTGATCAGAAAATGTACAATATCTTCATACCAATCTGACAGTAAAAAAATTTCATCAATGTCAATAGGAACTGTTTGAGTTGAATGAGAAGGTTCTTGTGGGTTCTTTCCTTGAGAATCTTGGGAAGGTTGTTGTGGATTCTCCCCTTGAGAATCTGGGGAAGGTTCTTATGGATTCTCCCCTTCTACATTTAAGGAAGGTTTTTGTGGATTCTCCCTATCTAAATTTGAAGAAGGTTCTTGTGGATGCTTCTCAGATATTTCAGAAACATAATGTATGCCTAACACTTTGCAATTAGATTTAGCTAAAAATTTAGATAAACCGTATCCCTTCACTAACTTAGTGGTTTTAATATTGAGGTCAAACTCAAGGATTTGGGTGATCCACCTCCTCTTATTCCATTAGTGTCTGGTTGGGTAAGAATAATTTTTACAGCACTGTTAGGGACATAAGCAGTAATGGTTGAGTGAAGGACATACATTATGAAATATTTTAAGGCTTGAACTAGGGCATGGGCTTGTTTTTCAATAATATCGTACTTGAGTTCAACATCTCGCATAACCTTACTGAAAAATGATATGGGTTGATCATCAGAATATTCTTTTTTTTGTAAAAGGACAGCAGCAAGAGTGGTTTTAGAAGCAAAGGAAAATATACTGAAAGGTAGAGAATAATTTGGGTTGTCCAAGGTAGGAGCTTCAAAAATAGCCTTCTTGATTTGATCAAAAGCATATCTAGAAGGAATATTCCATTTAACTTCATGATTATTTTTAAGCATATCAGTTATGTCTTTAACTATTTCAGCATAGTTAGGGATGAATCTTCTCAAGAAGTTAATTTTTCCCAGAAAGGCTTGGATCTCTTTCTTATTTCTTGGCAGTGATAATGATTGAATAACAGATACTCTTTTAGGATATATCACCACTCCTTCCTTTGAAATGATGTTTCCCAACAACTTTCCTTCTTTGATGGAAAACAAAGACTTTTTAGGGTTGAGATATATTTCAAACTTTCTACACCTGTCAAAAACCTTCATCAAGTGTTTTATATGCTTCTGACCTGAATTAGAGAAAACAGTGATATCATCAAGATAAATAACAACAAATTTATTCACATTACCAACAAAGGATAATTCCATAGCACTTTGGAATGTTTATCTGTAGGAATTTACAAGGTAAGTTCTGTAGATCAAGAACCAAAGGTCAGCGCTCACAACCAGATCACAAATCAGTACACCAGTATAATCACGTGGTTAAAACCCTCAAAGAGAGAAATAATCCACAACCAGAGCCAACGCGACCACTTCAGGAAATTTATTAATATAAAAATAAAAGATACATATGTTTCTCTCATAAACGGTTATTGGAAAAATGACCCTCCATGCTCTTTAAATAGAGATCATGGACCAATCAGGTGTTAAGCCACGGATCAAGTGTCGTTAATACCGAGGTGAGAGATAACCGTCGGATCACTACAAATCGTGACTGTCGGATTATAAGTTACAAATGTACATGGTAAAGAAACACACCTTACCTAACTCTACACTAGACTAAGTTATTCTTAACTATTTCCTATGTGTCAGAATATCCTAACATCCCCCCTTAAGAACAACTTGGGATAGGATTGAAGGATTTACAAACATGACACAAAAGGAGCTTATTTCCTATGTGTCGAAATATCCTAACATCCCCCCTTAAGAACAAATTGGGATAGGATTGAAGGATTTACAAAAGTGACACAATAGGAAGGAAGGAGGCATTAGAGCCTATCCCCCCTTAATGACAACTTTCCTGAACTCCAAGCATGGATTGAAGTTTGGTAAACTTCGCTTCTATGAGAGCCTTCGTAAATATATCGGCTACTTGATCATTGGTTGGAAAGTACTGCACTTCAAGAACACAATCATGAATGAGCTTTCTGATGAAGTGTATGTGGAGTTCAATGTGTTTCATACGCTGGAACTAGATCTTTACATAGCTTAATGGAACTCTGATTATCACACCAAATTGTAGTCGGATGCTGCTGATGAAGACCAAATTCAGACAGGATCTGACGAAGCCACATGGCTTCCTTGCTAGCTTCAACTGCGCCACGATACTCTGCTTCTGTTGAAGAAAGAGATATGGCACTTTGTTTCTTACAAGACCATGTAATAGGTCCTGAACCAAGAGTGAACACATATCCTGTAGTATACTTTCGATCATCAGGGTCACCAGACCGATCAGAATCAGTGAAACCAATCAACAATGGAGATGATCCTGCACTGTAATGAATCCCTACCTCGAAGATATCAAAGTATTCTTTTAGCTGCTTTCTAGTGACTTTCATGAGGTTGGTGCATAAACCAAGCGACAAGACCAATGGGAAATGAAAGGTCGGGACGGGTATGGGTTAGATACAAAATTTTACCATCAAGTTGACGATATAAGGTAGCATCAACTTCAGGGGTAGTAAAAGTGACTGAAAGCTTGACTCCAGACTGAAAGGGAGAAGTGGTTGGCTTACAGTCTTCCATGTGAAAGTGGTGTAGAAGATCACAACATACTTGGACTGAGAGAGGGTAATGCCTTCCTTGGATTGCAAGACTTGAAGACCAAGGAAATAATGCAAGTGTCCCAAGTCTTTCATTTCAAACTTCTTTTTGAGGCTAGACTTCACATGGTTTATATGGTTTGGATCACTAACAGTAAGGATAAGATCATCAACATAAAGAACAAGGATGGTGAAGGAATTACCCACTTTCTTGGTGTAGATAGTGTTGTCAGAATGACACCTAGAAAAGCCATTATCTAAGAGAAATCTATCCATTTTGGCATACCAAGCCCGAGGAGCTTGTTTGAGACCATAGAGAGACTTCCTAAGGTGAAAAACAAGGCTGGAGTATTTTTGGATAAAGCCAGGGGGTTTTTCCATGTAGATTTCTTCATGCAAATCTCCATGTAAGAAGGCGGATTTAACATCCATCTGATGGACTTCCCATTTAAAGGAGGCAGCAAGGGAAAGAACAAGGTGGATAGAATTCATTTTGGCAACAGGGGAGAAGGTTTCAGTATAGTCAATGCCTTCAACTTGCGAAAAACCTTTAGCGACAAGACGAGCTTTATGTCTATCCACTTTTCCATCGGGTCCAAACTTTGTTTTGTAAACCCATCTGCATCTGACAAGTTTTCTTCCTTTTGGAAGAGGAACAAGATCCCAAGTATTGTTTTCCAATAAGGAATGATACTCTTCATTCATAGCTTCATCCCAATCTGGATGGCCAGAAGCTTCTACAAAGGTTTCTAGATCAAAGTTTTTCGGGCACCCGGGCAATAAGGTGTTGAAAATACGGCCAGATGATGGAGCTTAGTGAAATGAAGTCGCCTTCACTAAGTGGGCCCGCAGGAAAATTCTGGTGCAAAGTCTATTTTTAGACATATGGAGCATGGTCCAGGGGTTGCAGTATGTTATTCTTGGAGTATTGGTCATGTTGGTAAAAATAGATGGACCTCTGTTTTTTGACCTATAGGTCGATGTCTATTTTTAGACTGCATATCCTAAAAATAGGGAAGTCAAATATTATTTACCCTTAATAATATTTGGACTATAAACTTCAGTTTACTCTCTTGGAGCACTTCAGTTCGAGCCTTGGAAGTGGCTCATGCATATGACAGAGGAATTATGCTATTCCTAAGGGTTTGGTGAGCTCATGCATAGTTGAATTCAGTTAGGACTTCAGTGGCAGAAGTTTGGTGGATTTAATGAGATAGATGGTGGAGTTGTGTTCGGTTTAACTTAGTTGAACTAGTTGAGATTATTTTAACTAGCTAATCAACTAGTAATGAGTGGATTGAATTAAATATTATTTAATTCATTAATTAGTAACTCATTATTCAACTCAAGAACACATCAGTTCACTACAGTGCATGGACAGTTCAGTGGAGACCAGTGAAAGAGGTAGATGAAAGGGTTGAGTTAGCTATCAATGGCGACATCAGTTGTGCATGAGATTTGCACCACACTTGGAGGAATTTCCCATGATGATTGCACTGTCAAGCCAAGGAGATTCAAACCTTGGATCTCTATTTAGACATGCCATGATTGCGCAATAGAGGCAAGGCAATTGGTGGTGAGTTTTGAACCAGTGACTTGTTCAAAACCAAGCTAGTTTGTGTGTAACTTCATGAGAAAGTACTGAGTACTTGTGAGGAGTATTGTACTGAGTTTGTTACATGATTTCTCCATTATAATATACACAATAGTTGTGGGGTTTTCAACTATAAGCTTTCCCCATACATACTGTGTTAATGTGTATGATGATTTGATGTGCTATCGCTTGTTTTATTTCCGCATGTGTGATGATATGAGTGGAAGAGATTATGTGTTGCATATAAATTCGAATTGTATGTGATCAGGATAGTCTCGGTGGATAATTAATCATTATTCAGCAAATTTCTACATGGTATCGGAGCTATTGAAGCAGAGATTGATCATCACAGTGATTAAAAACTTATTTCGGTAGACAGAGTCTGCATGCGGGCCAGGTAGCCTCCGGATTCATCTTTCTTCGGAAAGTGAAAGGTCTGGTAAATGCCCCTTGCAGTCAATCTCTGTGCTAGAAATAATTTGTTCTCACAAATCTAGAGCGGTTGAGCTTTGAGGTGGAATTCGAATTTTGCAGCAGTTTTGTTTCTTGGTGCCGGTGTTGAAAATGTCTTTCAACGGTTTGCGACTCGAATATGCTCTTGAAGGCAGTTCGAATTATGTTGCATGGCATATGAATTCAAATTGATATGTGATCAGGATAGTCTCGGTGGATAATTAATCATTATTCAGCAAATTTCTACATGGTATCGGAGCTATTGAAGCAGAGATTGATCATCACAGTGATTACAAACTTATTTCGGTAGACAGAGTCTGCATGCGGGCCAGGTAGCCTCCGGATTCATCTTTCTTCGGAAAGTGAAAGGTCTGGTAAATGCCCCTTGTAGTCGATCTCTATGCTAGAAATAATTTGTTCTCACAGATCTAGAGTGGTTGAGCTTTGAGGTGGAATTCGAAATTTTGCAGCAGTTTTGTTTTCTTGGTGCCAGTGTTGAAAATGTCTTTCAACGGTTTGCGACTCGAATATGCTCTTGAAGGCAGTTCGAATTATGTTGCATGGAAGGATTGCATGGAGGCAGTATTAGAAGATAATGGACTGAAGGAGTTCGTGGATACGGATGTCCAAAGGCCCACTGATCCTGCTGAAGTCGAAGCATGGCAAAAGAAGATGGCGAAATGTCGAAGGATCTTGTTGGAGGGCGTCAAGGATCATATTGTATCCAGCCTGCATGGAAAGGCTACTCCATATTTAATGTGGAAAGCTTTGACGGATCTATTCCAGAGTAAGAGTGACCAAAGGAAGCTGGCGCTCAAAGACAAGCTCAGGAACATCAAGATGGAGAAGGGCGACAGTATCGCTAAATACCTCACGAAGTTCACTCAATGTAGAGATGAACTGGGAAGTGTGGGAGTTACTGTCGATGAAGAGGACATGGTCGACCTGGCTCTCCTTGGTCTTCCGAAGGCTTGGCACTCATATCAAGATAGTGTCAATGGTTGGGAGAAGCTGCCGGGATGGGAGTGCCTTTGGGCGGATCTCATGCAGGAGGAGATAAGGAGGACTACTCGAGATGGATCTTCATCAAAGGGAGGTGATGAAGAAAACTGCGCTTTGGTGTCCAAAGCTAAGAAAGGGAAGGGTAAGAAAACCTCTCATTCTGGAGCTAAGGGCAAGAAGCAGGATATGGCGAAAGTGAAATGTTTTCACTGCCATGATCACGGACATTATGCTACCAATTGTCGAAAGAAGAAGAAGAACAAGCAAGCGGGAAGATCTGCAGATGGAGAAGCTTTGGCTTCACAGTTCGAGCTTGACTTTTCACTGATTGCATGCTTGGTTTCAAGTGTGCTGGGATCGGTATGGTTCTTGGACAGCGGTGCATCATTTCATATGATGGGAGATCGGGAGTTGTTCTCAGATCTGGAGGACAAAGATTTGGGTGTGCACATCGAGATGGGCGATGATGGTAGATACAGTGCGACTGGTATCGGTACCATATCCTTTCAGAGGGAGTCTGGTAAACCCTTTGTATTGAAGGATGTCATGCATGTACCTGGATTGAAGAAGAACTTGATCTCTGTGGCGATGTTGGAGGATAAGGGGTATGATGTGGTCTTCGGCGAAGGAAAAGCCTTCCTGCGCAGTAAGACTACTGGAGAGACCCGGAAGATAGGGGTTCGAACCAAGAACCTTTATCAGTTGCAAGTAGATGGCTGCGCAGCAATGGCATGCAAGGCGGGAGAAGTGGTGAGCCGGGATGATGAGGGTGAACTGTGGCACGGGAGATTGGGCCACCTTCACCATGGAGCTTTGAAGATCCTGCAGCAGATTTCTACTGGGCTTCCTAAGGGCACTCTTGCGCAGTCAGATCAGTGCAAGGGGTGTACCTTGGGGAAGTATGTGAAAGCCACCTTTCACGAGAAGGATAGTCGCGCCACGACGATCCTTGAGAGAGTTCACACAGACGTGTGTGGTCCTTTCTCGGTTGCTTCGACAGCAAAGCACAAGTATTATGTGATCTTTGTTGATGATTTCTCTCGAAAGTGCTGGATCTTCTTCATGCAGAAGAAGAGCGATACATTCGCGAAGTTCTGTGAGTTTAAAGCACTGGTCGAGAACGAGTCGGGGAAGAAGGTGATTGCTCTAAGGAGTGATAACGGTGGTGAATTCATCTCGGCTGAATTCAAGGAGTTCTGCAGCGCAGAAGGGATTCGGAGAGAGCTCATCGCACCCCATAACCCACAGCAGAACGGGGTGGCTGAGCGGAAGAACAGAACGATCGTGGGTGCTGCACGGGCGATGTTGCATGATCGGGGCCTACCCCTTCACTTGTGGGCTGAGGCATGCAATACAGCAGTGTATGTGCAGAACCGTTGTCCTCACAAGGTTCTTGGCATGAGTACACCGGAGGAGGCTTATTCTGGCAAGAGGCCTGATATTTCCCATTTGCGGATCTTTGGTTCTCTTGTCTACATGCATGTGACAAAGGATGCAAGAAGGAAGCTGGATCCAACCGCTGAGGTTGGAATATTTGTGGGGTACACTGATACACCTCACAACTATCGGTTGTATTTGTCAGACGATCGCGAGGGCGTAAACGAGATATCAAGTTTCGAGAGGGGAGAAAGCCATGCGGTCTTGCTTGAGAGGCTTACACTTGCATACGAGATGAGCATTGGTCTGGAGGCACCGGATGTGGATCGGCCACGAAGAAAGTTCGGAGGTGAAAAGAAACCACCCATGCAACGCCAACCATCGAGAGGCGCATGCGCTACGAGCGGGCAGGCGGCTCGAGATGCGGCCCATAGCATCATTTCTCACCTTGACATGATTCATGATTGCTTCATGGCTTTATGGGCACCCATTCCTGCGGACTTGGACAAATTCACTTAAAAAACGGTGGAAAATCCTTCATACGCGACTATGCCCGTGTTTTTCGCGTGTATACGCGAGTACATCTAGACTTTTCCGCGTATGCCATTTTAATGATTAAAAAATATATAAAAATCCCTAATTTCGCGCTGGGTTGATGGTTACTCAGGTAGTTCAACCACCCCAGCCCGTGGCCAACTGTTTCCAACTGCTGAAACTACTTGGAGGGACTATAAAAAGACCTCATATGTATGGCCTAAGGGAGAGAGAGAATTATTATTATTATACTCTGTTGGTATTTCCCCCATCCAAGTCTGATTCCCCGTGCCTCCTGCACTTTCCCAGTTCATTTCAGGAAACCCTTGTTTCCTTGAGATACATCCCTTTATATGTTATCTCGTATGCACCTGTTTGGAAGGAGTCTTCGTGAGGCGAGGGCTGGACGGATCCGGACGACGGTCTGCGAAGGCCTTGGAAGGATCAGGTGATCTCTCCACTTACTTTTGTACGTACTATTTTTATAATACAGAAGTATCATGCTGTTCCCGAAATAAACGTGTTAGTGTATGCTTTAATGTATGAAGAATATTTGTTATACATGCATTCATTATGATTTATTTAATGTTTTATATGAATCACACTAACATATAGAGTAGAAATATGTTGTACAACTTGTCCTTTGTGCTGGTTTCTTCTTGCATTTCAGGTTAAGGAGGAAGGATGGTTGCAGGGAGTTTGAACTCCACGTGGATCTACTTCAAACGTAGGACCAACGGGTAAACCTCTCATTCTGCTCTATGTAGTTTTTATGAATGTGCATGATCGTGTGGGTCTATGTTAAGTAGTACGCCCCTGCTCTGTGGAGGTTGAATCCCAACCAACCTCTAGGGTGTTAATTCCCCGAAACAGAACTGGCGACTCCGCTGGGGATCACATTTTTGTGATTCTCCTGTTGGGTTGTTTCAGCTGTTCGGTAGGTTGCCAACAGTTTTTTCTGTCTTTTACAGTCCAGTTTGCTTTCTTGCAGTCAGTCTGAAGCTTTGATATCTTTCCCAGGCTTGTACTTTTTATTTTTCATTATCTTTCTTTGTATACGCCTTTTTTCTTGCACACAGTCGCGTATACCCGCGAGTTTGTGTAGAAGGAACCGCGTATACGCGGGTTTCCCTCAACACAGACCCGTATACACGCCTGTTGCATAACTGCAAGGTCGCGTATACCTAGGCTGAATTTGAAATTTTAAGATTCTGGTGTTTTTGGTCTTTTCTGGCTATGGAGGCCTGTGTCTGCAGAGTCTCTATACTTACTGGAGTGTGACAGAAGTGGTTTCAAGTATTGTTTCTCTTTCGTTTGTCCGAAAACTGATCTTTTTGGCGAAGTGTTCTTGTTGGTGCTAGCACTCCTGGATTGAGTTCCAAGATCACTTTATGAGTGTTCTTGGCTGTTCTGCTTTACCAGAACAGAGAGCTTCTGCTCACTGACTCGCTCCTATCTTTGTGTTGTGCTTTGCATTGCGTTCTTTGCTTTGTTTTCGATTGGTTTTCTTGGGTTTCATAGGCTAGGGTTTTGTTGCATTTTTCGGAGAACTTTTCTTGTTTCTTTGGAGTATTGTGTTGCAACGAATTTGCACTATTTCTCTTGGCTGTTTGATTGAGTTTTTAGTCTTCCATTGCTCTTATTGATCTTGCTATCATTAGCTTTATAAGGTTTGGGGGCATAGTTGAAGTTTATGCTTGAAATTCGGTCTCGTTTTGGCTTGGATTGGGATAGTTGTTCTTGGTTTTTTTTTGAAGCTCTTGTGTTATAAAACTAAAAAGCCCAAAAACATTTGTTTTGCTTTTTGTTTTTGCATATCAAAAACTAAAAAAACATTGTTTCTTGTTTTTGTTTTTGTTGTTGCGGTTTTTATTTTCGTTTGGCCTTATCTTTTGGAGCTTTAGTGAAGTTTCTTGCTTCTAGTTTTGGCTTGATTTTGAGGAGAGGTTGTCTTTTGGATTTCTTCTTCTTCTTGTTGAGTATTTTGGTGTCTTATATTAAGAGTTCTTGTTTGCAAGAATTGGCTTTCTGGATATCAAAAAGATGAGTTAAAACTGAAGGAGCCTTTTGGGAAATTTCATCTTATTTCAAGGGACTTTTTGCATCTTAGAATTTACATGCTAGTGGTTATTTGCATTAGGTGCATTGAATCATTTAGTTAGCTTCTTAGTTTTTGTGAGTGTGAGTTTGTAATTCGAAAAGAAAAATACATTTTTTAGTCTCGTAGAACTTATATAGAAATTACTCTTCATCGAAAGACAAAGAACTGCATGTGCATGTAGTCAGGTTTTTATTAATTTCTTTTGCGTCAGAACATCATTGGTTTCAACTCCATATCCTTGTGACTTAATACAACAACCCTTAAAATAAGCGATTTAATCTAAAATCAACTAGCAAAGTTTTATTAAGTGTCAATCACCAACTAGCTAGGTTGTAGGGCCTTGGAATAGGTGAGAGGAGAGTTAACTCTCCAAGGCCGCTCAAACAAACATAGAAGTTGATTAATTGAGCGAAATCCAACTCCGTGAGGTGGACTGGGAAAGCTCTCATCCGAGAGTCGAGCGCGAGGGGAAGTGAAGGTTAAGAAGAGGGATACCCCCCCTCCGATTAGCTGAATCTAACCTCAAGACCGTTCCGCCCAGCTTCTGATACGGATTGGTGTCCATAGTTGCTGTTCCTAGGTTCCACACAGGTGACTGCGGGGGGGAATACCCGTGGTACCTGAGGCAGACGTCGCATCACTTCCAGCAGTACTTCTCGGGGGTGCCCTTGCGAAGCTTGGGTGCTTGAGCCGGCAAAGGCTGTTGTTAGGAGGTCGGCGTAACTGCTTCTGATACCTTCGCTAGTTGTTCTGGGCCCTAATCATCCCAGACTGCTTTCGGAAGGTCCTATATATACGCTCTGTGTGCAATTGCCGGTCCTCATCACCGGAGCGGAAATAAGTTGGAAAGTGCGACCTTCTTTGTTCTTCGGGGGTTTTTGATTTTAGTAGGTGCTCTTTTCTCTAGCTTGCCTAGCTTTTCACTTTTCTTGAGTCTAATATAATAAATTTGTAAGTGGTGATCAAAGCGCCTCGACGTTCGGAAGGTCAAGGGGGTTATCTCCCGGTGCGAGCCTTCTTGGAAAGCGTAGGAGCGATCTGGTAGGTGGTTTTCACCATGGAGTCGACGCGTGGAAGATCCTCCTTGGGTACGAAGGTTTCGTTGCTGATTCTGGTGTCGGTTCCGAGAGGAGCGTTCCGCTCGCCTCGAGAGTATTGTTTCCTCAGGAAGAAGATTTTCAGATAGAAGATATACCTGAGCCTGCAGCTACAGGTCCATCTCCTCTTCCTCTTGATCATCCGTTTGTTATTCAGTACGTCGGACCGGAGTCTGAGAGACCGCCGGATCTTCCATGTCTTTCTTATCTTTCGATGGCCACGACTGGGAACGCGGCTTCTACCGTGAGTGCTGCGGGCATTCAGACCCCTGCTTCTGTAGAGGCAGGGGGCACTCTTGCTCTATCTTCGAGTGCTTCTAGCACTGCTATGTTTGGCTCTGGGTTCACCCAAGCATGTACTTCTCAATACGGTCCCCTTCGTTTGAGGATGTCCATTCTTTGGAAATCCCACTCTTTTTCCTTTACCGCCGGTGCGTTTGGATCTACGCCCATGTCTAACATGGCTAGTGGATACGCTTCTTTTCAAGGGTTCCCCTTTGGGTGGGCATATTCCTAGTCCCAACCTCATCCTTTAAGTGCAGTTATACTCGTCCCAGACCCAAAGTTTCAATCCTTGGGCTCAGGGGCCAAGTTCGACTGCTTTTATGGTGTGGAATCCTATGTTTGCAACGTCGGGGGCAGGGAATCAGTTCATCGCGAGTCATCCAGGGAATGCTTCTTTCCCTGCATCGAGTGCTTATCAGTCTTTTTCTCCTCTGTCTAATGCATGGAACCCCTACCAGGGGCTTTCCTCTTCAGTCAATACTTTAGCAGGGGGAACTAGCCTGGGTTATGGTAACTCGGCGTGGGGAGGAGGTTCTTCTCCGTTTTCTACGGGTCCTTTCTGGCAGCCTGGTGCCTCATCAAATCCAGGCTATTCTTTTCAGAATGTGGGAAATCCATCCCATCAGGGATGGAATTCTCAGGCTCCGCCGCGATTACCATTTCTGGCAACGTTAAACTTGCCAGACTTGGCGAAGTTAACTAATGACCCGATTCGATATAGTCCGGGTTGGCCTCCGGTTCCAACCAAACTTCCTTCAGACATTCCTAAGTTTGAAGGTAAGAATGGTGAAGATCCGGCGGACCACGTCACCACATTCCACTTATGGTGCTCATCAAACTCTCTGATCGATGACTCGATTAGATTGAGATTATTTCAGCGCACCTTAACTGGAAATGCCGCGAAATGGTATATAGAGCTCACTGGGGGAAGTTTCGCCACATTTGGAGAACTGGCTGTCACTTTTCTTAACCATTTCCAGTTGCCTGTCAGATATGAGGCTGGGACCGAACTCCTGGCTAATTTTAAGCAGGATGAGGCAACTCACATTTCTGATCATATTCAGGAATGGAGGAGAAGGAAGAGGCTTATCAAAGCCCATATTCCAGGTGAGTTCCTTCTCGAGTGGTTTTTGAAGTCGCTTCAGTCAGATATTTCAAAAGATGTATCCATGTCAGGGGTATATTCCGAGGAGCAGGCCATCTTTAGGGCCCAGCAGTTAGAGTTGATCTATTCTCAGTCTAGCATGCTTTACAAGTATTTGCCTAATGCTCCTCGCTCCAAATTGGATCTATCGAAACCCAAACCTGGTCCGCATGGTGACGGACTTGTCGGATCGGTCAGTAGTAGTGCAGCCAGCCTGCTTTCTCAATTGTAGCAGTTGTCTTTACAATCTGCTTCTTCTGGTCAGGCTGTGCCTGTTGATTCATCACCTTCCCAGTCTTTGTCCATTAATGCTGTCCAATCTTCTGAACCCAAAGGAAATCAACAGTCCGATGGGAAGAAGAAGGGACGTAATAACAAGAAGAAGGGCAAGAATGGGAAGGGCAATGCAAATAAGACCAACGAGCGTGTTGGTGAAGGGCAAAAGGAGAAAAAGAAAGTTAAGTTTCCGTGAAAGCTTTGTGCTGGAGACCATCTCACGCATCTTTGTCTGAAAATTCAGGATGCTCAGCGCCTGTTATCTCAGCAAGGTTCTTCTAGTTCCCAGGCTGTGCTAACAAACCCTTTTCCCCAAGGGCAGCAATTAATTGCTGGCGCGAATCAAAATCCTGGGGCTTCCTCTGGAGGTCCTCAGGAAGGGAAAATTCCATCGAATATCTTTATGATGAGTGCTCACGTGGATGTCGCTACGAGATCCCGTGATTATGGCGGAGAGGAATCTTCGAAAGCTAAGGAAGTTCCTGATGCTACTGAGCCGCTTCACATCACGAAGCCAACTGTTGAGTCTATGCCTCGGATGCAAAAAGCATCTTCTAAGCGGTCAACGATTAATCCGAACATGAGGGCTGCCCAGAACTACTCGATTGTAGAAGATCTGGCGCAAAGTCCTTGTGCTATGTCAGCTTTAGAGGTACTCCAGTCTTGTCCGGCTCAGCGCAGTGCTTTGCTCGCTGCCATTGGGGCTATAGATCCGAAAAATTCTCTTCTGATTACCTTTGATATGAAGAATTTTAAGAAGAGACTTCCTCATCATATGGCCTTCCATATTAAATCATCGTATCGGAAGACTAATATCTTTCGCACGGTTGTTGATGAGGGTGCTTCTACTTGCGTAATGTCTCTCGCATGTTGGAAGACACTTGGATCTCCCAAAGCTGTTCCATCTAGCACTATTCTTACTGCATTCGATGGTCATTCTCACAGGCCCCATGGTATTGTCCCGGCTTTGCCCATCTGTGTTGGGGGAAAAACCGTTAACATAGAGGTTGAGGTAGTAGATGCAGCCTTGGACTACAACCTTCTGTTGGGGAGGAACTGGATATATGATATGGATGCTATTGCATCCTCACTATTTCGAATAGTATGTTTCCCCCACGAAGGGAGGACAGTCACGGTGGATCAACTGGACTGTCCTCCTGTAGACCTGGATGCGCCTCCTGACTCATCTGTTCCTAAGTTGGATAATACCAAGGCGCCTATCGAGAATTTAGGAGTGGGAATGTATTCTTCCCTGATGGGTTCTTTTGATCTTCCTCCTCCTGAGGTGTCTATTAATGCTATTTCATCCTCCAAGGCTCCCCTTCGAAGAGAGTTCTTTCGAACTCATTATTTTTCGGACCCTTGGACCGTACCTTCCCCAACTGCCACTTTGGAGGAAGGGCAAGTGGGTGGAATGGCATTCCCGATTTCTGCAGCTGAGATTGCATATCAGTCTGTTGTTGACACTGCAGAGTCTGATCCAGCTCCTCTTTCGCCGGAAGAGTTGGATGGTGATGTGGCTCCGGCTTGGACGCTTACTTCTTCTTCTGCCCAGGATTGTCTAGATACCACTCTTCCATATGAAGAGGCCATCCTGGAAGCAATGACAGGTATAGATAGACCGTGGGATGACTTGCATCATCGGTCTTACTTCTTACCTGACTTGAGCGAAGTCGAAACAAGCTTTCCAAGTCCTCAGTCTCCTGGACCTGTTCACCCAGTCTTGAGCCCCTTAGCACCAGCACAGGTTTATGCTGAAGGGAACATGGTTGTGATCTCTCCTACTATCCCGGTGAACATCTCCAGGAATCCCAACATTATCGAGAATGTCTTCGTTGGAGCTGAATGTTCCCATGAAGAGATTCAAATCTATACCGAGCTCTTCAAAGAGCATAGGGATGTTTTTGCTTGGTCTTATGAGGAAATGCCTGGCATAGACCCATCTATCGTCCAGCATGAGATCAAGACGTATGAAAACGCTAAGCCGGTCGGGCAAAAACTTCGTCCGGTTAATCCTAGGAAGGCAGCAGCTATCAAAGGAAAATTTGAAGTTTAAAAGGCTAGCAAGGCGAGTGTTTTTTCAGTTCCTGCGGTAAGATGGGTTTCAAACCGTTCTGATAAAAAGCAAGGAACAATTCGAGTGTGCATCGATTTAGGAGACCTGAATAAGGCGTGTCTAAAAATCGTTACACACCTTCTTTCGTCAGATGCATTGTAAAACAGGTGTGCGGTAGCAGATTTTTCTCCTTCATGGACGGTTTTACGGTTATAATCAAATTACTATCGTCCGGAAGATCAACATAAGACCGCATTTATTTGTCCACGGGAGTACGTTTGCATATAAGAAAACATTTTGGTCTGAAAAATGCTGGAGCTACTTTTCGGCGGGCCATGTCTTACGCCTTCCACGACATCAAGAAAATTATTGAGGCATACTTAGATGATCTAGCTGCTCATTCTCGAAAGAGGATGGATCATCCAGGACACCTCCGGCAAATATTTGAGAGATGTCGTTTTTATAAAATTCGTTTGAATCCGAACAAGTGCGTTTTCGCGGTAACATCCGGTCGACTGTTGGGATTTATCGTGTCTAGTGAAGGGATAAGGGTAGATCCCTTCAAGGTTGAGGCAATACTTCGGTTGCCTCCCCCGTCTTCAATCCGTCAACTTCAAAGTCTCCAAGGGAAGTCTAACTTTCTTCGGAGGTTTATCGTTAACTATGCTGAGATTACAAAGGGATATATGAGACTGTTGAAGAAAGGAGTTCCTTTCTTTGGGACGACTATGCTCAACGCTCATTCGATGCCTTGAAAAAGGCATTGACCTCTGCTCCTTTACTGAGTCCACCCGATTATAGCAGAGATTTTCTTTTGTATCTGGCTACAGCAGAATCTACCATTGGTATGGTTCTGGTTCAGGAGGATGATGCTCTTATTGAGCATGTTATTTACTACCTTAGTCGAGGACTGGTAGGACCTGAACTTCGATACACCCCGATAGAAAAATTAGCCTTAGCAGCAGTCCATGCTATGCAGCGACTCCGGCATTACATTATTCTTCGCAAAACTTATGTCTTAGCAGCTGCCAATCCATTTCAGTTTGTCCTCAGTAGGCGAGTGATTGGGGGCAAATACAATAGATGGATTGTGATATTACAGGAATTTGATCTAGAGTTCATGTCTGCCAAATCCAAGAAGTCATTAGTCTTTGCGGAATTGATCTCCGAGTTGCCTTGTGGTGAGGAGATGATCTATGATGAGTCCTTTCCGGACGAACACTTGTTTTTGATCTCTCCACAAGATCCTTGGTATGGGGATATCATCGTGTATCTCCAGACTGCGAAGTTTCCCTCTTCTTTTTCGAAAGATGAGCGTCGTAAGCTACGTCACTTAGCTAAAAGTTATCTGATTATTGGTGATGCTTTGTACCGTCGAGGGGTTGATTCAATCCTAAGACGTTGCTTAACTTTTGAAGAAGCTGAGGCTGTGCTTAATGATTCTCACGGTGGAGCTTGTGGGGGTCATTTATCAGGGCTTGCTACAGCCCAAAAGATTTTGCGTGCTGGCTACTTCTGGCCCTCGATTTTCAAAGATTGTATTGAATCGGTCAAGAAGTGTCATCCTTGTTAGGTGTATACTCGAAAAATGCGCGCTCATCCAGCTCCGCTTTTTCCAGTCGTTACTGTCGGACCCTTTACAAAGTGGGTATGGATTATACTACTTGTAACCCGCCTTCGGCAAAAGGTCACAAGTACATTATCGTAGCAGTAGACTACTTTACGAAGTGGGTCGAAGCTATGCCTACTTTTGGGAACGATGGTGAGACTACAGCTCTTTTCTTCTTCAACCAAGTCATCGCTCGTTTCGGTATACCTAGAGAGATTGTCACTGACCATGGCAGTCACTTTCAGAACAGTATGATGGCTGAGTTGGCTCTTAAATTGGGTTTCCGGCAGGAGCATTCATCTCCATATTGTCCTCAGGCCAATGGCCAGGTGGAAGCCGTGAATAAGTCCTTGAAGACAATTCTTCAACGGACGATTGATAAACATAGATCCAACTGGCACATTATGCTATATCCTGCACTCTGGGCGTACAGGACGTCAGTTAAAACTGCAACTGGCTTTACTCCGTTTCAGTTAGTCCACGGGGTGGAATCCGTATTTCCCATTGAATGCGAGATTCCTTCCCTTAAACTGGCTGTTGAGCTTCTTCCTGACACTTCTAGTCTGGAAGAGCGGCTTCTTCATCTGGAACATCTTGATGAGCAGCGTCGAGATGCCGCCACGTTGAACGAAGCGCATAAAAACCGAGTCAAAGTTCAGTACGATAAGGCAGTTAAGCCTAGGGTCTTTTCCGAAGGCGACCTTGTTTTGGTCTATGCCCAAGAGAAAGATGCCTTGGGGGCAGGAAAGTTTAAGTCGATGTGGTATGGCCCCTATATCGTCAAGAAGGTCCTTAAGAAAGGAGCGTATACCTTGGTTGACTTCGAAGGGAATGAGTTGCCGGAGCCCCGAAATGGGCTCTATCTGAAGAAGTATTATGCCTAGGCTTTGGCCTAGCATTTTGCTTTGTATATAGTAGTTTTTGTTTTGTACATATCTGTTTGATTTTCAATTTTTTATGAGGTGGTGATGTTCTTGATCTGCTTTGGCAGGTTGTGTTGATGTCATGAGTCATTTTGGTTTCGCCGATGGTGCTAGTAGACACACCCGGAACTTAGCTTCCGCGGCTTGGGTGCTTCATTATCCTTCCGGTCAGCTGTTGGTATCAAGAGGGGTCTGCATTGGTCCTGCTTTCAATAACGTAGCAGAATACACTGCAGTCATTCATCTACTCTCGGAGGCAATATCTTTGGGTGTTGATTCGTTGGTAGTTTTCTTGGACTCCCAGCTGGTGGTGTCGCAGTTGAACAACACTTATCGGGTACGAGATCCGGTTTTATTACGATTGTTCTTGAGGGTACGTTTGTTACAAAGGTCATTTCAATTTTTAACATTCATTCATATTCCTCGAGCTGACAATTGGTTTGCTGACTCATTAGCTAATCAGGCTTTAGATTGGCATATTAATCATTCAATACAATAAAATCTAATCATCAAAAAACATCATACATTTGATACATTTATCACATCACATCAAATATCGCTGTATATATATCATCGGTATGTCAAAAAACTTTACAAAATTTTGGATCCATAAATGCCGTACAAAACTTGGGCTTATGCCCCATCATGTTCAGTCTCAAAAAGAATATACAGTCATCTAATATGTAAAATCTGTCTACTCCTGAGGACCCTGCCCAGAAGTTGCATTCCTATAGAACATCACTGCAGTGGCCACACGGCGGAACAGTCTAACCCAGTCCTGGGGTACTCCTACAACCCGTCTCTGGACGGCTTCTGGCAAGTCCTCCACAGTAGCCAGAGGGATTTGGCGGGTCAGTCCCTCCAAGTTTCTCTGTACAGCCTGGAGTGTCCTGTCAGAATCCGCTATCTCTGCTTCACCTCTGCGGCGTTTGTGACGTGCTAGGCCCTCAGGACGAACTGGTCCAACATCTGAAACATGATCATTTTTCAATCGTCAGTCATTATGAATCCAATCCAAAAACATGTTTGTTTTTCATTTTTATACATATTTGAAAATTCAAAAAAAATAAAAATCATGTAAGTTAAAATTTTTGAAAAACTTACCGACTGCTCCCCATGTTGCACCGGGTGGAAGTACTAGATTTGGATCTCCTCGGAAATCCATCCCGGCATAGGGATAGTCGTCTACTGCGATGATCTGTTCTCTCCACCATAAGAAGAACTCATCGTCCCAGGTGGTTCGGGGTACCTCGCTGCCCCCCAGTCTCTTCATCATGTCTGCCCAACGGGCGATTCTTGGGTCTCGAGGGCTGCTGATAGTTGAGATGACTTTGGGTCTCAAAGCTGGAACTCTCTCGAAGAAGAATGTAGTCAAAATGGTTCCATAGCCAAAGTGTTTTGTTTTTGTTTGGCGAATGGAGGTCAGTTGTTGTTTCATGTTCTGTAGCAGGGCAGTGCACCAATCATACACGTGAATTAAGCACTCTACGACTATGCTCATGTGCGTCCTGGACGCCTGATGCAGTGAGGCAGATCCTGCCACTCTGCCGATGGTGAATAGGAGGATCTTTATGTGCAAGTCCCTGATATCTCTGATTGCAATCTGTGTGCCAACTTTCTTGGAATTATCTACGCAATAGATTTGGACATAGTCCTCCACGGTCAACCCTCCCAGGGGCTTTCCGTGCAGATCCACTGGGTCTCCCCTCTTGGAGAGTCCAGTGATGAAGTATATATCTTCCACTTCTATGCGTAGTGGCATTTGATCAATGATGAAGCAATCCTGATCCGGTTCCCAATAATTTACAAGCATTTCAAGCAATCTCACATTACTTTTCATATTGGGCATTTTGAAAAATTTGAATAATCCACAATTTCGGAGGAAATTTTGTGCCGCGCGATCCTGCATGACCTCTTGGTCTATTGCGCTGTGCTCACGTTCCCTCCAAGAGATAGTCATCCTGAAAAATTTCATTAAAATTTGCATTAGAAACTTCTTTTTGAGTTATGGACTTGCGCATACGCGACTTTTCCTGTGCACAGTCGCGTGTATACGCGGCTTCACTTCATTGAACCCGCGTATGCGCAGATACGCATTTTTTAAGAAGGGTTTCTAGGCAAAAATTCACTTAATTTTAAATTTCAAACGGACAAAATGAATAAACAGGATGAATAAGGAGCCTACCTGAAGTTTCGCTGAATTCCGACGGTCGGTTGTTCTTGATTTGACGAAACAAGTTTTTAGCTCCAGAGCTCTTTTTCCAAATCAGCTATGCAATAATGAACCAATTGAGAGGTAATTTGTGTATTTATGGCTAAAAAATTGAAAATTTTTGCAAAAATTTCCTTGTGCTTATTTTTTCGATCTGTCTTATGATGTATAACTCGATTGCTTGGAAGTGCCTAGTTTGGTATGTTTCAGGTACATTTTGACGATTTCGAGATTTTTTCCGGTTTTTGACCCATGATTTCAGACTCTTCACGGCAGGTATATGATCTTCACTGGCATATAGGTTAGGGAATCACTTTCCGTTGCATCTTGCATTCTAGCCTCCATATTGATCACTTGCCTTAGGGTCGATCCCATCAGGTCATGAGCATTACACCCATTTCACTCGCCGATTTTTAAATCATGACTTGATGGTAGAGCCTTCCTTTACATGGGCTTCCTAGTTAGTTCCTCGCTATCACTTGTTGCCCATGCTGCTTTTTATGTCGGCTCGGGAGTCCTCTTTAGTCCCGCCATGTCTTCTGTGTTGAAGCTTCATTCTTCTCCTTCATCACTTATCATTTTTCTGGCTTATACCCTAGAGGCTCCCTGGTGTCGTTAAGTTGTATTACTGCATTGCATATTGGCTACTTGTTTATCCCGGCCTTTAGCCGGCTTCATTTGGACTCGATGTTTAAGCCAACTTTTGACCTTGACTTTCTGTACAAGTTAACCATTGCATGCACTTAGCTATCATGACTTGACACCTTTATACCCATGGATGGAACGTTCCTCTGAGTATCACTGACCAGTTTTCGCCACCTTGCATTGAGCATAGGATTGTTCCAATCCCAGGAACTAGTGCATCTGATTTCTTGATACTCGTTCTATCCATTGTACCATAACATTCTTTTATTCTTTTTCAAGCTTATTATATGAAAAAGACAAAAAAATCAAATATAACAAAAAGAGCGGGAATGGGATGTATCTTCGTTATTTTGATGGCGGTACAGAGTCAGTTTGTCGCCCTTGAACAAAGCACATATACTTATCTATATTTCCTTCATTTGGGATGGTTCTAGTTTTTGACCTAGGTTCAGCCTTTACCATGTTTCACTTGTCGGTTCTCCCCCGGTTGGTTATCTCTTCCAATAATATGGAGAGTTTGTTTTGCCTCCTGCAAGACAGACTTATACAGTGTCACTTTTTACTGCCATGGTCATCACAGAGTCGTGCTTTTGTTCAAGGGAAGTCTAGCCTGAGTCGGCCATTTTGCGGTGTCTCTTGACTCATTATTCAGTCGGCCTTCCCGGTCTTGTCAGTATCATGTTCTATCACATCAGATGTTTTGGTCTTCTGCTCGTGCTGGTTTGAGAAGGCCCCCATTGACTTCTTGCCGGCGGGTTTGTCTCTTATCGACTACGACACATTGCTCTGAGAGCAAACCTAGAGCCGCACCTTGGGCCTATTTCCATCATTGATAGGTGACCTCGTGCTCGGCATTTGATCATCATCATGGGTCTTTGACTGAGTGGTTTCCCCTGTGTTCGACGTCAGCACACATTATCACACTTGGGATTCGTGCAGTACCTGGATTTCCATTTGACCCTATCGATGGATTTCTCGCCTCTGTGTCAACTTTCATTATTGGTTGGTTCAGAGGGTTTCTTCCGTGCGCTAGCTTCATCTTGTGCACGTCGGAAACGTACTTCGGTTTTGGTTCCATCACTCTACTTCGTCCGATTCCTTCCAAATCTTGGCATGCGGGTTACACTCGCGCTGGACTGATGTGGGATGCCTTAATGCCTTCCTTCCAGCAGATCTTTTCCCATCGACTCCGACTCATTGCTCTGGGAACAAGATCTAGAGTCTTTTGTCAGTACCTTAGGGTTTGCAGTCATCAGTGGCAGACTCTTCGCTATCGACAGTGGGGATTCATCATTGCCTCGTGATTGGTAGATTCTTTCAAGTGTTCGACTTCAACTCATTCATTCACACTTGTCAGATTGTACTGGGGCACCTTGACACTCATTATCATTATCAGTGGGTTGTCTCGCGTTGGTTAACGGGAAACATCATTGCCCGGTAATCCAACGATTTCTCACATGGTCGACTTCAGCTCATTTATTCCCAGTGTGTAGAATTGTGCCGTTGTGATCGGTGAAGACCTCGGGTTGCATCGGCATTTCTCGGTTCACTGTTGACAGTTCTCTCAGTTTCTGCCAGTGTTGCCATCCACCCTTATATGTTGCAGTTCAGCACAACAGCATCTTATATGTTGATCCCCGAGTTGCGTGATTGTACCGTTTGATCCGCCTCTTATGATCCGGTACTTGGAGATTCAGTTACTTGATCAGACATCCAGTTGTACTATCTTTGATCAGCTTTCTATATGTGATACTTGGACATTGATACAGACTTGTCTTTCCGGGCCCTGCTCAGATGATTCACTATGTATTTTCAGTTCAGTTATACTTGTATACATGTTGGATCTATTCAGTACTTTCTATATATATGATGTATTTTTGACCGAGCATGGGTATGCCCGCCTCAGCATGTGTTGACTCTCTGGTTTCTTTCATTGGTTTTTGGCAGGCTGAAATCTGGTGAAGTCCTCTCTTGTCCTTGCGAAGTTCTTTCTATGTGCATAATACATTTCGGCCATCAT